>JAFBJU010000458.1:740943-796736 GCA_016785305.1 Colistium nudipinnis
CTCTCTCTCTCTCTCTCTCTCTCTCTCTCTCTCTCTCTCTCTCTCCCTCTCTCGCTCTCTCTCTCTCTCTCTCTCTGTTGCACTTTCCATTACTCGCAGGCAGAGCAAATACAATATTGGTCGGTCAGTCAGTCATACACCATCGGGCTCTTTCACCAGCTCTGTCACAAGGTATTAAAGGCGTGCTCAGACCAACCTTGTATGCATTTGAACAAAGGATGTTACTGAGGTCCAGCAGGCTGTCTCTTTCTTTTATTTCCCCGCATCGCTGCCGATCCAGATAGGAGCCCTTTGCAGTGTATTTAATCTCATTGCCACGCAGGATCTGACCCCAGCCGCACTCTGCGCCACGTAAGGTCAGAGAGATAAATAGGAAGCAACCCACCGACACAATGATTGTCTCCTCTTAGCTTGCTTCATCTTTTCCTCGATTTAAACGCAAGCCTCTGCTGGCGAGTCGTCCCAAGGTCCCCCGACAATGTTTGCCTCCAATGAATGCGTCCTCTCTCATTTTCGGAAGCCGGGCATGGCGCTAACGGAAAGCGACACTATCTAACCAGCGCTCCCCTTCGCTGGAGGGCATTGCAGAGCCTCAGCGGAAGCCACCCGGGTGAAAGTCGCGCGACCCAAATGTCTGATTATTCCCACATGTGCACATGAGGCGGCATGATAGGCGGCACACTCGCAGCTCCTCGTTTGGATCTGCCGGCTGTGGGCAGTGTTAGCACTTAGGAGAGGAAGCGCCACGAGCAGCAGTGTCCCTACAGGGTCCGGACAGACCCAGAGGTCACCAAGGTCTGGGGGGATTTCCACACATCCACCTGACAGAGGGAAGTCCAAGTACCGAGGAGTTTCATGCAGTTATGAATAAAACCCTGCGAAGCCCCGTCGAAATTGCACTCGTACCCCCTTTTCCTGTTTGCTATACTGTATATATATTTTGACGTACTTGTTTAGTAAATAGGAGGATTTTCTTTTTTCATTTCCCAGCAGCAGACAGACAAATTCTTTGATATGACCTTTGAAATTGCAAGTTGATACTACATGCAATAGTTTGTTTTTTTTGCGTGTGTCATGATGAAGCTATGGCAAAATAATGAGATAGTGAAGTTGTCTAGAAGTTGTATCCGGCAACCCTGGCCTGTGAAAGCATATACTCCTGGCGGTATGACTTGCAACTTGAACATTGCACTTTTGCTCTTCAGTTTGTAGCCGCCGAGACGGTGGATCAATGATTGACACCGTTGCTTTTGTGTAAGACGCGGTTCATTCATTCTGGCGTCGGAAAAAGCCTGAAGACTCGAGGGTGATTTATTCATAACGGGATCTACACGCCCCCACAACAATGCAGATCCTTGCATATTTCCCCTCACCCTGCTGTTTTTTTTTTTTGTTTTTTTTGTCTGCTCGTTTGGAAAAACACGTACCAAAGGCTCAATCCAATTAATTTGTCACACCTGGTTATTTCAGGGTCACGGTGGAGCCTGGAGCCAACAATGCCCCCGAACACAACTCTGTCCCCCTATAAATTATGTTTCCGTGCGACTGAAGTGGAACGGCAGATACATTTTGTATACAGAGTAATTGCCGGCTGGATTATGTTCAGAGATGTGTGTGTTTTCTTTTGTCATTATGATTAATAAATGAACAGCAGTGGAGGAGTCGGGAGGAGGTGGAGGGGGGTCGGGATGTCTGGTGTGGCAGTTGTCATACCGAGTCCCACATATGGCTTCGGTGAGCCAACAAAAATGTACCAACTGTCCACATTTATACAGAACTTTCTCGTTCTGTCCTTAGCTCAGAGGGAGCTGTCGTATGCATTTGAATGCATTTAATAAATCATGCAAAATCCAGCCGGTAGATATTCACTCATGTGGTGCAGCAACTGAGTTAAACCATTGCAATCGCACAATAGCAATCCCACACCTTTTAACTTCATTGACATTCTTTTTTAAAAATATAAAGCGATGACCCTTGTAGAGACACTTGGACACACAATCTGATGATGTGATGATGCTTTTGGAAGGTATGTGTTGGCACTGTGTGTTCAGAGCTCTATATTCCTCACAGGGAAGATCCTCACCAGAGTATACAAACAACCCGGCATCCTGTTCGCTTGGTTGCTTTAAAAGGCAATCAAGCAAGGGGTCAGAGACGAAACAAATTCCATCGAAAAAAATGAGACACGCACACACACGCAGGGTAGAAGATCATTCAAAAAAAGATGGGGGGAGGAAATTGACCGGTGCAGAAAGGTTGAAATGACTGTGACGGAGGCCCAGGAAAAGCATCGAGTTGCCATTTTCCACAAAAAGGGACGGTTTCACCCTGAGATATTTTCTTAGGGCGGGATTCATAGTAGGGGCAGAATGGAGAGACAGATTGTCTGGCTTCATGCTACAAGGCCCTTGGGGAAAGAGAGTATGGAGTCCGATTCGGGTCAAAATTTGCACACGCAAAATAAACAGCTCACGGTCGCAAACCCACTCGTCGGGCGCTTAATCTAACTCGGCGATCTATTCTGTTTCTTCTTTTTTTTTGTGTGATTATAGTGGGTTAAACTGGTGTGGTTTGTGTGTCCTCTTAGTATATATTTTTTTAGTAACAACACATGCAAGGTGGCTTAGTTTAGGGAAAGTTTATGCTTTAGTTTAAATGCACATTTGATCTGAAGTCACTGTGAACTTTTACTGCATTAAACTAGATTACCATCTTTTAATAATACAATTGGCAACCTTTTCAAATTGGTAAACTTACAATTCTCATTACACTAATAAAGGGTATAATTACGGTCGATATATCCTTTAAAATGTAAATTGTCAATTTTCTTTCTAAATCGTTTTTATAATAACTATAAAAATAAATACAATAGAGGCTCCTGGCGAGCAAATAACCATTCAGTGCTTTACGCCGTCTTGTATTGTCCCACAGAACATTAACCACAGACTCACCTTTCTTTTTTACAATATCACTTAATGAATATGTGAATTTGATAGTATATCACGGAAAGATAGCAACACGTTTCTGATTTAAATTAGAAACACGGAAATTATCTGAAATAAAACCAACACACAACTCTTTTGGGAAAATAGCTTCCCTATGCTGTTTAAAAAAATACAAAGAAATGATAGATCATAAAGAACCCAATCTGTCTAGGGAAGACTCCTGGCGGGCTTTCGTTGTGTATGAAATACGACATCAAGCAACTCTGCACAAGTAGAACCATTGCTCTGATCTCAGAAGACGTGGAGGAAACATGTGGAGGCGAGGGATAGGAGAGAAGGAAGGCATAGGGCAAAGGTGAAAAATAAATGATACTGGGCCCAGAAAAGGAAAATATAGTAATTAAAAGGATTATGTGAAATCGGCTATATGCTCGAGGGGGCTGAGTTTTTTTTAAGATCTGAAATGTTGCACATGGTTTTTTTATCATAAGACTGTTCAATGATATGACAAAACAGTCGACATAGGCCGGCCAGTTGAAAGTTCTATTTTGTACAAACCCCTTTCATTTGTACCAGATAGCAGGTGTGCAAAAACATAAATGGAGGCGCTGCCCCTGGGTTTGGTTCATGTTGGGCCACAAAAGCAATTATGGCATGGAATGTAATGCTTGGAAATAAGCAGCCTGTCCTCCTGTGGTTATATTTGAATCCTTTTACACGTCTTTTTTGTCATTCGGCAGTTTTCCTTCATTTGAACTGTTCCTTACGTTCTCTCTGTGAGGCCAAGGAGAGCGTTACCTGTTTCTCTTTGCACTTCTGCAGCACTTCATTAAAAGAAGGTTGTAAGTAAAAATGAAAGCTTGCATAAATGCTAAATACCTCTTCCTGAGTCACCAATCAAAACGGTGATTTGATCAATAAGATCATGCGGCCTCTGTCCTCGCATCCCAAGTTACTGTCTCATCCCTGTTAAACCAGCCTCCATGCTGTGCCTGCTCCCCCTTTATTGTATGACTCATAACAACTCTCCTCACACTGGAGCTCATTGTGACGAGCTTCCATGTCATTTCCATATCGTAGCATGTGGAGACATTGCGTGTTATGTGTATTCATAATCTATAAATCATGGCTTAAAGAGCTTTTAATAGGTAAATGATGTGCAGCCACACGCTTCACTACTCTTCGTTGAATTTTAATTCTCCTCAAAAAAGAAAAAAAAAAACAACTCTACGGAGTCTACGGAGAACAGGTCCAGGTATATGTGTGACTTCAAGGAGAGAATAGAACAACAAATACAAATGTGACCCACAAGCATGAGTTTCAGAAAAAACATTGTTTTATAAATGTTCTGCGGATGTAATACTATATACCATTGTGTTAAATACAAAGAAATTCCAGCAGAAATGATATACTGTATAATACTTAATATTATATATTGCACCCTTCAGCCCATGCCTTCCCATTTGCTTTCTGGTCTCTTGGCCACTTTCAGAAGTCATGCTTTACCCGGGTGACCCTTCATCATTTGCATCTTTGGATCCTGGAGAATCTTATCTGGTGCGTCTCACCTCCTCCGTACACTAATTGGCCGTGTGTTCAGGTACCACATGGGGTGACGGCTTTTAGAAAAAGGAAGCCAGTGGGCTCATTCTCTAGATGGAGTGTTTCCCAGCTGCACCCTAATGATCCAGTGGAAGCAAATGTATCCATCTGAGGATTGTTTACCACAGGGGTGGGAGATGTCCGGCCTCTGGGCCATGTACGGCACGCGAGGAAATTCCGAAATATAAAAGAAGAACAGGGGTAAAAGAATAACAGATGCTGTCATGTTTCATCACTGGCGACTGTGAAAAATTCGTAGATACGGAATATTGTGCTTTTCAGGAGAAATCCCCAGTTATTTGTTTCAGTTCAGTTTGCAGGGACTGTTCCACTGATGAAAAAGTCATTACAGCTCGAAATGTGCTGCTAATATCAAGAAATTGCAAAAAAAAAGAAGAGAAAAGCTTTTGACAGCGCGCAAGTACTGTATATAAGGAGGCTCCTGCATTGCATTCTCTTCTGCATGGCAAGACATTTAAGGGCGTTTTCAGGTTGTCGTGGACCAATGTCACGTGAGCCGTGGTAAAAGAGTCCGTTTGCTGCTGCCTGAAAACTGTGAAGGTTAAATAATCCCCCTAGTTTCAGATTGTCTCAAGGCAGCATCTCTGAGCAAATCGCTCACATGGTTAAAGACACCGTTTCTAATTTGTCACTCACAATGACTGCCAAGGTTGATGTATGGGAGGAGTTATTGCCTTTGTATGCCGCATATGGTCCTTTAAAGATGAAGATTTGTTTGAGGAGGTTGTTTAGTCTGAGAGAAGCATCACCACCGTTTGAGGCGGTTCCAGACATCGCATTAGAGAGGTTAGGGTGATATATGTGTCCAATAATTCAGCATGGCCGGCCCGGGGAAGGATGTTATAAAATTGAAATGGGCACTGATCGAAAAAGGATGCCCAGCCCTGGTTCATAACAAAAAATGTTACCCTCAGTCTGTCATCATTAAAACACAGACGCATTGGAAGCCACACTCAGTTGTGATGTATTTATATTCTTAAAAACAATATATATATACTTTTTACTTCCTAAACAAGATATTAATGATGTGGTAGACATAACAGACATTTTTGGCCAATACATACATGTTTATGATTCTCCATAAACTCTAGCACCATAATTAAACAATTTGATCCATAACATTTAGTTATTGCATAACCTTTTGCTGATGCAATTTAATGATTTAACAAGCCATCATTTGGAGTAGCAGCAGTAATTGCATTTAAATGTGTACTAATTTAACCATCCTGGACCTGGATATACTTTCTTCTTCACGTTGGGCTCCTTATAATGTGCATTTGTTTTAATAGTGACCAATTGGGCCACTATACTTCTTTCACAGCTTTCAGATGACAGCTGCACATCAGCTGCATGAAGCAAATGTGCATCAGTATATCACACCACCCACACACACACACACACAATAAAGCCTAATAAATCAGGCTGACAGCCTATAAGTGCTATTACACCGTGCCATACCCTGGAGTCAGCCCACAGACATATAGAATGGCCAACACCATATAGTGCATCGCAGAGTGGGGCTACCACCCTGTCAATACATACACCCACATACATGGAACATGCTTCACTGGGTTTGAATTCCTGCAAGTACATACACATACATCGGTTAGTCTCCTTGAGGACCTTGTCATTTGCATTGCTTAAATAGATGCTTACTTAAACTTTAATCTGGGACGAAAGCTGGTGCTAACAATTTCAGCTAAAAGCATCTACAGTAAAAACCTAACAGGGCCAGCAGTTTGGTCCCCAGTTATGGTGACATGTCTAAAGTGGTTGAGCGAGCTCCACGCACTGTAAATTAAATAACCACACAAATGCAAATAAAGCCCATCTTCACTATCAGAACGCTACACACGTGTCACTTCTAAACAATTTTTTTTTTTTTTAAACACAACAAAATCTAAGTTGTAATTCAACAATCCAAATGCAACAATTAGAATTGTGTTGCTGTATGTTTTATTTGTATTTATTTATTAGGTGCTGTGCATTGAGCGCCGCTCCTCCATACATCCCATCCATCTGAACTACATTGAAATATATGTACTGTCTACTTCTAAATGTGGATCCCCTATATTCACCCTCATAGAAGAAAAGATTAGAAATATAGTATCTTCTTTTGCCTACCTGGCAAGTTTAATTTTATATTTAGCATCTGCATGCATTGCTCTCTAAGCGCAGTTTATCTTCCTGACTGTGTCTGTCCTGAGTTTTTGTTGTTGTGTGTGTGTGTGTGTGTGTTTGTGTGTGCGCGCTGGTGTGTGCACATACAGCTCATCCATCATCCCTGTTACTCCTCCAGCTAATGAATCTAACCCAGCGTACACCTCAGGGATGTGGGCTGGGGTCGGAGGTTGCATTTCTATGATACATGGCCCCTCAGAAGCCACACATGCAGCACTTCACACTGACACAGTAGATTACTATCAACTGGCCGCGATTCTGACGATGGATATTACATATTTCTTTCTTTGACTTTTCAGCTCAGCTGTCTGTCCGTAAAATCAGATTGGCTAGTTTCTCCTAACAGTTGAAGGAGCATGCACACGTTGTTGTTTTTTTAATTCGAGGCTTCGTATGGGGGTCAGGCGTGGAGCCTAACATGAGTAAAAATAAAAGTGAAATACCAGGATGGATCTATAACCCCTCCAGAGAATACATGATCCGACATGAGCTCTCGTCTCTCCTCAGCCACTCTCGCAAGTTTGCCATGTTAATCATAACACATGCAGATCCTCCATACCTCACCTCTCCTGTAGGATTTAAGGCCTTAGCAGCTGCAGGACCACACAAGCCTCCGTGAGGAATACCCGTTGTACCTAATGCGACGTTGTGTCAAGCTATTTCGGTGCATGACCTTGCTATAAAGCCGCCTGGGTTACTTATATCACGTTTGGCATCAAGACACAGTGCGTTGAATCTACATTGCGCTGGGGTAAAAGAGGCAACATTTGGCCTTTTGTGAGGCAATTATTTTCTTTATTGATTTTTTTCCCCTGATTATTTTCATAATTCATAAAAAAAGCACACACACACACAAGCCCTGTTGTTTCCATTGCCCATATCTCCTCCGGATGTATTATAAATATCAAGGCGCATATATATATATATATATATATACACAATGTACTATATAAAAGTGGGTTGGTCACATAGGTTAGGTTAATATGAAGGTTGAAATCCACCCAACCGTTTCGTCCCCCATCCCTACCTTCGCCTACTTCTACCTCCCGAGAACCATCTCCTAACAAGGACCTCACCAGCATAATGAGAGCGGTTAGACCACAAGGCGGTTGAAGGTGACACATGACAAATTGATCCCATGTAGTTTGGCTTGAAATAGGGTTGAATTGAATAGTCATGTGTTCGGGGGATTTGCTCCAGTGGGACCGGTGTTTTTTTGGTTTTTTTCTTCCCATCTGTTCTTCATGATACTGGCCACTAACATACAGCCGTCCATTTTCCGTGCATGTTAATCAAGGCAACAGTAGGAAATAGGCGCGAAATACTGGAAATGAGTTCCTCAGAATGTGTGGCGAGTGGCGAGTGTCACCGATGCAATGCTGCCAGGAGAAGTGGGGGAGGAATACAGTTTATTAGCTCGCGGTTTCATGAGAAATTAGCCTGCACGGATGGGTGCGTTTTACAGTTATGGCGTACTGGTGTTAATTGCCTGCAAAAGATCAACAGCAAAGACATGATTGTACATCACGGATTGGTTATTAGCTTTTTTTTCATCCTCCGAGGGCATGGAGATATTTGTCAACTGTGTTTAGGCACGATACACCTTTCTTTGTGTGATCACCCACCTCTTTTGGTCTCCTGGCAACAACAGCGAGGCTACATTTTTCATGTTTCTTGTTTTTTTTGCAAATGAATGAATTTCCCGTTGGTATTATAAAGGGAATGTGTTATTTTGAAATGAGGTCAGTGGTGTGCTTATATAATCTTTTTAGGACAGAGATTATAATTTCAGTATATTCAGTGAATAAGAATCGTTTGGATCACCACCTCCTTGCCACAATGATGATGTGCTAACTTATCGCAGTGTCCTAAACAGGGCCATTTTTTTTTTAATATTCCTCATCTGTTGGTGCCCGTCTTGCCCACAAATCCTGTCATCTCAGTCTGCCAGGGTCACCTGTGCAAGCTCAGTCACACTGAGCCAGCTGTTCAGCCACACTATCCCCTGGACTCCCTTATGGAACCACCAGAATGTGTCGGGCTCTGTCCCCTGATCGCCGTACGCTTCTTTGCTCTGGTAGCTTCGGCTTCTTTATCCGTCAGCTCAGTTTGCTGCACTTACCTGTGTGGCACATTGTAGCGGTTGGAATAAATACTCACAGGAGCAGCTTCTCTCTCTGCCTCCTTCCCGTACAAATCGCATGTATTATCCAGGCTTCTCATGCTGAGTATCAGGTGCACTCAACCACTTTGTGTTGACATTCTCGGGGCTTAATCAAAAAGGGGACGAAGGTAGAGAAACGGAGAGAAATAGATTTCAAACTTTTCTGCAAAAGACAGACAGCCCAAACAACTTACTGAGAGCGAAGAATGACTCGTGTTTCCTAATTTGTTTCTGAGTGACAGTGTTTTTCACATTAGCTGATTTGAAATGTTACGGTAGATGCGCTGCCTTCAGGATCTATCCAAAACTCTTATCAAATTATACCAGCGTTCCTATTTGCTAAAAAAGCAAAAAAAACCTACTGGGTTGCCAAATACAATTTGCCCGGGAACGCCTATCATCTTGGCACCTTTCGAGTTCCCTATTCTACCTCGTAGAGTCGCTGAAGCTCAGTCAAGCTGGATGGGTAATAACTTTGATTCAGATGCTTTTCAATCTAAAGGTATTTTCACTGAATTGTAAGCTCCAGATTACCCTGTCAGGGCCCGAATAGGTATTTTGGATGATTCAAAAAATGAGGCAGCTTGGATAGAACAGAGCAACTGTAGATGTTATTGGATACAAATGTGCTTTTCCTGCTTTGGCAAGTCAAAATGTTTGCTGTGGAAAAACAACCCTGCTCCAAGTAAAGTTTTTAAACTCTGGTGACCTCCTGACCTTTAATGAAGCAACAGATCAGACTTGAGGCTGTACCTTAATTATTTCACAAGCGCGAAAAGGTTGTTCGACGTTAGAAACAGAGTGCCCAAAAAGTCTCCATTTCCATGTTTCTTTTTCTAATATCCTTATACTTTGGAGTGATATCAGTCTGTATTATTCTGTATTTACCAGTTTGCTCCTTAGGAGGGGGGCACAGGAACAGCTAAGGTCGTTTGTGTCACAGAAGGAATGGAAAAAAAAAACAACTGACATCAAATGTCAATCCTTTCACTGGAGCAGATTTACAGTCGTGTACAAAGAGCGTTGGTCTAGAGACTCAAGAGAGGGACTGAGAAAGGCCGAGGGACTGTGGGAGAAAGACCAAAACGAGAGAGATAGTCAGTCTGAGAGCATCTGAGAAGGGCTTTAATTTCCCAGGGGACCCTGCTGGGATCCTCGTGGTTCCCAGTTCCGCCGGACCAAATGAAACCAAGACAGGAAATCCCCCGGTTACAGGCAGGCCAATTAAGGCACGACCAATGCTCCCACTCACGCGTGACCCCTGAGAGGTCAGGCTGGACGTGGAGGGAGGGACGCCATGTTGGATGTGGCCACTGGACATTATCCAGTAAAAGATTGGAGAGCTATTTCCACGGGTGGGAGGGACTTTTTCTGTATGTAATTTAAGACGCTCCATTTTCCTTCAGTCTTCTGAACGATTATGTGTATGGGTAGTACTCACCGTTCTTATTAGAGACAGATGCTGCATCTGGGCTTGTATATTCATTTTTCATTCAATCGTACATAATATTCGGAACTGTATGCAAAGGGTGCAGTTCTAAACTATACTTGGAATGTATTCAAAGAACAATAAGAGGTGGTCCACACGGAGAGGGTTTCAAACCAACAATTAGTTATCTACAGTGGCTCAATAAACCTGATGAATTGCCTGAGAGGGAAACAGAAGGTATAAATTGCCCCCCCGAAATAGGACCACGGCTCACTGTGATTCATCTTCATTTTTTTTTTTTTTTTATGCCTGGTCTGCAGGATTAATGAGAAGTTTGTGAACAGATGCTGTTGTTGTCTTTGTTCAAAAAAGAAAAATCTGTATTAACTGGTAGGTTACAGGAGTAATTGGGTTTTTCAAAAAGCATCGTTCACCATATGTGTGTGAGTACAGTTTAATCTTTTCAATCTTTAGTCAGCGTCGCAATGCCAAGTGGATTTAATTCAACATCACGTATGACTCTTTTATCTTTCAACAAGATGATTCTGCTCGTGATTAGGATCACCGGGAGATCGCATGTTATGTCATTTTGGTCGATATCCAAAACAACAATCTATATGTAAACTCAACCAAATCCCTGGGATAATTAGCTTTAAAAAAAAAAAAAAAGTGTAACACTCGTCACCACAACAAACCACTTTCCTCCAAGCCTTGTTCCAGACATTCCTAATTACTAAAGGTCCGGCAAGAGGGTGTTGGCTTGTTTTGTAACCGCGACGCTTGACGTGACGGGATCAATTATGATCACATGACCTTGAAGGGGTCTCCATTCACCGGAAAATAAATTGGTTAGTTGAACGTTGGAGTGATGCTGATGTAATTAAGTTCAATTTCAGAGATGTGCTTCGCAGGTGAATGAGCTAAAGTTGTCTGAGCAGCGTGTGTTAATGAAAAGCAGCGAGAGAGGAGGTGAACAAAAAAAAAAAAACAACCCCTGGCCCCACACCACACAGCGGAGTGGAATATCATTAACACCCCCGCAGGGACAAGCCGGTGAGTCACAGCGCGTTTGTGATCCGAGACATTCTTGGCCACGGTCCTGAAATTGTATCATCGCTACTAAACACATTTGATTCATGTTCAATATCTGTATTGAGGGACTCCTGACACGTTTGGCGTCAGGGCTCCACAGAGACTATGAGCGAGCGAACGCGGCATTTTAAATCCTGTGCCAAACCGGGTGTTCATTAATATCAATCACATCATTACGGATATGAATGATCACGTTTATTGACACGACCCATTATATCAGCAGACTTGTGCTGATCTCGGCTTCTTTCCAAACCTCAGGGGAATGATGCACATTCTGCGTGTAGACGAGTGGCAGCATGAATTTAAAAAGTCATGCCAATCTGGTTGTGGATAGGAAGTAGATTTATTTTTCTTTTTTGTTTATTTTTGATGTCTCCCGTAAATATCTGATAACATGCTGATTAACATTGATGTTATTTGAAGGGTTTTAGAGTGAAAGTTGCGTCAAAAGGGAAAGGGCGAAGATTATTTTGCACCGCGACACACCTCACACATCTGAACGTGTGTGCCTGACCCTGAAGAAAGATTTCCAAAGATTGAAAGGATTTGAAAATCCTTTCAATCGTTCCATCAAACGCTCCCATTCATATGCCGACATTTAACCAAGTTAATCTCCGTTTCTATCTCATCCCAAGATGTGATGAATAAATGCGATAGGCTGTTTGAATACGTTTTTTCTTTTGTGTCATTGAGTGGTGCCCGACCCGAGAAGAGCTTGAAAATATTCGTTAGCACTGCCTTTGCACCATGTGAGCATTATGTTAAGATAACATTATAGCCAAGTAGGCCAAGTGAGCTTGGTATGCATTTACACACATCTAACTCCATTAAAAATACATTTGAATTAACCTAATTGGCACGTAAAAACTCATTCATTATGTATGTATATTATTTTCCATTGGTCTCTCTACCTCTCCTGGAAATAATGTGCATCTGTGGTGTAGTGTCATTTCCTAAGTAACTGCCTTACTGGGTCGAAAAAGGAGCATATATTAATATATCACCACATCACCATTAGGCCAGGAGTTTGGTAAACGCAGAGGGTGGTGAAATGGGTGGTATCATTTGTTGAGTGTGCGTGTGTTTTGTGGAGACAGAGAGCAGATGAAATGGAGAAAATGAGGGACAGCATGGAAGGTGGGAAGAGGTGGGACATGAAACGCCTGAAGCGTCGTACCGTGAGCGCAGATGTGATTAGAGAATACCCTTTTTGGAGCCTCCCTGTCTTGGAGAGCAGGAGCTCTTTTTGCGTGCCGATTCATAAGCGCGCCCGTCCATTACAACGAGACATTTATGTATGAGCCCACTCTCTTTGAGTAACTCTGGTGTCGTATAGTGGGGAAGTTAACTTTAAAGGTGCTCTTGATATTCCACCGTACGCCCTAAAGGTTTTAATTAAGCTGGGAATGTCGACGTGCGTTGCCCACTCATCATTTTATTAAAGGGGGATTTCCTATATTTTTCGAGCTGGGCCCGCGGAAATGTGGGTGTTTTTTTTTTTTTCTCAATAAAATGAGTGGAGCTCTTTTGTTACACAAGGGAATGAAACGTAATTCAAGGAGGAATCTTTACCTGGAGAAAATTTCCTCTCACAGCTTGTGCGCCGTGGGAGTTGAATGAACAGCGAGAGAACCGCTGGCCTACCTCAGCCCCCCCCCCCCCCCCCCCCCCCCCCCCCCCCCCCCCCCCCCCCCCTCCCCCCCCCCCCCCCCCCCCCCCCTCCTCCTTCCTCCCCCTGAATCCTTAATCTCATCCATCAGCCTTAATCACTTCCACTTAAACGAGGCCCTCCTTTCTCCCAACGCCCTTGTTGCGCCATAAAGCGGGGGGCGAAGGAAATTGCATTGATGTCGGCATTCTTGGTAATCACACTCGCAGTTTACTTGACATGTGCCGGGCTTAGTTGTAAGGTTGAGCCATTTCCTATAGACTTGGATTAGTTTGCGCAGAAAATCCATGCGTTTGGCTCTGAGGCGGACTCCTGGTCTCCGTCGGCGGGAAAGTGAAACAAAGATATCCAGTCTGATGTTATAAGCTGTGGAGATTCCAATAAGGAGGGCCTCCAGTTTGTGTCCTTTCTCATTCTCACACAAAACTGGTTTATAACCGCAAACAAGATTTCCAGTGGACATGTTTAGTGACGCATTAGCAAGACAACAAGTTGTTTTGTGAGTTGATGCTCAATATTTCAATATTAGCAACAACAACAACAAAAAAGGACTTTCCACTTCTGAACCTGACAGTTCAAACTTTGTTATCCTGGATTATTTGAAGGTAATCCATGATGGACCATACGAGGGCATGCAGCTTCATCCTAAATTGAAATTGTTCAGTTTGCAGAGACATGGCACTCGATGGCTCTATCATCACTATATCAGCAGCTGCCTTTAACTACTCCAACATGAGGAAGAAATTCGAATGGATTGCTCAAAGCGCAGTGCAAACAAATTGTATGGTAATAACTGAGTAAGTTATGAGCGTCAATGTTTCTATTGGAAGAAATCCCAGAGGTTCCCATTAGCATAAAATGATGAATGGATGTACCCTGGTGAGAGAGGCATCTGTGCACGTGTTGAGGGAGGTGGAGTATTTGTTGGCTTTTACAAAGATGGTGGAGGTAGCAAATTTGTGCTTGCACAATATTATTCCACACTGCAAAAAAACCCAACCTTGGGGTTAGTTATAGATTGAGGTTTCAGGAGGAGGAGGTGGATGTCACGGAGGCAGGACAACCCTCAAGGGGTCTTTGCGTGACGTCAAAATGGCAAAACCAAACCTGGGCTCACTCCATCAATTTCAACCTCAGGTCACATTCATCACACTGACATTTACTGTATCTGGACCTTGTTTACTCACCCTCTCTCTCTCTCTCTCACTCTCTCTCTCTCTCTCTCACACTCTCTCTCTCTCTCTCTTAATGTATATTCATCTTGTTGAGATATCACATTTTATTTCTGTTTTGACCATTGGACCAGGATGAGGAAAAATGGCAAAGGGTGTGGGTGTGTGTGTGCGTGCGTGCGTGCGTGCGTGCGTGCGTGCGTGCGCATGATCCAGGACGAGAGGACGAGTTTGCCAGTGGAAAGACACCGACTTTTGCGTCTGCTGAAATATGGCAGGATCACACAGGGAAGTCTTCCAATTGCATGTAGACACTGCCAACGGTGTATCCGTGGGACAGAACATAGGCCGTATAATTAATTCACGGCGGTACTGGTGCGAAGCTTTTAAAGGAGTAAATCTGCTTTGTATTCGATTTTTTGGAGGGAGGGGGGGGGGGTGCAGTTTTATTGCCTAGAGTTGCTACATACTGGCAGAGAGGATAAAACAGCCATTTATGCTAGGAGGAAATTTGTGTTGGACCCGACCTGATTGGCCAAACTAATGTATGCAATGCTCTGCGGAGTTTTGAGGCCGTTAATTTACTCTGCCTGCATCCATAAAAAAAAAAAAAACATATAACATTTCATCTTTTTTTCTGCAAGGACTGGCTCTTTAATTTTGCCGTGTGGACCCATGATTTAAATTAAAATTTTGGCAAAAGCTGAATTTCTTCCAAACCCATCGTTGCTTACCTCCATCCACCCCCCTTTCTTCTCTTCACACATTTTTCACAGATTTATATAAATATTTACGATTCACACCTGACATTTAAAATCAAAGGGAAATAAGCCGGATAACAACATAACATTGATTAAAGAGGGGCTCCCGACGAGGAGGCTGAGCAGGTTTCCCACTCTATGAGAACACCTCCTCACAGCAGTGCTCATTTTCTGAAAGGTGATTACTGAAGCCGCCACCACCACGCCGCAATAGGTTTTTAATGGAGACTCAAGGACAATAACCTCTTTTTTTGAAGCCATTGTCATATATCACACACCTCTGCATTGCATGTGTTGCTTGGTCACTGAAGCCAGACTGGGCACGTTGAATATTTCCCTCTCTGCAGTGCACGCCGCCGCAGTTTCTCATTCAGTTTCCTCTTTAAATCTAAACTCTGAGGTTTGTTTTTTTTCACAATATTCGTCCACCCATCTATAATTAAATCGGTACGACAAGTACCGCCCAATAAGTGCTTCTTAAATCTTCTGAAGCAATGGGCCAAAAATGCGTAAGAGTGAACTAATGACTTGGACACGGGGGGGGTGCTGAATGAAGCGAACGCAGCAGGGATCGTAGCGCGGACATTACAAACATAGAAGAATCGCTGCACGCAAAGTGTCAGTGGTGGAAAACACAATAAATGAAGGATTCTGTTGTTTTCTCTGAGCATCCTGTTATGATGCACCCTTTTCAGCCTATTCTATCCTTCATTTCCTCAAGTCTCCTCCCATCCATCCTGCCTCCGTATTCTTCCGGCGCACGCGTCGCCTTTCTCCTGCGTCTTTTGACTCCACTGAGTGACTCATGTCTCCCCGAAGACGGTGGCCACTTTTTCACCTGGACTGCGTTACATTAGTCTATCAGTCGCACATACATGCAGGCCGTGAGTCATTCACAGATGTCCTCTTGGGCTTTTGTGCCCTTTTTAAGATTTGTGTCTCGCTCGGATTAACATTCAAAATCTGCTTTGTTTTATTTTTGTATTATTATTATTATTATTAGTAGTAGTAGTAGTAGTAGTAGTAGTAGTAGTAGTAGTAGTAGTAGTAGTAGTAGTATTATTATTATTATTAGTATTATTAGTATTATTATTAGTATTATTATTAGTATAATTATTATCATCTTTTCGGAAAAATGGCTCCAGAGAAGGGACAGAGGGTGTTCTGATTGGATTTTCTACCAGCACATATTTGTCATGCATCACTCGTTCAGGTGGCAGTAAATTTCGTTGACGTATTTATCTTACTCCCATATTCTTAATGCATTATTAAGTCCGCTCTCTGCTAATCCCTGTTGCCGGTCGCTGTGGGTAATGATACAAATAGGGATTCTACGGCCTTTGTAATGATTGTCATTCTTCGTGTGCATTTTTTCCCACGAAACCATCCGTCTCCTTTGTCGATACAGTATCTGTACCGCCGGTGCTCGAGCCTGACAGGAAACCCCCTGATAGAGTTGATGCATCGGCTCACGTGATCGACCGCAGCTGCAACCCTTCGAGGGGCTTTGCCCGCTCCAGCTGTATCGTGGGATTCAAAGGTCGAGGAATCCGCGAGTGGGTTAATTCTCTGCCAGCAGAGGAATCCACAACACGTGGAAATGTATGCTCAATGACATTGTTAAATGCAGCAGAAGAGCATCCCATCAAAGACCTGTCGTGCCAGTAATCTTCTTTTGTCTTTCTGAACAAACTTGTTTATTGTTGCCTTACCTTGACTATGCCTTCCTATTAGTGTCAGTGTTGGGCCATGCATTCCCCCTGGTTTCATATATTCTTTTGCTTCACTCTTTCTCACTCTCGCTGCGGGCTGTAGCCCGTCGGCTCTCCGCTATCCTGCGGCAGTATTTAAGCTCAGCTCGCTCTCTCTGCGCTCTGCCGGGTAGTTCAGTCATTCCCCCGATGCCCGGCTCGGATACTTTTTCAGTTTGCCCCAATGTAATTTCTGTTCTCCTGTTGTTCAGGATCCAGCTCCCCTCAGTTTCCTGTCACATCCAGGTTTGTTGTCTGCCAGTTTGATTGGATTGTTCCTTAACCTGCTCGCACACCTGCCTGATCTCTTCCCCAAACGTTATGTGTGTTTGAAAAGGCCGGTGTGTGCGCTTCCAGAGAAATCTGCTCTGCTGTCATCCGCTCGGATTTACAGAAAGTTCAGCTCTAAGATGCATAACCTTGCTCTACAGCTCACCCCTTAAATCTGCCTCAGCGTCCGATTCTGTAGTCTGCTTCCAGTCCAAACAATCCCATTAGAAAGGCCTGATCGAAATTCTATTTTCATGATGTTAAGCAAGGTGAGGATTTGAAAAATATTGGCATCGGATTAAAAAAAAAAGAAGCAGGCACCGAAAAGATTTGCAGAACTGCCCCGAGGTGCGTCTGCCTGCTTCTGCTGAGCTTTCTATTCACTGGCTGTTCATGATACTAAAGCCAAATATCAAACAGCAGTTCAAAGTTTTCAGATCAGAAGTTTTGAGATAAAAGAAGGAATGGCAAAGCCGTGTCCCAAAGCTGGCTCAACCTTAGCGAATATTTAAAAAAATCCTCAGCCTGAAACGGTGCAGATAAGAAACCAAAGTTAAGAAAATTCCGTAGCCTTCATCAATGGCTGCTATGCAAATGTCTCGTAGTGTAAGCGTGGCTTTGGGATGCCAAATTAGCGACGTAAAACTCTGGCAAGCTGGCCAAGGTAGGCCAGTGGCCTCTGCAGAGAATTTATGTCTCTGAGATAATAAATCATCAGCAAGGAAAAGGTGCTCCGACAGCAATGTGCAGCACACTCTTGTCGGTACAAAACACAGTTCTCGGGTAGGTTGTTGTTTTTGTGTGGCCACGGCTTGTTCAGTACGCCGGGTGTCAGATTCACAGACTCTTATGTGACATTTAATTTATCATGGAAAGTTTTCCACCTCTGGAGATCGGCCATAAAAAAACTGCGAAAATGGCATTAACCCACAAGCCAGCGGGAAGTAAAAGGAAGCATTTAAACACAATCAACCATCTGTCAGACACAACCTTTAAAGCCCCTAAACAAACCATCACACAACTTTAGACATAAGCTATGAAATGAAATTGGAATTGGAGCGTTATTTTTCTCTTTACCAAGCTGTTATTGTTTAGAAGACTCTTTTGATACGTTTTCCCAAAGTTTCAGTTTCATTATTTTATAGCAATCTGCGCCGTTAATGCATTGTAATGAACGGTCTTTGACAAAATGACTTTTTCATTTTCCAAGGACAGTATTTTTTTTCCCCCTGCACTTAATGAAAAAGACATTATTGATTTATTTATTTTTTTAAGGACGATAGTGCAGGTTAAGTGATTTGCTACATTTTATAGATATAGTCTCTCTTTGATTGATGACTTAATCATGACTCGTCAGATATAAATTAACCCAGCAGCAGGGTCGGACTGGCCACCTGGAACACCAGGAGTTTTCCCTGTTGGTCCGTTGACCCTGCGGGGCACCAGTTAGTCAATATGATAAGGTATAAACAAGTGCTAATTGAGCCTAATTAAGATTACTTATCCTGGTCACACCAGCCATTTGGCCCCCTTTCTTATGTGTGACATGGAGTTACAGTCGTCAGTTCATCTCTCCGCACCCACCCACCAACTTTACTTTAAAGCATTTAAAGCATTTAAAGCAAGTGAGTTTTATTGCGTGAAAACTAGAAAAGGAACACGGTTTGAAAATTCCAGTCAGAGATGAGGCGAGGATGTGCCGGGTGACCTTGAAGGCAGCGGCAGCAACAAGCTGAGTGGAACATGAAGAAATACTTCATCTCGTTTTGTTTTTTTCTCCGAGAGATGTTCACACCAGTCAAAGAGTTGATAGTGTTGTAATTGATATTATCCTTGATATTATCAACGAGAGCCAAACCTCTTCCGGAGAAAGAATGTGTTCGGTTCTATATTTGGACTTGAAGGCCAAAATGGAGTGAATATCGCATTATCTACAGACTATAATTAAAGACACATAAGATGTGGCGATAATAAAACATCCAGTCTGTTAACATTTCACACCACACATATGTTTTGACATCAGGGCTAACTTATAATTCAGCTTACAGAGAAGCAAGGTATGTATGTGACATTATGTATGAGGTTAGATCGAGAGCACTGAGGCTGGCCAGTTAAGTGATTCATTTGGGGGAAGGCTTGACTTACATCCTCAGGCCTAAACCCCCAGTGCTGTGTCAGTGTGTTTCTTTCATCATCATCAAAGTGCTATTTAACAGATTGGAAGATGGCAGGATTAGAACCGTCATGTAAATCAAGTCCATTATTATTATTGATTCTTCCTTGTGTTCATATGCCAACGAACGGGCCCTGTAACCAGCAGATACCATGAGCATTCATTCAATTCTATTTTTGTCCAAATGATGAGTTCCACTCCAATATCCCTGATCTTTTTTATTTTATTTTTTTTGCTTTATATTCGTCTAAGCAACACCTGAGGGAAATAATGAGTGCCTCACCTTATTCTTAAGCTCTTTCCTTGTCAGCCTGTGGTTTGTTGCTTGACAGTCAGTGTACGGCGAGTTTCAGAGCTTTATTTAAGTGCCTAAGTCAAATTCTCACCAAGAAGACCAAACCGCCGCGTTAAAAGCACTCAAATGCTCTGTAGAACTGAGAGAAAGCCCCTCTGGTTTTCTGATAATGCGGTGTGTGGTCCTCACCACTTTCACACACCGGGTCCCATGTGACGCACTTTTGTGTGTAGAAATGGGAAGGATATGTCAATACGCTCCGCTTCCATCGGGTTCAGGCAAAGTTGTTAATATTGAGTTTTTAAAAAAGCCAGCAAAGTCCTCCGTGCTGTTCTTCTCTTTTCCTCCTCTTCTTTACTTTGCTGAGAGCTGACGTGTTGACTCGTTGTGTTTTTGTTCTTCAAGTGCCCAGCGGGAGCCACCGGCCCGTGCCGACTGTTGCAGGATCAATAGCGAAATGAAACTGGGTTGATATTGATGTCAGCAGAAGAACTGAGCAGAGACGGAGGCACTGAATAGAAACCAGAGGAGATCCAAGTCCACAATATCAATAGTGCATGTTTATTCAGGAAAAGCGCCCTGCTGTCAAAAATCTATTTTGATGCAAGATTTCGAAGTTTACAGGCAAAAAAATACACTTGATTTTATTCGTATTATTCAATTTGTATCCTGATGACTAGTGGTCCGCCATTCATTGATTGACATTGGATTTTTAATGGATTTGGACATTAATAATGTAGTTAATATTGTGAATGCCGCTTTGAGAGCATGAGTAGCTTTTTTTTCACACTTCTAAATATTTGGATTCAGAGATATATATGTATGTGTAATATATTCCACAAGAAGAAAGGGAGGGGGAAAATAGATATGGCCTGTTGAAAGACCACCTATTAGCATTATGTCAGCATAATAATGAGTAGTGGAAAAGAAGCAGGGATTTCCGTGCTCAGGGAGGATAGAGCCCTGACGTGGCAGCGAAGGCAGAAAGCAGCCGAGCGCTTATGAGGATTCAGAGATATATATGTATGTGTAATATATTCCACAAGAAGAAAGGGAGGGGAAAATAGATATGGCCTGTTGAAAGACCACCTATTAGCATTATGTCAGCATAATAATGAGTAGTGGAAAAGAAGCAGGGATTTCCGTGCTCAGGGAGGATAGACCCCTGACGTGGCAGCGAAGGCAGAAAGCAGCCGAGCGCTTATGAATAAAACATGTGATCATAACAAGAGAGTAAAACTTCACTCTTTAAGTATTTGCCTCGAGTTTGCCAGAACCAGGAACATTTTAACTTCCTCCTTGTACTTTTGAAGTAGTGTCAGTCAATCTTCAGCAGCTCATCCAAAATGCAAGAGAAATTAGACTGAAATGAGAGAAAAAAAAAAAAATTGATTGGACGAAATGTATTATTCAGTGCGGCGTAATGACAGTAACGTGTCTTTTCATTTTTCAAAGAAGAATTGTTTTTATTAACTTCATTTCCAAGAAATAAGCCGTTTAATGTTGTTCTCTGTTTGAATGCCGGAGTGAAGCAGTCTTCTCGCAGTAATGAAAACGCCTGGCTTGATGGTTCCTAGATGAGATAAAGCACTTTGCACCAGGGGGAGTGTGATTCACTCCATTGCCTGAGGGGGGGGGGGCGGGGGAGAAATATTGGAGTGGAGGCGAGTCGAAGGGTGTGTTTTGAAAGAAGGAAGAGATGAGACGCTATGTTTGTGTATAAATGCGATGCCACCCCTTCAGAGTTAGTGTCTAAAAAAAGACAGAGAACAAGAATAAAGGCGTTTTTATTCATCTCCATAGAGTTGAGTATGTCTTCACAGACAGATTTGTGAACTTGTTGCGTCACCATGACAGTTTGAGTTATTTCTGTCGTTGCCATAACACATTCAATGATGTGAGCAAATCAGTTGCCTACGATAAGAAAAAAAGATTATTGCGACTATTGTGCTCAATCACAACATTCCACACTCTTTATGACGGATCATTAGGAATGCTTGAAACATGCCAGTAACTCTGAGCGAGAGAGAGAGAGAAAAAAAATGACACGACAGGTGGTTGCGGGTAAAACGTTTGTGGCACTTCCGCTGCCTGTAGAGAATCTCTGCAGAAACCCAATCCCAGGGACAGATGAAGGTTTTCATGCAAGACATCTCTGAACTAACTGCTCCCAGTCAAACGGGTAACGGTGACAGATGGGCTCCTGTCAGAGGGGAAGAAGTGCTTTGTTCGTGGCTTCAAAACAGAGAGACACTTACCGGAATCATAATGTTGAAAACTAAGGTTATGGCGCTTCCTAAAATAAAAAAATAAAAATTCAGAGTCTCTATCAGACCCTTAAAGCTTTATATCTCAACGTTACAACTGTTGCATTGAAAAGTTAAAATCCAATTATTTCATGGCTTTTTTTATTTTATTTTTTTTGCTTCAAGGGGAGAATAAGTTGTTGATGATAAGATTGATAAGTGATCAAAAGCCCCTCGAGGCTGAGAGCTGCTGTCAAAATGGCTTCTGAGAATTTGCGGGCAGACACGCAGGTATAGACGCAGCACAAGGATGCGTTCTTTAAAAAGAAAAAATAATAATAATAATGATTCTTGGCTGCGTTGAATTTAAAGGGAAGATGCAAAGACATTAATAAAAAGCCCGGGACCTCATGGGGACCTGGGTGGTGGAAGGCTGTCACTAAATATCAGGAATATGTCTGGCACCACAAACAACAGCTGTCACGTGGCTCTCGAGTGTGTCTCTGGGGGACCGCGGAGGACACACGGCTCACCGTCAGGAAACTCCGAAAACAAATAAGGCCAAGTTAGCGGAGGCGAGGAGAGGATTGGGGATCATTTTTTTCTCTATTACATTGCCCAGGTCAAATAGCACGTATTCTAATCAGAAACCCCTATCGCATGAATTCTTAGATCTGAGTTGAACAATCCAAACCCCGGATTCGGTCAATAACAGGAGACCCAAACTGCCTCCGATTGTCCGTGACATGACAAACTTCATTTGTCACACAGCAAATGCAGAGGTAATGAAGGACGGCTGAAATAATGAGCCTGAGAAGCCGACAGACAGACTTGATTGTGCACTATTGCTGCTCCTGGCTCTGCGTGCTCTACCCAAATCGGCCTGTAACTTTAGTTCACACGGATACTTCATTTATCCTCATTCTGTCATTTGGACTATATTAATCGGCAAATATAAATCTCATCGTGGGAATAATGGATTTGTGTAATGCAGATTTCGTTTTTTTTTTTAAACCTGGATATGTGTGCCGGGCTATGTATGTGTCGATCATTTTAAGTTTGAAGTGAAAGCAATTGTCTCGTTGGATTTCCGAGAGAGTGCTGCCTGCTGCGTTGGCTAAGTTAGGACTGAGCGAATGAGCTGAATGAGCGCTGGTCCAGTTACATAAGCGCATTACAGCGTGTGCAAGCATGCATGCATGCACACACTCAACGCACACAAGAACAACACTATGTTGCTGCCTGCAGTCTATCATTAACCTTGACTGTATTTCCACTGTGACCCCCACCCCTGCCCCTCTTTCTCTCTCTCTCACTCTCGCTCACTCTCTCTGCATCAGGAGAGGTTAAATATGACACAGGGCTGATATGGGATGTGCCAGTGGAGCTCAAAAGGATGGAGTCATTGCTTTTTTTGTGTTTTACATACCCGTCAGCGTGTTGTTTCCTGCAATTTGTGCATCCATTTAACTGATGACTGATGGCTTCAGTCCGCGTGTCGTGGATCACGCTGCGACAGCGACCCACTGGGCGCACGCCGGCCATGTCACTAAATGTCCCTCTGGTTGGTAAAATGATTACAAACCTGCATTCAGTTGTCAAGCTTTGCCGAGGTGGTGCCAAATTAAAAAAAACAATTCAAACCAAACAGAGCTTTAACAGCAAGCCAGAGGGAGATTTATCGCGGCGTTTGAAAGATAATCGATTGACGTGCAGGATTGCGTTGAAGCCTTTATGCGCTTTAATGAACCTCGTATAAACACCTAGTGGTGCCTCACTGTTTGGTCCATCTTAAATTATGGTTGAGCATTTCAATCCTTTGAACCTCTGGAAATGTTGGAGTTGACTGTTTTTTCGTCTTCTTCTATTATTTCAGGAGCACTATGGCTCGGGACTGCTGTATAATAGGCTCTTCGCTGAACTTTGGTTCATGAGACAAGAGCTGGAAATGCAGCTAATCTGAATTTGGAGCCGTCATGGAAATCTCGGTATTTGGCAGCGCTGCGTGGGGCTGTGTGGAGGTTGTGTAAATCACGCTGTCACTTTCCTTTGTGTAAATGCATCGTATATATGTTTGCTGTCGGTGCTTCTGGAATGACTTTGTATTGCTACACATGTGAGGAGAAAGGGCTGTGTGAGCCTAATGCATAGATCAACAAGGCTCTGTTGGTTCGTTACTCGATTGACCTTGGATTTGGCAAGCGGATGTCTGAGGTATAACTTATGGTTCAGAAAGATTTACTCTGAGATTATGGTCATGTCAGCTTTATTTGTTGGTGTCGTGGGGATTTATATTTCTTCTTCTTTTTTAAACTCCTATTAAAAGGCTGATGTAACAGGCTTCAAAAAGGTGAAACGAGATCATTCATCATTTTTCTGGTATCTATAGAAGCAAAATAAAAAGGAAGGGACCGCTGCCGTGCTAATATGCATTACGTATTCCCGCTCTGGAGGTGTTCAAATTGACGGTTAAGGGGCAGCAATGCAATTGTGTCCGGTGTAAATATGTATCTATTTGTGTCCACATTTAAGTGAAAATAGGAGGCAGACGAGAGAGTTGAGGAAGAGGACATGTCAGCTGTCAAGAGGCTGTCGGGTTATGTAAATGCAGGGCGAAGGCGGGAACACAGCCAGGACACCACACTCAGGGAACTGGAAAAATAAAATAAAATAAAAAATGCGTCACTGCTCGTGATCAATCTCCATCGATTGTCTGCGCTGACATGATCTTCGCATCACCCACTCTGAATAAACACCACAACGCCACTATCG
Source organism: Colistium nudipinnis (assembly GCA_016785305.1). Taxonomy (NCBI): domain Eukaryota; kingdom Metazoa; phylum Chordata; class Actinopteri; order Pleuronectiformes; family Rhombosoleidae; genus Colistium; species Colistium nudipinnis. The sequence continues at coordinate 765,487 of JAFBJU010000458.1, forward strand.
CCCAGACGCCACCGCTCAAACAAAGGCAATCAATTGAGCACGGATGGAAAAAAGAAAATGCATACATTTATTTTTTTTCGTTACAAGAAGGGCACATACTGTATTTTGTACAAACTGTAAACTAAACACTGTATTAAGTCTGACGGGGTTATAAGCTTTGACATCACTTTCAAGACACCCAAAACATGTAAATAAATATACATACACTGTAAGTAGACCGCGAAGTTTGCATTTTCCTGTAAATTATAATCCCACACTGGAGGAAAACATACAGTATGTACATTTTCTACGCACATTAGGGATTTTTTAAGATTTAAAAAAGCACTTGTGTTCTTCCCGACTACATTTTGAAAATCATAGTACAACACTCTATATCCCTGCGCTCCTAACCCTAAATACTGCCATTTATGTTTTTTCTTATATATTTTTTACTTTACATGAAGCTTTATCGTTGGATTGATGTCGAGGTAGGGACTCAGTCATTTTACGAGACAGTTTGAGCGAGCTGGAACACCCTCATTTAACCTGGGGCGGGTTCAACCAGAGAAGAAGGAGGTCGTCACTGGCGGTTGTGCATGAGTTGTCATTATTCATACGACTACACTGACTGAGAGACCATGTACTGACATTATAGCCTCCCAAAGCAACTTGTAGGGCAGCCTGGGGGAGAGGCCGCAGATCAAACAAAGCATTTTGCTTGTGGGACGCTTTCCTGCTTCGCCCGTCTCCAAAATCACAACAGTGGCAGCTGGAAAGATGAGTCACCGAGTTGACAAGGTTGAAGCTCAGGGGGTGGTGGTTGGGGGGATGCGTGGAGCCAAAATGCTGTTAGATTTGAACTCTGAGCTGAGGTATGTATACAAACAGGTAAACCTGTAAATGTCAATGAAGTCAGAGCAAATGTAGAAATAATCTCTATATCTTTAAAAAAAATAATAAAATACTTCAGCTTATACAACACTGGTTTAAATTACAGCATAAGCTACAGTACAGCCACATTCAGCCAAAACATTTTTTTTTGGCAACAGCAGTAATATAATAACAATAATGAATGAACGGCTAGATGGGGCTTTGATTCAGTGCTTTGACCCAAAATACAGAAGAGAAGCAGTGGATTCCGTCTGTTTAATAATAAATGCAGACTGTGTTAACACCGGAAACGTTCATCAAGTCGACAGAGGCAGCCAAGAGAAAGAGAGAGAGAGAGAGAGAAAGATCAAGAAATGGGATGGAGTGTGGAGGTGGAGGAGAGGAGAGAGAGAGAGAGAGGGTGGGGGGGTCGACCAAATCTTCCCCAAGGCAGTTTCCCTTCCCATGTCCAATCCTGCTGCCGATTATGTGCAGTCCATATTTTAGGCCTAGCGCACATGTTTGAGTTGTCTTGTGTTTGGAAATAATTAGGCGGTGCATTTAGGGGAACTGGTGAAGAGAGAAAATGGAACGTCACTGAGCTGATATGGTTGAGAATTAAAAAAAAAAAGGCATCAGACAGCAGGAGAAGTCCAAAGTCTGGGTACATTGTTGCGGTTGTAATGCAATTTGAGCACTTTAGAAATGTAATTAATTCAAATGAAATAAAAATGAAACTAATTCCAGTTCAGCAGTGTTAGTTTTAAATATGGATAGAGCAGCACAGGAGGCAGAGAGGACAGTGTGTTGCTTTTGTGTCAGCCATGTATTGAGCCAAAAGCTTTCCACCCCCCTTCGTTGCCATCTCGATGGCATCGGATTTTCCACAGCAGGAAAATCAAATGCCCCATTCAAGACCAATTGCTTTGTATTGGATCTGTTCTTCCTTTCCCCGACGAGCAGCACTTTCATGCCCTCACGGACTCGCATCACGCCGCACAGGGCGGACGTTCGGCATACAATAGCAAAAAAATAGAACTCTGCCAAGCAGGGAAACTCTATAGAAGCTTTATAGATTTCCCCTAAAATGGCAATAATGTCCTGCTGTGACACATATGCTCGCCACGAGTAAACTTTGACTTAAAATGTATTATTTTGGGCCAATTCACTTTATACAGGGTCTCTTTGACGTGATGAAGTCTGATTTACATCATTTATGTATATGTAGGAATTTTACGGGCTTTGTCCCTGAGTTAATATACAGTATTCATAGTGTTTGTTATTTGTCCTCACATGTATTACAATGTCCATTAAATACACAGCTGCATCATTCAATGAACTCACTTACACTCCTATATTGTCTCAGCATTGGCCATTATGAGATTTCATGTTCAGCTGTGCCCACAGGGGCCAGTGTCCTCTTAATTTTTATTTGAGCATTTATTTGAAATGGGTCAGTGCAAGGAGTAGGGCAAAGGACAACCAATGACAATATCAAGATACTAATTTGAGCTCTGTTAAAATGCAATCAATAATCAGGTCAGTCACCCTGACTCACTCAAAACTACCTTTTGTAAAAGATTTGATTCTAACGTCAACACTTGCTATACATCCTAACTGCAAGTTGTTGCGCTGTGTCTTTAAAAATGCAATTGTGCAAAAGGCAAATCTGTGGGACGGGAGAATCGATAAAAACATGTCCATTATCTCTAAGGCAATCCCCCTCGTGTCCGTTTGTCCTGGACTCCAGCTCTGCAAACAGAGCGGCTGTCACACTGCATGCTCCGCATCAGCACCACGGCACAGCATGGCTTCCAGCGTGAGCAATTTACAAAATCAGATATCTGCAAGTTTGCAAAAGGTCACAAAGTGTCACCAGCATTCCAGCTGAGCGAACTCTTCTGCTCGGCCTCCTCGTTGCGAGTGCCAGAGTTTTAGTGTGCAGATTTACATTCTTCTTCTTCTTTTTTAAAAAATGTTGTACTGACGGCATTTGCCAAAAATAGAATCATTAGTGCCGCTTTAAGTGGCCAGAGGAAGGACCTAAAATGGAGGGCTGCCAAAGGAAGCGGGAGAGGAGGGAGCGGGGTTAAAAAAAAAAAAAAAAAAAGGAGTTGTGGTGCAGGTGTAATGGGCCGTGCTGACTGAGGAAAGAGTGAGGAGGAGGAGGAGGAGTAGAGAGAAAAGAGGTTGACAATGAGATAAGCACTGGGGAGAGGGAGAGTTTGCTGACTGAGGAACGGAGAACACAGGAAAAAAAAACTGGAGGGCTCAGGAGAGGGGTTTGCTGAAGAGCAGCAGATATGGGACAAAGACGAAGCTAATGAAAAGAGGCAGTGAAGAGGAGAGTGTGGAGAGAGCCGGTCAGATGTGTCCCGGGTGGACCCGACCCGGGATGATCACAGGGCTGACCTTTTTTTTTTTTTTCTTGCTGCCTCTCGCACACAGAACTTGGAATATCAAGATTTATAAGGAATTGGGAGATATTTCAGAATAATACAGGAAGGGGGCCGGGGGGTCATTTTGGACAACTTTCCTCTCCCATATCTGCCTCCCGTCTGTTTTAGTTTGGAATCAGAACATTGTTGCTTTGGTGTATGTATTTATTGTAACTTAGATAAATAACAACTGCAATACGGGTGTTTCAATTTAGCAACGGAACCATCCATAGAATTGTACTGCAAAGAGAAATAACTGCGAAAAAACTAGCAATTAAACCAATTTACCAACATTGTTCCCTCCTCCATGAAACACATGTAAAGCACCTACCTACAATACTTTTTTTTTCTATGAGTTACAACATCTTGCTCCCAGGATGGTGTCAGTACTGTACAGTATACACACACACACACACACACACGTATACATCTTTGTACACGTTCAAAAACGTACGCATGTGCACACATAGCTAATGTTCTGTTGTTAATATTCACATTGTCAACATTTATCATCAAATGGGTCAATTTCATCAATAAATGCTGAGAGTTATTTTGCAGATAGTTATATCCAGGATAAAGTGCCTTTACTTTGAAACATTCTGTTGTGGATTTTTGTGGAAAGTCTTGAGGGGGCCTGTGTGTCCCTCTCCCCGTGTCCCTGTCAGGCACGTTCGTCTCTTTTCTCTTTGCTGTCCCTCTGTGAGAGCATGTTCTTCCCCCTGTGCGTACACACCAGGCCTCGGTTTACTCCAAACTCTCTGCGCCCGTTTCTCACCATCACACGGCTTTGTGCTGTCCATTCTGCGTTATAGGATTGATCTTTTCCAGCGTGACCTCCGTGTCGCTGTCTGAATTTCCAGAAATGGCCGGGGACAGTTTCTGCAGGGCGTTATTCAGCACCCCCGCCTCCATGTCCCCTCCGCATCCGTCCTTCTTGGGTAACTCCTCCTCCTGACACAGGATGCTGTGTGGAATCACGTAGCTGGCCGCATGGTTGCCCTCCTTGGGGATGTGACTCTTGGGCTGATACTGGATGTTTGGGTTCGAGGTCGGGGCACCCATGTTGTTGTTAATACTGACGATCTCGATGGCATTGCTCCCCGGGCAGAGCCGGTGGCAACCCAGCAGGATGGAGAAGGCCTTGCGGAAGTCGGCGTTGAAGGCATAGATGATGGGGTTGAGCGAGGAGTTTGCCCAGCCGAACCACACAAACACGTCGAAGGTGGTGGAGCTGATACAAAAGAAATCCGTGGCGCCGTCCGGCAGGCTGGGCTCGCAGAACGGAACCATGCAGTTCAGGATGAAGAAGGGCAGCCAGCAGCACACAAACACTCCCATGATGACTGAGAGCGTCTTTAAGACTTTGGTTTCACGCTTGAAGGACATTTTGAAGGAGCTCTCGCTCTCCATGTTGGAACTGTTCCCCATGCTGCTGTGGCGGTTTTTGGCACTCTCTGCCGCCCGCTCCAGGGCAGATATTCTCCGTATCTGTTTCTGGGCAATGCGGTAGATCCGGGTGTAGGTGACGATCATAATGGCCACGGGGATGTAGAAGCTGATCAGGGAGGAGGAGATGGCGTAGGTCCTGTTAAGGCTGGAGTCGCAGTTGTCGGGGGGCAGATCCTCCGGGTACGTTCCATTTAGCTCTGCGTAGCTGGTGGTCTGAGCTTTGTGCCAGTTAAGCTGAACAGGGATGAAGGAGATGAGCACGGACAGGGTCCACGCCACGCTGATCATGAGACACGCCACCTTGGGGGTCATCTTGCGTTCATAGCGGAACGGGCTGGAGATGGCCCAGTAACGGTCCACACTAATCACGCACAGGTTCAAGATGGAGGCGGTGGAGCACATGATGTCAAACGCCACCCACACGTTGCAGAAGGCGCCGAACGGCCAAAAGCCCACGATCTCCGTCGCCGCCTTCCACGGCATCACCAAGATGGCGACCAGCAGGTCAGAGATGGCCAGGGAGATGACGAAAAAGTTGGTGACCTTTGACCTCAGGTGCCGAAACTTGGTGACGGCCACGCACACCAGCGTGTTGCCCAGCAGCGTCGTGAAGATGAGGAGGAAGAGGAAGCATCCTGTCAGCACGCGTTTGGGCGAGTCTCTCTCGGGTAGCAGCTGCTGGCCATCTCGAACCGTTGAGAAATTCTGATCCATGGTTTTTAATACACCGCTAATAAAGTGAGAGAGAGGGGGTGGGCGGAGGGGGGTGTCGGCAGTCACCCCATCACATCCTCAGCCCGCAGCAGCTGTGCCTCCCCGGGGGAAGAGTTTTCAGACTGACAGTGCGGCTGGCGGAGAGGTCAATTGTCTCGGCACCAGCTCTCCCACAGACCGGGTCATCCACGGGCTCCTCGTGACAACCGCCATCCTGGCAGCGGAGCTGCTATAAATATTGGGGAAAAATCTTTTCCGAGATTCGCCCCACCAAAAACCCCGGTCGATAGGTTCCTGCAGCAGACATTCTAGTGTGAAAGGGAGAGGATGGGTATTCCAGATGTTTTCGTGCGATATTTTTCCCAATCAGCGCTGTAGGTAAATTAAAAAAAGAAAAAAAAAAGAAAAAGGAAAAAAAAGAAAAGACTAAAGCAGCAGTATAAGAACAATATTTAAAGGAAAGTCACTGTTTTACTCCTCTCGCCGAATGCCTCCGCTGTCAAGCCCTCAGCCAAAGTTTCACACCATATTGTTGCCGAGCTGTTGAGTAAACAGAAGCTCGGCCAATCATTAGACTTATATACCACCTCATCAATAACTGGTATTGATGGGTTTTGCGCTGCGTTTATCTGATTTGTTTAATGATCCTCGAGGCGTGTCTGTGTGATTTTATTGGTGCCTGCATCCTCTGATGATCCAGCCCGGCCACAAGGTGCTCTTTCACTTTATTTATTTCGTTGAAAGCAGCTCCCAGTTAAAAAATGCACCCCCCCCCCCCAACCCCCCCCCCCCATCTCCCCCAATATTTCCACCTGAGTGTTGAGCCAGCCCGAGAATAAAACAATAGTTCCAAATCTTAACTGCTCTTTTGAAACGCAGACTCATATAAGATGAATGCTTTACTCATCATCACATGTGAGAGAAGCTCAAATTCTCACATTTGGAATGCTGCCACGTCGCTGTAACCATTCGTGTGAAAACGACTGGTCAGCTTTAAAAAACGAAAGACTAAACAAAACCAAAAACCAAAAACTCAACAGTTATTGTAGCCACCCACCTATACGATCTGTGGCAGTTCAATCCCTGTGTTGGCGTCTCTTGAAACAGGTGCGTAATTTCTTGTTTTATCCTGTTTCCTAAATCTGGAGCCACCGCGCGCTGCGCTCGAGACCAGTGGTTAAAAAAAGTCTCGTGCTGCTTTCGGGAGAATCCAAAAACCAGCTCCGCTAATTCAAGGAACAAGTGAAAATATCCGGTCTGCTCCCTAATCCACATGTCTTGGGCATACATCCAACGGGTATGTGGGAGCCGAGGGAGAGAGAGAGAGAGAGAGAGAGAGAAGGAGCTCACCCTCTCCGCGCTCTCCTCCACGGGAAGTCAGCCACGCTCTCCCCGCTGCGTGCGGTCCTCAGGTGTTTCACATTCGTTGTGCTTCTTCTCCTTCCGGGCTCAAGCTTATGATGTGCAGGATTCAGATCCGCCTGTGCTGTGTCTGTAGCGTGACTGGCCCTTTTGGAGAGGGTCTCTCCGCTTTCACGCGCGCTCCTCTCTCTCCGCTGCTGTGCGCCACGGTCTCTGCCACAACTGCTCCATCCATCCCTCCACGGAGGCTGTGGGCAACGAAGCCTCCCACCGGGAACCTTTTGGCCACATGCTTTATAACTGTTATGCTCTGATGTATTTTTGGGGGTTGATCTATACAGGGGAAAAAAATACATTTGTTAAATGCGCTTGCCAGACTCCCGGTTTCCAATATTATAGGGTCTATGAGCCTGATGCATCTTAAAATGGCTGTTGCGCCTACAATAGTGATGGTTTTCCCTTTATCGGTGTGAACTTTATTTTGGATTTGACCTACATCGGTGTGGCGCGGCGGTAAAAGTCACAAAAAGAGGAAATGAAATGTGCCGAAATGTGCCGTCCTGGGGTGAACTTGTGGCGCGCAGGCACGGACAGGGAGGAACAATGAGGCCATCTGCTGGGTGCATTGTGGGACGTGATGTGAGAGTGGGAGCTGAGGCGTTGCGTGTCCTGCTGTCTCGCAGCCATAACCGACAGCGTCTCATCCAAACTTTACGCGTGACGCGCGCCGCTCCCAGCAACTACTGACAGGGGAGGTGATGTGTTCAGGCTCACACATGTAGCGATGACATTAGAGTCTCACCTTTCATGTATGATGTGAATGGGTAGGCGTGTGCCACCAACCTGAAAAGTAATAATTATATGAATTCATGTCTTGTTATTATGGGACAAATTGGTGGCCATATGGTCTGGTCATATGCGGGCTTTAATTGTGTTAGGTCAATAATTTATCAGGGGCAGGGCGGGATTCTCTCTCTCTCTCTCTCTCTCTCTCTCTCTCTCTCTCTCTCTCTCTCTCTCTCTCTCTCTCTCTCTCTCTCTCTTTTTATTTATTTATTTATTGTTTACACATGACCGCTTTCTGGTCACAACTCTTCACTCCTCAGCCACGCATGAGTGTGATCGGTGATGACCATGCGGCAGCGCCGCGGCGGCGTGGACGCGCGCACACTCGCGGCACTCGTTGCGTAAACGTCACCTCAATAAACATCAGTGAACAACTCTGAAATAGATTAGAGTCCCAGGAGCCAGGCTGCAGCAGCAGCGGCAGGAGGAGGACCCGGGAATTAGGAGAGACACGTTGTCTGGAGACGTGTGTGTGTGCGTGTGTGTGTGTGTGTGTGCGTGTGTGTGTGCACATCTTTATAAGATTTGACATTGTTCATTTACAGAATGACAAGTTGTAGGGACCTTATGTAGATAAGGATTATATTATTGATAAGTGTTACGGTTAAAGATATGCTCTCGGTTAGGCTGTCCAAATGAATGAAATTCAATGCAATGTCCTAACAAGGATAGCTGTGCAAACCCTTGTATGTGTGTGAGCGAGTGAATTAGTGAATAAGTGAGTGGTGAGAGAGAGGCAGATTTGAATTCCAGAGGCTTATGCTGTCATGCTGCTGGCTGCATGTTCGGCCCGGCCAGTTTGAATATGAACTATTTAGCCAGATCAAATCCTCAATGGAGTGTGTGTGCGGGCTCGCACGTGTGTGCGTGCGTGCGTGTGTGTGTGAGTAATACGTGTAGACAAGCCAAGTGTAAGAGGCCTGGCAGACACAACGCCCACATTTCCCTGTAGCACAGAGTCAGGGTGTGCGTGCAGCCCACAAAGTTCAAACCAAGACCACGTCACACACAAACACACACACATACAGAATCACTCCCTCGCTCGCTCACTCACTCACTCACTCACTCACTCACTCACTCACACACGCATACACAACCAGCCATGCATTGTAATTTATGTCTGCTCCAAAAAGCAAATAAAGCGGAATAGAATAGAATTGTGCACTGGAAATCTATTTTTTCTTTCTACTGTTTCACTTAATTTGTCCTTTATTCTTTCTAAACATTGCTTAACCACTGCTTTCTCTGTACATAGCGGTAACCCATGGTCTACACAAAACAAATACACAACCTGGCTTGTGTTCATCAAAATGCTTGTTTTCGGTTGCATTTGGATTTGGTTTTTGGTTGAATTGGATGAACATTTGGTTCCCCCATAGGGGGGAAAAGCCTTTCATTTTCTAGGATTATTCCTGAATCTAGTTCAATTAAAAAAAATATCACCACAAGCAGATATTCAACGATTCAAGCTAACATGGAAATGCAAAAAGCCATGGGGTGGCCAAAAAACTGCAGGGGACGTTGCAGAGATTAATTTTCTGGAATTCGACACAAGTTTCATAATGCACCTGAATATTGAATGAGGTTCACGAAGCAAATATCTACACACATACATATTTATATTAATGCCATCATAATGGATAGCTGCAGCCAGAGGGGGGGAGGGGGTGTGCTACCTAAAATGGCTTGAACATTTTAAATTCTAATGTGGTGCAATGGATTTACAGAAACCTGAATGTGAAATCTGCTGAAGTGATAGCTGTTTTGGAAATGACATTTATCAGGATTTTTCTCCCTCAAAAAGGGAGGCTGTCCCCCCAACACAACAGTGAATACTTGGGCATACGTGAGATGTGGCTCGAAAGTTGTGTCATGCTTTCTCCTTCCTTCTAATCCATGAAACCTGTCATGTCAGCGATGCCTTTTAGGTTTTTATCATGAACAACGGCACAGAAAGTGTGTCAATATACTATGCTGTCATCTGTGTAAAGGATATAGACATTTCGACATTGAAGGGGGTGAAATGATTGACACATATAAATATTGGAAAAAGGGCCAAACGAGTGAGAGTCAGAGGGGTTATAGCATCTTTCATTATCATCATCATATAAAAGAAAAAGCAACAGCAATGTTAACTCGGCTTCTTAGACTGGATGTTTACTTTGTGGAGAGATTGCTTTTTAAAGCCATATTGGTTTTTCTCCGTGGTAGAAGAAATCTCATTTAAACTTCGATTGAAGAACATCAGTGGGAATCAATGTTACCTGTATCAAGGTGATTACTAGGAGATGAAAACCTTTTCGAAGGTATTTATCTGAGGATTGACAAGAACTGTCACTGGTGTTGGTCATGTTTTTTTTAAGTGTAACTGACATGTTGCAGGGCCATAGAGCAGCTCCTTTGTTTTTTATGAGGGAGAAAGAGAGGGACAAGGAAAAACTAACGACTAACAAGAGATGAATCCACAAGATGTCCCACTGACTGAGACTGAGCCTGTCTCTCCCTTTTACTCTCTTACACACACCTACACACACACACACACACACGCTCACTCTTTCTCTCTCTCGACCCTCTGCCAAATCTTCGTTATCATCCATCAGGTCCCAGGTTGTTGTTGAGGCTTCAACACGACACCCAGCATGAAAGAACTCTTGTGCACTAATCCTGTCACATGCACACGCACACACATACACCGACCTACACGCACACACACGGCCAACATTCAACGTCATACTACCATTCATCAATAACATCAACGCTGAGTTGATCTGAGTGAAGCAGCACAATCAGAAGCGATGATCTGTGCGTTATTTCATTTTGGGCTTTTGGAGTGATCATGCCGTTTCCAAAAAGACCCTCTGACTGATCTCGTCAGGCTTTTTGTTGCTCCTGCTTATTCTCATACTGCAAATCATTTCCAGCTTTGCGAGCACAATGGTCCCAATCTCCTGCATGTCTTCCTTTGTATCTGAGGATAAAACATTTGCAGCATTTGCTCATGTTTGGACCGTCTGCTGGCAGCGGGTTCATTTCAGAAAGTGGGTTTATAGAGAAGCGAAAGCATTAGTCGTGCGAAAGGTTAATCTCGAAACGTATTTTGCCCACGTGCATACACACGCATGCTGGCTTTCCATTGAAAAGATTGTCAAAGCGTAATTATTTTTTATTTGGCCCAAATTTCAAGTCATTATGAATTGCATCAGAGTGGGATGACAAATTCTTTATTCCAATGGGCCACGCCAGCGGAGTGTGTGATGCAAGCGTGTGCTGGAGTTTACTCATCTCTGATCCCCCTCTTTTCATGTGGAGAATTTATTCACTCCCCTGAGCTTCAGCGTAATTATTTTTTTGTCCATGCTCTGAAAGACACAGAACACAACCTCCTCAGTAAAGACAGAGCTTTGCAAATGTATTTACCGTCGTACTTTGAATTTGTTACAGCGTGCCTTAAAGGAGGCATGTGTGCACTGGCAGGAGCCAAGAAATGGCAACGGAAACGATACGCAACGCAGCCACTCGACGTCCCGCTCTGTTGAGAAAATTCTCTCAAAACATGTGTCTTTTCATGTGTTCTTAGGTGCTAAAAGGAATCAAATCTGCACCTCCCTCACTGCGGCGCGGTCGGTGGGTAGAATCAGCCGCAGGGTGCAATTAGTGACAAACAATGAAAGGAGACAAGCAAATTGGGACGTGGCAATGGCACACGGGGAGGATAGCTTTACCTAAAATTGAAATCGAAGGGAACCGGTGCCTCTGGGAGGTGGATGTGCGCTGGAGAGTGGCAGAACAACGGCTCCGTTTCAGAATCTGAGCCGGTAGTTGGATGAGCAAATGAGTTTTAGGAACAGGCCGTGATCAGAACAAACAATGTGGCAGAACAGCACACACGGGCGTAAGAGTGAGTTCAGTTGAACAGATTCACATTGATTTGAATATTGCATATCCAATCAATTGTTCAGCTCACTTTCAAATTGATTGTTGATTCGAAACGTTTTAATCTGATAAATGTGGATTTCTGAGTGGATTGATTAAGATGAGAATCTACGGAGGTTGTCGTGCACTCTTCCTAATCCGTTTGATCTTGTTAAGATAAGGTAAGATCATCCTTTATTGTCCCACAGTGGGGACATTTGCAGTGTTGCAAATGTGAGCAGCTGTGTTGAGACCTGGATTTTCAATTGAGCTTGTCACTCCTGTGCAGTCGCCCGTCACGGTCTAAATGATTATCTGGTCCGACCGGACTCCAGAGAATGTGCCTGGCCTCTGAGGATCAACACATCTGTCTGAGAGACATTGATACAGCTGTTTTCATCCAGTGCTGCGGAAAGCCAGACATCCATCAATGCTTGTTGTCGTCCCGATAGCGGCCATCACAGTATTTCCTGGAGTATGGTAGGAACTGTCGACATGTTCTCTGCTTTGCTCAGCAAAATCTATACAGATGGTATGTTTGTAAAGTCACAGGAAAATACACCCAATGAATTTGAGACGTGCAAAAGACGTGGGTGCAATCATATCATTTTTAGCCTCATATTAATACTTATTGGCACAGTAAAGTTACACTGTAGTTTTCCTCCATTGGATTCTGCACCCATGCACTAACATACACACATGTTACAAACACAATTAGCACGCTTTCTAGAGTTGCAAAAAAATGTATGAAGAATGTATAAACAAACAAACTTTTATATGTGGATGTATAATTGTTTGATGTGATACAATGGACAGGAACACAGACAACAGTAAAGTGCCTTAGCGCCACAAAAGTAACAAGGACCCAGGCTGTATAGCGTCATCTCTCTCAGGCTGCCGGAGTGTCACCTTGTGTTGCAGATTTCACACATCCGCTCATTCTGCATCCTAAAGGTTTCCATCTGCTCAATACTCACGTATTTCTGTCTCAGTAAACATTTGGCACTTTTGTGATTGAACAGCGGACAAAGAAATAATAGTTATGCCTTTAACCGTATTTACAGTATATGCTAATATGGTGTTTTTAGGTGATAAAGCACATATTGTGAGTGTATTTCCACAGGAACATGGAATGTAAAACTGTACTAGCTGTACTGTATTCCTCAGTCTGTCTCCCTCCCTCGCTCTTGTTGCTCGCCGCTGTGCCATTAATGCTGTGTATCTCCTGACACTGCTTCGCCTCTGCAGTGGGAGGCTAATTTATCTCCCATTACCAGTCCCAGCACACGCTTCCCACCCCTCCCCCCCGCCCCGTACCACCTCTGTGTGTGTTCATGTCTGCTATAAAGACAGACAGAGCAGTGTTTGTGTGCGGTTGTGCACGCGTGTGCGTGTGTGTGTGTGTGTGTGTGTGAACTTCTACTCTTTTCTCATTCGACAATTTTGTATGTATGACTCTAATAATCAGTTTGCCACATAAAAAAAATATTCATGTAAAAGCTTTGGCAGATACATAATTCAGTCGTGTGTTCCCAATTATATTGGATTTTTTTAGACTTTGCTAATATGAAAAAGGCTGTGTTCCATTTGTCTGTGCCACCTTCAGTCCAGTTTTGACAGGTTAGGAGAGCTCAGGTGTAAATAATATGGCCATTGATGAGTTCTGCGTATTTAAAAGAATCTATTCTCCGCCATGGTTTGTGGCGAGAGTGTGCTGAGGCTGCCATCCAGAATGATTTTCCTGCCCCACAGCCATGTCTGTCAGCGTCACCTTGAAGTGGAGGAAGGTATCTGTCGGCCCCTCAGCTCTGAGCTGGACTCTCTCCCTCCGTGATGACTCTTGTCTCTCAAAGCAGCTTTAGGTTTCTCTGTTCTCTGTGTGGTATTGGTTGCTTCAGTTAATAATGTTTCTAGAAACCTTGTTTGGCATCATGAGGTTAATAAGAAGTGGAACAAATCCCGACGGACTTGCGAAGAAAAGATCTGGGCAAATAAAATATGCTCATGGTATTCTCATCATAAGTTCTATAGTTTTGCTATGATTTTATAAATATAAAACTTTTTTTTTTTTTGCTCTGCTCCAAATTTAACAAGCGTGAGCTAAAGGGTTGATCAGTATTAATGGGTTCATCTAATTCAGATGTTATTATAGGAAAGCAAATGTTGAGTTGCTCATCAAATTAAAACCCATTGTTCATTTAAGATACATTTAACAGTGTATGCAGATATGAGATTAGATTATTATTAATGGTGTAGCACTTGTGAGTGAAAACTAAAGACAGACTTACTGGACGTGTGAAGTCACAAATGCAAAGAGCACTTTAGTGACCTCGTCACTGCCATTCACACGCACCACCCGTGTAATCATTATTTCCCTCCACCTTTTAACTATCCTCAGTTGTTTGAAATGGCCGGTGCCCACCACACTCTCCGTCTCTCCACCTCCACGTAATTACCTGGTCCAAAATCAATACCGTCCACTTGTTTTCCTGATAAAAAAAAAAGAAAAAGCCCTCAGGAGAGCAGCCGTTCCCAAGGGCACGAAGGCAAGCGTGCTTTCTCTCTGATAAGCCATCGGTTCGGTTAGAAAAAGTGTGTCGTTGCGACAATTCTCCATTCAAGAGTTGTAATTATAGATTTGGCGTGATCAGATGCGAAGGACATCTTTGCAAGATCACAGATGAAACAATTGCACTTTGGACAATTGGATTTGTAAAGTGGCTAGAAATTGGCACGAATGACATCATTTCTCATCCTTTTATACTTAGTGCGCGCTTTGAAAATATGCTATTAGCATATTTGTACTGGGACCCTTGGTATTTTCACCTAACAGCCTCTAATTGCCGCTTTGCTTTTCCTTCGTAGGGAGCATGTACGTTGTTTATCCCTTAGATCCAGGCCGCTGAAGAGAACCACCAGTAGCTGCACCTTCGTCTCCATAGCAACCAAACCTAGTTATAAGTAGGCAGGGAGACGAATCCCGCTGGCCTCACATGGGACACAAATAATGATCCTATGTGTATTAGTCCTGTGTTTGATCATCCCGTCCATCCACCCCAGCTTTTTTCTAATGTAGACATTGTCACTCAGTTTTTCACATGACTAAATTTCTTCCTGCACTCATTTCATAGTTACTACAGCCACTGGAAATTACAATTACAAGTGACAATTGTAGTTACAATGAGTCCTGAATAATCAGGGGTTTGTGCACATGGCTTGGCAAAAGCATCCTTTTGTAACGGTTTTAAATTCTTCTTCTTAAAAATTACTACATTTGAACAATGAATGTTTTAAACTGTTCTCTAACCCACCTACATAAGCTCTGCAAATAAAGACACAAAAGGAAACATGTCTTAAGACTTTAATAGCATACGCAATTATTATCAAAGTACATCCACTGATTTCATTGGTAAGGCGACCATGATGGTCTTGATGTATGATATCTATTTTTTTACATTATATTTTATACTGTCAAAGCTCATGTCCTCGGCTGCCTTTTTGACCCAAACTGAGGGAGCAAATGTGTAGCCATGCGTGGACACAAAGAGCAGGGTCTTTATTGAAGAACATGCCAAAAGTGGCTTAAAAGAAACCGCAGTGCGGGCCAAATAAATATTCTGCCCACATTATCTCGTGATAGTAAAGGGAATTCAAAATGGTAAACTAAAAACATACACTGCAATGTCTTAAATTAAACCTCTCAGAAGAAAAAAAATACTATTTTTGTTCATGGCTTTTTTTTTAATGCTATTAATCTCAACTATAAGGGTTCTTTGTTTAAATAATAGTTTTGAAATGTGTGTCAAAGCCAAAATAGAGCCATTGGTTCCTATTTTTATTTCCCATCCCCCTGAACTGTAAGCTATCATGAGCTTTCTTCAGGGAGTCGGCCTTCCTCTGCTCAAACTCAAACTCATTTTGACAAATCCTGACGGTGTGGGAGGTGCCGTGATAGATATGCACTAGCAGCAGGACTTTGAAATCAAAAGGATGGACTAAAAATGTCTTCAGACAATCCAGTGCTTCAAACCTTCAAGCCTTGAGCACATCATGAATGTGAACTCCAAGTGAAAAAGTCCCTCTGACTAAGTACAACCACAAAGCCGCGTGAAAGCTCTAGAATGTACTCACACTCAAATAGCACGCACAGATAGCTGTATCTGACACTCATTGAACCAAGAAGGCTCAGATGAAATGCTATAAACTCCCTTTTATAGTTCTTATAGTTGCAGAAGACATAGTTAAAGAAATGTTAGTTGTATTTGTCTTGTGTTTACACTGAGGTAATAGATGGGAACAGAAACAGCAAATAAAGGAGGGCGAGTCACTATTCATTGGATGAGAGGGAAATGCTGCTTTTGAGAACACTATCCGTCTCCATTTTCGGCTCTGAGCCGTTTTAAGGCCGATAAGGGTCCCTCTTCAGAGAACCCACTGAGGTATGAGCTAAGTCCAGCAATTTGTTGAAAAACTTTGACTTGAAGAAAAAACAACAACTGATAATCGATTTGATGGATTACTGTTGGTTGTGTTGTCGGCATCGCCATGAAATGTTTAATTTCAATCCATCACGGAGCAGAGAGCACTCTGACACACCATCAAATCAATGACATTTTCTTCTTCTTCTTTCACATGAACCCCCCCCCCTCCTCCCTTCTCTCTCTCTCCACTGCTCCACCAACAGTCCCTGCAGGATCAAATAAAATATTGCCACCGCAATATTTGTGAGGGATTTTATGGTGAAAAAACGTTTCAGACAGTTCAGTATAAGGTAAGTCAGTAGAGCTCATTTATCTATTTATAAAGAATTCAATTTTTTAAATTGTATTACTGCTGTTATTTTGTGCAATTGGATTTCATTTGTGTCCTCTCATAGGTCCTCCTTTTGTTCTCTTATTTTGCATAGGCAAAATAATGGAGAGTATACCAACTCCATTTGCCATTTACACAGGGAGTGTCACGGTGGACATGTGGGGCTTGGTTTTCACACGTAAACATAACACACACATACACAAATACCTCCAGTGGTCCAACATAAGACACAAGGTCATGGCATTTTCATGTCAGGACAGGATGAAAATAGAAAGAGGGCCATGAGCTGGACAAACCGAGGCACAGTGAGTCAGTGGACTGATAACACAGACAGACTGAATCAGTGGGCTGAAAGCAGAAGGCACTTTGCGGCATGCGCGTGTGTCTGTGTGCGTGCGTTTGTGCGCGTGTGTTCTTTCAAGGGGGAGTGAGAAGAGAGAGGAAGTCAGTGAGATGATGTTATCAGGTTGTGAGGGGGTTAGCCGCAGGAGGTGAACACCAGTCCTGCAGGTTCCTGTAGATGTCTGCAAACTAATCTTCAATCCCAAACACAGAATCTGAATACCTCCTGCTCCTTTATTTTAATTGGATTCATCTCTGCTTGCCTGTGACTGTTGTATTCCGACTCGGGCCCTTCTGTTTCAATTGCAATGTGGAAGAAGAGTGGTTCACATAGAGCTGAGGCTTTTCCATTTCCGGCTTGTAGTGTATTGTAATTTATAAAAAGGAAAGAAATGTTTATCGGAACATTTGTTGAAACATATTCCTTGGTAACTAAACCCAACAGGCAGCTTATCTGCATTTGTTTCAATGGCAACCATCGTCACTGGAACTGTCAAAGCAATTCTCCAACAAATGGTCGGTGAGCGAGAGGAGGAGAGGCGGGCGTGTGCTGGCTTTTCCTCAGGGAAACACTGCCCTCTTGTGGAGATTTTGAGGAACATGAACGAGACCCTGTTGAATGGCAAGAAATGTTTGTCATGCTATTTTACCTCTGGACAATGTGAACATTTACAGTTTTATTTATCAACAACCACATGCCATTAAATCATGTAAAGTAACAAACATGTCAGAAAATGGTTTTAAAGAAACACCCACGGCAAAGACAAAAAACAGCAGCAGATCCTTGCAACTGAGAATATTTTGCCAAAAATAAATGACTAAAACTTTTAATTAGTTTGACTATCTGCTAAATGATTAATTGACTCTTTGTGCCCCACAGAAACGTTTCCCACAAAAGCCTCAAATACAGGGAATATTTGTTTAAAAATGAGATTAATTATTTTTATAGTTATTTATTATGTATTACTAAAATGAAAAAAAACAAACAGAAACAACTAATTATTTTATAAATAACCACAGAACAGAATAAATAGAATAATCTCTTGCTATTACACGTTTAAAATTCTGCTTGCTAGTGCTTTTATATGCGTTAACATTAATTAAGTTAATATTTTATAATCAATATGATTTAAAAAATCAAAATAAAACGTGCGAGTTGCTGCGCTATACTTTTAATTTATATACACCGGAAGTGAGGGTTCGTCACTTCCTATGTCAGCAAAACCATAGCGGGAAAACTGTACTTTTGACATCATAGTTGCAGCAGGACGACAATAATCTGAGGTCGGTTAAACTCAGGGATTATTTTACGGCTGTAGGCAGTGTGGACAGATTCTACTGACGTCATTATTCCCGTGTTGCTCAGCATAGGCTGGGCACTCTTGTGTTAAACGCTGTAGCGGTGTAGCATGAAAGCTAATCTCCTACTAGCTAGGCTGCTGCTAAATTGACAGGTGTGTGTGATTTAGAGTAAAACTAGTAGTTACTCTGAGTTAGGTTCCTCGTTATTTTCCCATAGCGAAATGAGATAAATCCACATTTCTCTGTTCACGTCATGTGTTAATGTACTGTGCAAAAGCTAAACTAATGATGCGTTTCGTTTCAATTCAACACCACCAACCCAGTCATAACTAATATTACCGGTAAAATGGTGAATGTTTACTTTCCAACTTATCCAACGTGTCATTTTAAACAATTATCCTCATTAATCGATTGAGCTAATCGATGCAAGTGAAACCTAAACTTAACCTGTGGCACAACATTGGACATGAGCTCTGACACCGTGCCATTAATGGCTCTGTTTAACAATAACTTCCGGGTAGGATTCCTTTCACTTAGTTGTCGCATTAGACATTATTTTGTTTGAGATCTGTCTTTAATTAAAAGGTGTTTTAATGTTGTGAAAAAAAAATCTAATCCCCAGGCCAAAGAGTCTATGGCCCTCAATCTCTGGCCTACTATGTCCATATTTCCTCTAACCAATGTTTTCTATCATTTGGTGAAACATTATCCAATGGGGAAAAATGGACTTTGACCCCTTTCTATTTTTATGACACCTTTGTGAGACTGTGGAATATGGATGATGCAGTATTTAACAATGATCATGTAGTTTGTGATATAATACAGCCTGAGGCTGGTTGTCTTTTAGTCTCGTATCCACAATGTGTCTCTCCTTATCTTGTTCTCCTGTCAAGAAGTCAACATGTCAAAGATAGACAAGATGAGCATCCTGGGGGTGCGGAGCTTTGGGATTGAGGACAAAGACAAACAAGTCATATCTTTCTTCACCCCCCTGACTGTGCTGGTCGGACCCAACGGAGCGGGGAAAACGGTATGAGAGCGTGTCCACGGAGGTTGACTGTGAAGCGTGACTAAACACAAGAGTTGACAGTATGCCTTTGAGATGACGCATGTGGGATCAGGCGTGCCGGACCAATGGTTTCTTTTCTCTCCTTATTCTGCAAGTGTCCACAGCAAAAGTTGGATCAATTATAGTTCACAACTGTCAATGCAACTCCCATGTGTTACTCCTTGTCATCCTTTTTCTGTCTTTAGACAATTATTGAGTGCCTTAAGTACGCAACATCTGGGGAGCTTCCCCCTGGATCTAAAGGGGGGGCTTTTGTTCACGACCCAAAGGTGAGCCCTCTCTCTCTCTCTCTCTCCTGTTTTGGGTCAAAGTCATTTGCATTGTGTCTTAATTTAATTTCTAATTAAGCGGAGGCACTTCATCTCATAATCCTCATCTGTACTTGAAGAGAAATGTTTTATGTTCAGGTGCCCATGCTGTCATTGTTAAGGTTTATTGTGTTGTGTGACTTCCAGGATGCCCATGAGACAGACGTTCGAGCCCAGATTCGCCTCCTTTTTTCAGATGTTAATGGGGAGAAAGTGACCATCCACCGCTCCATGTCGTGCACTCAGAAAGCAAAGAACTACTCCTTCAAAAGCCTAGAGCAGGTCATCACCAGAATGAAGTAGGCCACTCTCATTTCTTGCTGATAATTGTAATTATATTAATTATATTAAATAATAATATAAATTAATAAATGTGCCTGAACAGAAATTAAGACGATGTTACCCATTTCCTCACATGTGACCCCCTAACATCATTCACCTAGAAACGGCGAGAAGGTCAGCTTGTCGTCCAAGTGTGGTGAACTGGACCGGGAAATGATTTCTTCCCTTGGTGTATCCAAGCCTGTGCTGAATCACGTTATATTCTGTCACCAAGAAGAGTCCAACTGGCCCCTCAGTGAGGGCAAGGCCCTCAAAGACAAGTTTGACTCCATCTTCGCTGCGACAAAGTAAAGCCAATATATACAACATATTATTATTATCCCCGTAACAAACCCAAAATGAACAAGCAAGTAAACGTATTCACCCGCAGCTGCCATTGAAATGTGTTTTACTCCACTTTTTCTTTCCTTTCTCTAGGTATATCAAAGCTCTGGAGACGATGCGTCAGCTGCGTCTCACCCAGAACCACACGGTCAAAGAGTGTCAGGTGGAGCTGCGCTACCTGAAGCAAAACAAGGAGAAGGCCCAGCAGATTAGGGAGACCGTGGCCACCAAGGAGGCCCAGCTGATGGCCTCCAAAGACAGGATTCAGCAAGTAGAGAACCAGATCGATCCCCTTGAGGTGCGTTGACCATTCAAATGTTTTAGGCTCTAAAAGTAAAGAAATGAATGAATAATTAACAACTAGCTGGGTGACAAATGTAACCTGTTCTGTGTCTCTTCTTTGTGATCTCTATATTTACAACAATCACAGAGCACAGATAGAATAGAATGCTTTCCTCTGAAATTGAAGACATGATGAGGTACCCAGAAGCTGGCAATGGATCCACGGGGATGGGCATGTCTTGCTGCTTACATTCTTATTTGAGTTTCATCGTCCTTCTCAGACTCGGCTGATGGATATTGACACGAAACTTGGGAAAGTGATGATGCTGGACAACGACATCAAGGCCTTAGACAGCAGGAAGAAACAAATGGAGGAGGACAACAAGGAGCTGGAGGAAACAATGGAACAGGTAACAGAATAACACATAAGCGCATTTTATTTTTACCTGGACCTTGCAGATCCCACTGGCTGTGAATGCAACATATTTGCTAAAACGCCTTGGGAAACCCAACAATAGCCTTCAGGGATACTAAGGACTTGAAGCCAGTGAAGTGTGTATGCCGCAGGTGTTCCAGGGTTCAGACGAGCAGCTGCAGGAGATGTATCAGAACCACCAGAGGACGGTGAAGGAGAAGGCGCGGAGGCTGACGGATGCCCAGAAGGAGCTGGAGCGGGCCGGCAGAGAGTGTCAGAGACTGAACAGAGTCAGGGCCGACCTCCTGGTGGAACAAGGTACACTGTCTGTGCCAGGGTCAACCGCTTGATCCAATATAACCATTTTACCTGAGCTGTGAGGCACACCTTACACACACGCACACACGCACACACACACACACACACACACACACACACACACACACACACACATATATATATATATATGTATTTGATTAAATATGTTAGCAAGGACCAAGACACCAATAAGAGATGATCCTTGAATACTAATTTGCCGCTGAAATCTTCCTTCTCCTTCCCCAGGTCGTCTTCAGCTGGAGGCTGACCGCCACACCCAAAACATCAAGAACCGTGACACACAGGTAAGAGGAAAAAAATATATATATGTACACTGTTCCTCTATATATATATATATATATACACACACACACACACACACGTATGGTAACACTAATCACACATTGTCTGTACATCCAGCATATACAGTTGTTATGGGAACAGGTGATCTATTCATTACTCTAATCGCTATTCAGTAAGTGCATTACAGATCCAATGTTCCATACACAAAGTTCCTTCCACTGACATACGTAAAGTATTATTTCATTTCAATGCATCGACTGTGTCCCAAGCCATAAATGAGTTTACATAAAAAGGAATAAATAAGTATACATCATTTTGAAAAATGGTTTCATGTGAGCTCTCTTATCTCTGTCACAGGTTCGCTCTTTGTCGTCATATCTGGAAATGGAGGGTTATGACCGACCGCCCTTCACCGCTCTTCAGCTTGAGAGCTTCAACCGTCACGTGGCTCAGAGACAGGAGCAGGAAAAAGAGACGCTCAGTCAGGTTATGGTAAGAAATAAGAAACTCCTCATGCCAATGATGACATTTTTCCAAATATTGGTAACTATGTATAATCTGTGATAAAATGTCTCCCTCTGTTACTCAGCTGGACCTGCAGGAAAAGGAGCAGCAGAAACAGCAGTCCATAGATGAAATGAGGGATAAGAAGACCGGCCTGGAGAGAACCGTGGAGCTGAAGAGAGACATGCAGGGGAAGAAGCAGCAGGAGCTGAGGAACATCAGAGCAGACCTTCAGAGGCTGGAGGGTTCCTCCACTCGCCTGCAGGAGCTGGAAAATGAGCTTTCGAAAACGGTGAGTTTTCAAACAATGTTGCACCTTTCCTTTAAGTGGCGCCGTTTTTAGAAATCTTTAATAATGACACACTACATGGATGAAAACATATTCATAAATACATGAGTTCCCTTGTTTGTTATTTATACCTCAATATCTATTTTTACAGTATTTCTATTCAGGATTTTTTTTAATGTACGTCTCATACATTGCATCCAGTGCCCTGTCGACCTGAAGCACTTGGTGTTTGTGTGCGTTTTCCTCCTCAGGAGCGCGAGCTGCAGAGCGCAGTGCAGAGCTCCAATGTGGAGGAGCTGAAGGCCGAGGTTGTGGAGCTGCAGAGAGAAAAGGCGGAACTTGACCGCACGCAGAGGCAACTGGACCAGGAGATGGAGACGCTCAACACCCACACCACTGCACGCACACAACTGGAGATGCTGAAAAAAGATAAGGTAATGTGAAACTGATGCTGCTGCATCTTTGTTCTTCGCCTGTTTTCACACTGGATTTAGAAACGCTGTAACATGTCACAAAACATCTGTAAAACTACTTACCTACAATTTCTCTTCTTTCCTCTTTCCCCTCATTCTTCCAGACAGAGAAGGAGGAGCAGGTACGTAAGATCAAGTCTCGTCACAGCGAGGATCTGGTGTCATTACTGGGTCACTTTCCCAACAAGAGGGAGCTGGAGGACTGGATCTATTCCAAGTCTAAGGAAATCCACGGTACCCGAGACAGACTTGCCAAACTCAAGTGAGTGTGGTTTATCTGCATTATAGAATATGAATATCGAAACAAAAGTGGTTCAAAATAATCTGTCCGTAGCCCCGAGGGTGGTGGTGTGATTTTATTTATTTTGTTCTCAGTAAGGACCTGGCTTCAAATGAGCAGAATAAAAGCCACATTGCATCTGAGCTGCGTAAGAAGGAGCAGCAGTTGGTCAGTAACGAGGAGAAGTTCTTCGACGTGTGCGGCAGTCAGGATCTGGAGCAGGACTTGGGCAAACTGCGGGAAGATCTGGAGAAGATATCCAAGCAAAGAGGTTTGATAACTTTTTTCCATCTATGAAATCCCAGAAAAGAAATCTGTCCATAAAAGGTGGAGAAATAGAATCTGAGAGGCGCTAATAGTTGTAATAGTCTGCTCTCTGTCTCTCCGCCTGTCTTCATACAGCCATGCTCGCTGGAGCCACAGCAGTGTACACCCAGTTCATCAGCCAGCTGACCGAGGAGAGGGAGCCCTGCTGCCCCGTGTGCCAGCGGACGTTCCCCGCAGAGTCGGATCTGCAGGACGTGGTCAGCGACATGCAGTCCAAGCTGCGCCTGGTGCCGGACAAGCTGAAAAACACGGAGCAGGATCTGAAGAGGAAGGAGCGGAAGAGGGAGGAGATGATGGCGCTCAGGCCCGTCAGGTACAGCGTCACACGCACGTTTACACTGATAGCTAATACTTTTATGATGAACTCCAAAACCCAATTAAATTAGCATTTACAAAACAAAGCAACATATCTGTAGATGTATTTCATATTTGCATTCAAGAATTCCATTTCGTGATAAATGTGAAAAGAGCATGTTTTATCTGATGCTCTCCACTAGATGGCGCTAGGCTCTCACATGACTTCGTTTTTCCTTTGTTGGTTCCCTCTGTCTTTAACCTGAGCAAAGCTGAGAGTGTAGTGACCAAACACCTCTGTCTGTTTTTTTGTTTTTTTGTTTATAATTTTAGATCAAAACCTGCAGTGAGATGGTTTATTTTCTGAATAATTGAATATATTTAAAGTGCCGGGTTGAAGCTGATTCAGAATAAATAAACCCAAGCTACTTCAAAGCATGTGGAACCAAATAAACACTTATTATTTTTGAAAAACTAAGAAAAAAGCCAACTCTATTTTTGGGCCTGTGATGGTTATGTCCATAAACTCTTGTTTAGTAACAGCCTGGTCAGAAAGCCATTTCAAGTGCAAACTTTTCGCATCACCTCTCTCTCACACGTGTGTCTTTCCCGTCTCCCAGGCTGTCCATTGTGCAGTCTCAGGAGAAGGAGTTGCCTGAGCTCAGAAACCGTCTGCAGACTGTGAACAGAGAAATCGAGAGGCTGAAGGGAGACGTGGAGGAGCAGGAGACGCTGCTCGGTGCCTTCGTGTCAGAGGAGGAAACGGCCAAGGCCTGTCTTCAGGACATCTCTCTCATGGACAGATACCTGGTACCGTCCTCCCGTCTCACTGTGCTCTGATCTCCAACAAAAACCAAGCCAATCTCTGCCCCTGTTGTTCATTTCTTTCTCTTCTGACGTCCACTTTAAAATACATTTTTCTGTCCCCCCAGCTGTCTTTTCCAGGCAGAAGAGGTTTTCACATCTTTTTATTCCCCGTCTACTCTATTTGTCATCGTCTCCATTGTCCTGATGACTAAATTGAAAACAACAGCGTCAAACTGCTGAAAATGGAGGCACAACTCTGTCCTTCATATACCTCGTCCGTCTTCATCTGTTATTCCCAGATGGACCTCAAGGAGGTGGAGAGGAAAATAGCTCAACAGACAGCCAAGCTCCAGGGAGTAGACCTGACCAGAACCATCCAGCAAGTCAGCCAGGAGAAACAAGAGACTCAGCACAAGATAGACACCGGTGAGTCAAGCTCATTTTGTGTGGTTAATCTTTGTTACCATCACTGATGCTTAGCTTGTCTTACCAGAAATGATTAGTTATAGTTCCCGCGTGTATCTATTCTTTATCGCTTTGCTTATTATAATCGCTTTATGAGCGGTTTATCATTCTGATTTCTAAGAGTAAAAGTAAAAACGGAAATATATCTGCACTGTTGCGATATGCCCGATTTTTCAATAGGTCTCCATACATCTGGAGTGGTGCATTCAGGTGTTGCAAATGCAAAATCCACGATGAATCCCCTAAAATGCCCCCAGCTGTTAATACGCAGCTGCACAATGCTCATTTCACATCAGCAGACCGATACAATTTTACGTTTGCCTTTGTGTCGAGCAGCCACCAGCAAGATGGAGCTGAAGCGTAAACTGGTCCAGGACCAGCAGGAACAGATTCAGGTGCTGAAGAGCGCCGTGAACGAGACGAGAGCGGAGAAGCTCCAGCTGAACAGCGACATGCAGAAACAGCAGCAGCTGGAGGACCAGTCTGTGGAGTTCACCGCCGAGATCCAGAACCTGACCAGGGACATCAGGGTACCTCGGCTTTGACCTTCTTCTTCTGAGAACTCGATGTAGACCCCAAGCACCCAAATCAGCCCACATCAACCAGTCAATGTCATATGCCTTTACCACATTCCTTGGTGTGCAGTGAGAAAAGAAAGTCTGTTAACCCCCCCCTCCCCTTTTGTCCCGCCAGGAAGCGAAGGACCAGCTGTCCCCGCTGTCTGCTGCTCTGGAGAAGCTGCAGCAGGAGAAGCAGGAGCTGGTGGAACGCAGGAGGCAGAGGCAGGAAGAGGGACAGGAGAAGGTCTGTCTCTCTTAAACTCTACTTTTCCTTCTGTATGATATGTATGTAATCTGCCGTCAAGATTATCCTTGAAGATTATCCATTTGCTGTTGGCCCTGTTTTTTAATTGATGGATCAATTCTTGAATGGCCTTCTCTGCCCTGTGGCATATATTTCATCGTAAAATCGATAGTCAGCATTTGTTTGATTCAATATTAAAGTTAGAAGAGTCCCAATCTACTCACTAGCCCCCACGTTTTGTCACCGATAGATCAGCGCCATCAAAGACAGAGCGAAGGTGATCGCCACCTTGGAAAGAGACATCGCCAAATACGTTGAGCAGGGCAAAGAGGAGTACAAAGAGGTAATATCATCATCTTGTCATGGGGGTGAAAAGAGTTGCCCTGAAAGATGAACACATGCTTTCTTAATTCACCGTGAAATGTCATTTTAAATACAAAAAAAGAATAATAAAAAATCCCCAGCAAAAAGAGTCTGAGCTTCAAGAAACCAACGCTCAGTTGCACGAGGCTGAGAAGCAAAAAGAAAAGATCAACAAGGAGATGGGAAACATCCGTCAGGACATAGACACTCAAAAGGTACGGCCTCACAGGTCATTGTGGTCGTCATCCTTCTCTCTGTCTAAATAGCAGTAGGAAATTATGCTTTTCAATATTTCTTAGGTTCAGGAGCGCTGGCTGCAGGACAACCTGACCTTGAGGAAGCGTGTGGAGGAGTTGAAGGAGGTGGTGTCCAAGCGTGAGGCTCTCATGAAGGATATGGGCCACATGCAAGTCTTGCAGCTCCGCCAGTAAGAGCACGTCACAATCAGCCGTCACCTCAATCAATCCATTTCAGTTTTGAAGCTGCCCAAAAAGACCTGTACAAGAAACCACCACTCGCATCACTGAAATGGACTATGTCAAATTGACTTTGCGTCTGGTAAATGTCACGGTCGGTCCGGTATTAACGTCGGACGTAAAATGGCATGGTTTTGATTGGGTCTCCTTCCGTGGTTGTCCAGAGAACGACGCGAGTCCGAACGCAGGTTGGAGGACCTGAAGAAGAACCACAGCATTGCCCTTGGTCGGCAGAAAGGCTTTGAGGAGGAGATACTGCACCACAGGTGAGAACTGGAACCTTCTAGGTCCTACCTGTGTTTCAGGCCTTGTGCTAAAATGAGAACCGCCTATCCAATTGACTCTTTGCAGAAAAGAGCTGCGAGAAGATCAGTATGACAAAGCCGACGAGCGCTACAGGAACAAGATGATCGTCCTGAGGACCACTGAGCTGGTCATTAAAGACCTGGACCTCTACTACAAGGCCCTTGATCAGTAAGTGCACAACTAACACAAAGCCGGAACTGAAAGACGGCTGTGCGTGTTGACGAAAAAGGTCAAGACATTTGCATACCTGAGGGGAAACGAGCGAAACAGATCTGAGGATTTGTAGAGGTATTCTCAATCGAGAATACCTTATTTTATAAGAGGATATATGGTTATTTTGTACCGAGACCACTACATTCGATCTTTTACTCATGTCCGTAAGACATCACCAGCCAAACCAAAGTTAATAATCAGCATGTTTTTTTATCTGACTCTGCGAAAGTTGCTGAGTAAGAACTTTAAATGCAACATTTGACGGTGTTGGTTTTTGAACGATTGTTGTCGCGTTACTAAAGGATGCGGCGCATCTTTGACTCATTATCTTCCCTAGTTCTTGGGTTATGAGAGGCCGGTTCTTTTATCTCTTTGTGACTCCTCCAGACGCTGTCATTTTGGTGCTTGGGGAAATTCATTGAATGTCATGCAACGTAGTGTCATTTTTTCCCACGTATATGGATGGATGTGACGGCATTAGTTGTCCTCAGTCACAGTCACTGTCTCAGAAATGAGTGAGAAGAACGCAATCATTGTCAAACAATATGTGGGTCAGTGAAGGCATCGCTGCAGTGTTATCAAGATTGAAGGCAGGCTCAAGCAACCTTCCAGCAGACCAGATATGCAACCACAGTGTTTCTATCCGAGTGCACGAAAGATGGTTTCACAGAAGGATGTCGTGATGTGATGAATATGGAAAAAAAAAAATCCTTTGTCATTAGCTTTGCCGCAAGATGCTGACTGCATAATAAGTCTGAAGACAAAGCTGTGACTGTCAAGTATCGTTTAGTCGGTCTGGCGGAAGAGTGTGGCCGTTTGTTTGATTCTTTGTTTTTAGTGAGCCGTGCACGTGATCCAAGTCACAGTTTATTGTGACATTCTTAAATGTTTAATAGTAAACATTATAATCATGTTTTCAAATCTGATACTGTTCCGTCGCTAGCTGTCTCTACTCATAATGTAATATATATACTTCTCTGTATTTGATTGGCCACAATGGCGTCTTGAAGACGTCACATTGCATTGCTGGCAAAATGAGAAGGATCCAAATGTGTATTCTTTTTGAAAGTACCCCAAACGTGGAGGTATACCTCCACCTCAGCAACTGCTGCTATTTGTTGGACGGTTCGTTTTGCCCCCATGAGGCGTTGCAACGGGGCAGGCAAACTTGGCAATTGCCTCGGGGGCCCCAAAAGACGGCTGTTTACATTGCTCCACAGCAATGACAACCTGAAAACCCCTTAAATGTCTCGCCTTGAAACAAAACTCTGCAATGACACGTCGGGAACCCCATATAGGGGGCGCCATGGTACCTGCGCACTGTCAAAAGCTTGTTTTTTGCCTGGGGCCCCCTGACTGTTTTGAAACGTCCCTGGATTTGGAAATATGTTACTGAAAAAAAAAAAAGTCTATTTGTTTTATGTATTTATAGGCCTTATCAGCAGTATGATGCGTTTCACCTGTAAAACCAAACCCTGTTTTCTGATTATGATATGTCGTAGTTCTCGGTATGGTGCTTCATAATAGGCATTTACGGGTTATCATTGGACAGATGAATTGATAAAGCTTCATCTGTTCACCCACCATTTATGGGCTCTCGTTGAAGAGCTGTTATCAACCTGATGTTTTCAGACCACATCGGAGTTTCTAGACAATTTGCTAGATTAGAGACGAAATGTTTCTTGGTATGCAGGAAAACAACACCCAGTAAGACTGATCGGTCGATATGTTATCTTTACTGTGATATTTATTAAAAATAATAATAATAATAATTCTCTATTTAGGGCAAAATGATCAGAAAACATTTTTCGCTCCATTTTATACACACCTTGACTTAATCTACTTAAGGTCTTAATTCATCAATAGGTCACTTTCATTGCTCCCTTTATTAGGATATTCAAGTGCTGGCTTTCTTAACAGACTTATATTATGTTCGAATTAGAATTAGAATTGCACACATCGTCCCACACAAACATGCACATGCTCAAACACACAAGTCACGGGAAACTTGGAAACTCTCTGCATTTAACCCATCTGTGGCGCTTGCAAATCCACAGAGCAGTGGACAACTGAGAGCATCCGGGGTGCAGGTGGGGTAAGTGCCTTGCTCAAGGCCATTAGCGGTGGGGTCTCTTTTGTTCGTGGGGGGGGGGTCGTCCATCCTTCCAGGGGGAGACCGCCTCGACTGGGCCTCGAACCGGCAACCCGCTGGTCCGATGTATGCCTCCCTCGCCACTAGGTCACCTCTCCCCCAAATCGTTGTTGTTTGATTCCCAAATGTTCTCTCAGTTGCACCAGGACACTACGACGCATTTTATGTCCACATCTATGTGCTCATTGTGGACGATAGGGGGAAAAAAAATAAAACAGATACGAACACCATTTTAGGCCCAGTATAACGATTTTCCAGGCAGTTTATTGTGTTCAAAGATTCTACTGCTCAACTCGATGTATTATGTATAAGACAACATCTTAAATATCTATCTACTGCAATATTGGAGTCATATCTTTGTCTCCTTGTTTTTCACAGAACAATCATGAAATTCCACAGTATGAAGATGGATGAGATTAACAAAATTGTCAGAGACCTGTGGCGCAGCACCTACAGGGGTCAAGGTGAAACTCATTTATATGCGTGGTGCCTCTGTAGACATGTCCTTGTCTCGGTCCTCCTGCTTCATCATCCCGGCTCTCCCTCCAGATATTGAATATGTGGAGATCAGGTCGGACGTGGATGAGAATGCATCTGCAGGGGTGAGAAGGAGGGTTTACAACTACAGAGTGGTGATGGTGAAAGGCGACACAGCCCTGGATATGAGGGGACGCTGCAGCGCTGGTCAGAAGGTAGGAAATGGTAAAAGCACAGTATTTCACGCTGAATAATGTGAAGGAGGTGGAGTGACATTGAGATCTTTTCTCCAAATGTGCGTGTGTGTGTGTCTCTGTTTCTCTGTGTCCGTGCGCGCGTGCGTGCATGCACTTAGGTGTTGGCGTCCCTGCTCATCCGTCTGGCACTGGCGGAGACCTTCTGTCTCAACTGTGGGATCCTGGCCCTGGACGAGCCCACCACCAACCTGGACCGGGAGAACATCGAGTCCCTGGCGCACGCCCTCGTAGAGTAAGTACACACAACTGCAGACACAGACACACAATGCATTTCCCCTGACCACACCTTGGCTAGCCTTCCACTTGCAATATCTGCTTACCTGACACCTAAAACCAAATGCAACTTAGTCTTACTCCACAGTCAGACAGTAGAGAAGGTGAGGACTCGATAAGGGTCCCTAAAAGGATAGCAATCCCCCCAAAACACAAAGCTCGCTCTCACCGTCTCCTCTCCCCCCCAGGATCATTAAGAGCCGCTCCCGGCAGCGCAACTTCCAGCTGCTGATCATCACCCACGACGAGGACTTTGTGGAGCTGCTGGGCCGCTCCAGCTACATCGAACACTTCTACCGCATCCGCAAGAACCAGGACCAGAACTCTGAGATCACAAAGTGCAGCATCACCTCCCTGTCGTCCTACCTCCACTGAGCAGATAACGCACTCTCTGAGCACCGGACTGGACACGCGTGGTCTCCCCTTCAATATTTCAACCGGTATATCGCACGATACCCAGTTTAAAAAAAAACAAAAAACAATCCATCCGCTCACTGGTGTAGACGAACCGTTTTGCAGAAAACCAAAGACGATGGCAGAAATGCATCATACACTGTTATACTTTCAAGATGCAACACAAGCCCTTATCTTTAGAGAAATTGAGTTTATAGTGTTCACATTTAATACCACTGTTCAATGACCTTACATTGAGTTGAGACTAATTGGTGAAGTTTCAAGACACAAAAGTGAAAATCTGTCTCTTGTTTAAAGATGCTGAATGTTGATGATCCTCATCAACATCAATAAGCATGAACTGCTTTGGCGGTGAGAGCTAAAAACACAACTAAAAGGCTGGGGTATGTGTTATGCTGTTGTGTAGAACAAACTAATTTTCTCCATTGTTCAAGAAGTGTTCAAATTAAAATGGCTGTGCAATCAGGACTCTTTAAAAAAAAAAATGTCATTCTGAGAAATTGTGCCCCAGGGCCCACCTGTCCACCTCGGACGTCTAAATATTTCCTCGCGGCCAGCACGTAACTGTGTGTGTGTGTGCCAGTGTGTGTGTGTGTGTGTGTGTGTGTGTGTGTGTGTGTGTGTGTGTGTGTGTGTGTGTGTGTGTGTGTGTGTGTGTGTGTGTGTGTGTGTGTGTGTGTGTGGGTGTG
>JAFBJU010000458.1:802432-894282 GCA_016785305.1 Colistium nudipinnis
TCTCTCTCTCTCTCTCTCTCTCTCTCTCTCTCTCTCTCTCTCTCTCTCTCTCTCTCTCTCCTCTACACTGTATTCACATTTTCTTGGAGAGGATTACTATGTGCAGCAGACTGTATGGTGATTATATGTTCATAAACTCTAATCCGAGTATGTGTGCGGACCTCACACCTGACCAGCTAAGTGCTTTGTGGAATAAAAAAAAAACGAAAAACCGCCACAGCGAGTTATTTCTGGCTGGGCTAATCTTATTTCTCTGGGCACTTTGATAATGGAGAGCACTTGAATAATGAATGGGGTGTATAATACTTCTTCCTCAGGCCCGCTGAATGAATTAAGCAAGTGGTTATAAGTGAGGTTGTGTCTCTAACATTATGTACCGTGCCCCTCCCGCCTCCTTTGTCTCTTGCTGGGCTCTTTTTTGGGGGGGACAAACGGTAGAGAAAAGAGCCAAACAAAAGCTCAGTGGAAAAAAACTCGAAGAAAGTGCTGGAACGCTGATTTGCTGAAAAACAGAGCCCACAATAGCGCTTCTCATTCCACGGCTAGTGGAGGGATCTCGCTTGCTCCATCCCTCCGTCACTGTGCTTACATGTCTCGTGAGTGTGTGTGTGTGTGTGTGTGTGCGTCTGTGTGCGTGCACATATCAGCCCTCTCTGCAAAATGCATGGCGTGTTAGTTAGCAGACGGTTTGACCTCACACACAGACCCTGAGACTCTGACTGTTCAGCTGTCACAGAATTCTTTTTTCCTCTGATGATCCTTATGTTAAAGAGGGACGGTTGATATTTCAGAAAGTATGTCTTGAACATTTTCTTATTTTGTCGGATTGATTTTATTTGGACATATGTCCCCAACGGCAGCCAACATTTTGCATTTCGCAACGCGCGTGGTTACAGACATTTTCTGAGACTCACCTGCTTCAGGAAAAAAAACATCTGCAGACCCAATGAATGGTCTCAAATAATTTGACAATGTTCTATCTGATGGAACAGAGAACACCTGAAAAGAACCACTTGAGGCAGATGAAATTCAAAACAAAATAATAATCAGAATAGTTAGGGATTTGTTTTCAATTGCTGGATTTATTCAGCAATTCTTTCTTCACGTGCAACGCTTCTCTGCCTGTCATTTTTCAACAAATACACAAATGCTAGAGTGAATGGGCTTGCGCCACACGTACCCTTAAACACCTTTTTTCTACCTTGAATAAAAACACAGGTGGATTAGCACAGTGGAGGTTTGAGAAAAAAAGAGGGAACAGGAGTAGCAGAAGACATCCATCGCCCTGGCCTCAGGTTTCCAGGGAGTAACACAATCTGTGTGTGTGTGTGTGCGTGCGTGTGTCTCCGCAGGTATGTGTGCAGAATTGAGCTGTGGGTCGGTCCTGAGCTGGTTTGGCTTCTGATGATAATAGAAGGTGAGTAATAGAGAGCTGTCTTCCTTCGCTCTGGTCACATCCTCATTTGTTGCTCCTGGCATCGGATGAATTATTGAGTTTAGGGTGTCTTGTCTTTGAGGGAGGGTGCACTGGTGTGTGTGTGTGTGTGTGTGTGTGCGTGTGTGTGCGTGTGCGTGTGCGTGTGCGCGTGTGCGTGTGTGTGTGTGTGTCTGTATGTGAAGGCATTCTTAAGCAATTAAACGTGGCTTTCATCCTCATTCTGTCAAAAATGTTCTTCCCTGCATGAAAAAATCTTAAGCAAACACACACACACACACACACACACACCAGTGCCTCTATTTCACCCACCGTCCTTTTCTGTTTTTTCACTTGTCTGTTTATGTATCCGTCTGTTTTTCTAAAATCATTACTCACTGTAATTTAAAGACTCAATGTTATTCTGAGTTGTTTCCGCATGCATTAGGTCTTCATATTTACAAATGACACCACACTTTGACCCCCAAACACCCAACACATCTAGATTGTTGCATGAGAAAATGAAATATAACATACCTTTGAGCTGCTGCTGAATAATTAAAGTGCCCTCAGTCGCCACATGCTGCAAACGCTCACAAGCCTTCAGCTCGACTTACCACGTGCGTTATGATATCAATACTGGTATTACAGAGATCAATTATTCACACGGCCAAGCTTTGGTTTTAGTCTCACAACAACCTCATTTTACACTAATGTACTCATATTTATCATACTCTGTTTATTAATAACGGAACGTTCTTTTTTCTTATCGACACCCCCCCACCCCTTCCTCACAAATATCATATTTAACACCATCAGTTATAAACTGTAACTAATCACCTCTCAGCATCAAAGAGAATATTAATAAGTGCCAGAAACGCTTCCGCCTAATTGCGAAGTATTGATCCCCTGGCTGCAACAAGCCTCCGACAGTACCACTGGGAAAAATCACACAACCGGAGGTCATGTTGACTGTGGGAGGGATCCGGGGGACGCTTTTCATTATTTTATTTTGGTTGATTATTATTATTTCATCTAATAACGTGGAGATGTATGTACAGCAATCATATTTTCATAAGAAATCGGCCTTTGAGCATTTTGTACCGGCGTAGATTTCAGGGATTTGATGTAAAATGTATGATTAAGCCAGCTAAATAATGATAAAGATTATGATAAAACTCAATCTAATTGCTTAAAATAAAATAATTATTATTTCAATAATAAATATAATATTACATCCCCTGTCCGCTGAAATAGGACCCAATATAAATCAAATGAAAATAACAAAATAAATTGAAGAATATACTCACTCCGTCGAACAAAGGAAACAAATACAGTGATAATAATAATAGAAAAAAAAAAACTCTGACAAGACTTTGACTTCCCTCTTTCCTCGGGCGACCTGATGTGTATCCAGTTTGTCCCAAGAGTCCTCCCCAGAGTTCCCAGTCAGACTTCTACTCCCAGCTCCTCCACATTACCTCGTTTTATACCAATATACAATTAATATTGCATCGTCATTACTTAATAATCTCGAACCCCATGCACGACATAACACGCTGACATGACGGCATCCATAATTAACACGGCCCTAATTAGAGAGGAAGGCGCCATTAGCAGCAGGGTACAGAGGATTCACATAGTGATGCTCCGCGGTGTGAAAACCCCTGTGAAAGTAGAGGCCCATTATTTTCAGTGATGCTTATATCATATACGACAATACATATTTAATCCCAGCAGAGGATTGGGATTTATAAATAAATCAGGAAAATTAGTTCCACTAGAACTGTTTACAATAGTTGTTCTCCTTGTGCGCCTTTTTTTTCGTTTATTACTTTCTTTCTTGACATCCACACACACTACATTTAAAATAAAAGAACACAGTTGAATTAAGCACATAAAATAAATCGCAGCTTCAGAAGTATTTTAGAAAATAACCGTTGATTTATTAGGCTTAAATTCACACATATTTTCAAGTGAAATCAAGAGTGTGGAAAAAAAATAAATACTCAAATTAAGTGACGTAGACCTATATACTGTATATATCTGGGCTATATAATATATAGCTCACCTAATACCCCAAAACATTTTCACATCAAAATATTAAAATATAGCAGCAGCCAAAAGCCACACGGATGTGTCTCATATAGCCTATGAAGGTGTTAATTATGACAATTAAAAGATAAAGAGGCTCAGTGTGTCATACCTTGTGAAAGAGTTACTGTATTAGTTTCTCTTTTTGTGCGTAAATTACCATCACACAGGAGTAAATTCGTTTTTTTTTAAATCGTGCTGATAGTTTGAAATATGGGTGATTGTTGTTTTTTTTTAAACTCCCCTCATTGTTGAATTCACATTCTACCAAAGTCTTGATTTAGGAATAAAAAAAAAAAAGCAAAAAAACTGGTGAAAATACAATTTAAGATATGACGGTGTAATTCTGCATAGCCTATGTGAGCCAGTGCTTTGGAGGATCAAGCTACCCTCAACCACTAGTACAGAAGACATTTTATTTATACTTTCCACAAAACCACAAATCCCCCTTATCTTTCCTCATAAAGCATCAGTTCAACAATACTGACATATAAACAGCCCATACATGTAGCATTACTCCATTTTATGGTTTTAAAAAAGGTGAATTATCCCTGATTGTGACGCACTGTCTTGGTGAATTTACTGATAATCCGTATTTAGTGTGTGCAAGATACAAACGCAAAAATCACCCTTCAGTCCCGTTATCGAAGAAAAAAATCGGAAAAGTGCAACAAGAAGAGTGAGTGAGACGAACAAAAAAAATCTTTTTCTTTTTTTGGAAATAATCCCAGACGAGCTGTTAATAAATCCATGTTAGTTAGGCTATTATTAATCGGCCGATCAAAAATGTAGTAGGCTATTTTATTCATGATGCGCCAAACTCTCAGTGCACCGCGGAGTATTTCATTCGTTTCTGTTTTTGCCTCTGGTTGCAGAACCAAACTCGAACCACGTTCTTTTTCAGGTCCAGCTTCTCGGCGATGGCCGCGATTTTCTCCGAGGAGGGCCGCGGCTGAATGGCGAAGTACGCCTCCAGAGAGCGCTTCTCCGGCGCCGCGATGGACGTGCGCTTCCGCTTCCTCTCGCTCCCGTTGAAAGGGTCCGGCTTGCTGCTCTTCTCCCGGTGCGCGGCCTCGGCCTCCTCCAGCCAGGCCTGCAGCACCGGCTTCAGCGCGATCATGTTGTTGTGGGACAGCGTGAGGGACTCGAACCTGCAGATGGTGCTCTGACTCAGGGAGCCCACGCCGGGGATCTTGAGGTTGGCCAGCGCCGAGCCCACGTCCGCCTGGGTCACGCCGAGCTTGATCCGCCGCTGCTTGAACCTCTCGGCGAAGGCTTCCAGCTCCCTGGGATCCGACTCCACGTCGCTGACGCACGCCATGCCGCCGTGCACCGACAGCGAGTGCGGGTGGGCCATGGTGGCCATCGCCTGGTGCAGCTGCCCCATGGTCTGCAGGTGGTGGTGCGGGTGCTGGTGCTGGTGGTGGTGGTGCGCCGCCGTCATCCCCGGAGCCTCCGGAGCCCCCATCCCGGTCACGGCCAGGCTGCTGGAGAGGTGGTCCAGGAGGTCCCCGGCCTCCAGGGTCTGTCCCAGCTGGTGGTGGTGGTGGTGATGGTGGTGGTGGTGGGCGGCGACGGTGGAGGGGACGTGGGAGATGGGCACGGTGGTGGAGGAAGAAGAGGAGGCTGAGGTGCAGGGGATACTGCTCATGGTATGGTAAGTCACGTCGGGCTTGAAGGGGTGACTCTTGCCGTGAGAGACAATGCTGTCAGCCGCCGCCAGAGCCTCTGCCCGTGCCAGCAGGCTCTCATCAAAGCCTCCGAATATATTGCCCTGCAGCTGCAAGCAAGAGTGCGCATAGTGGAGTCAGTGGGGAATAGTGTCAGGCAACTCTCAGGATCTGAAAAACATTTTTTTTTCTTCCAAAGGCAAGCGGCGCCGAGGAGAGAGAAGAACCCTCCTCAAAGCGCAGGTCATAAAAATTAATATGAAAGCAAGAAGCTTGAATAGACGTGGATGGGGGGGGGTGGGGGGGGGGGGGGGGGGGGCCCAGACAGGGGCACAGACAGAGAAGGGAGAGAGTGAGAGATGGAGAACAAAGTCCTGTCGAATCAACTTAACAGACATTTTACTGTGTGATCATCATCATTATCATAATCATCACCATCCCTCCTCCTCCTCCTCCTCCTACTCCTACTCCTCCCCCCCCCCCCCCCCCCCCTCTCCCCCCCCTCCCTCCCCCCCCCCCCCCCCCTCAGGCCCCGAACTGTACCTGCGGGGCGGGCAGGCAGACTCTGCGCATGCCCTCCGTGCCCGGGTGCACGCCGGGGAACTTGGGCTCCTGCAGAGCCGGGTGCATGGAGAAGTGCTGCTTGCCGTTCATGGTCATCATCCTCCTGCCCGCGTGCGCCTCGCGTTCGGTGTGGCCCCTGACATGAAAGGCCCCGGGCGCAGCGGACAGCCGCGGGAGCTCCTCTGTCTCTCCGTCACCGGACTGAGCCCGTTCACAGCTCCCGGCTCTCCTCACCCTCCTCCTCCGGCTTCCCTCGTTCCTCTCTCCTCCTCCTCCTCCTCCTCCTCCCCCCTTCTTCCCTCCCATCTACGCTCCTCTGCTCAGCTTACAAGTTGCAATATCGTGGCCCCGTGTGCGCAAGCGTCGGATTAATCCAACGCTGCTCATTGATAAGACCATTACTTTGACTATATGTCTTCTTAAAATCTCGACTGACTTTAGGAGTCTAGAATGACTTCCCCGGATATCAGTGTTTGTCATATTAACAACACATCAAAAGCGAATGTGCAGACTTACAGACCAGTGACTTATTTAGCTGCTCTCCCAGACCTCTCCCCTGTAACTCGGTGTGTGTTGAGGATATCAACAATGTGTTCACTGAAATACATAGCGAAATTCTTTGTTTGGCCAGACGAATTTGCGACATTTGTTAAACAACTTAATTAATCCAGGTTGTCAGAGACACAACCACAGATTCAGCCACTGCAGTCTTGGCCCAGTGTTTCAGCACCACGGACAGCTCAGGCCTGGGCAGGTGGTCCCTGGTGCCGAACTAGTTCAGATTGAATCCAGGGCCTTACAGGTGGATGAGTCACCCTGTTGACCTCCCAGCCCGGGCCAGGTCCTCTCCCATGTGAACGCCCGTCCCCCTGTGGCTGCTCCACAGCCTTCTCATGTGGCCGCCTGCTTAAAACCCACGGAGCCGTGGTGGACAGGCCGAAAGAGGAGCCAGGCGGGCAGAGGCGGCCTGATGACACCGCGGGTCCACCTGATCCCGCCGGCCCCCTCTCTGGTTCCCCAGACTCTCAATAATTTAGCAGCATGGTGGCAGGCATCCATTACCACGTTGGCATGTTCTTATTCATTACACAGATTAAAACAGCCGGGGACTTTTCTCACCATGCAAACCTGTTGCAGGCCAGGTACGGATGCATTCTGGGTTTTTTGTGGCC
Organism: Colistium nudipinnis; assembly: GCA_016785305.1. NCBI lineage: Eukaryota > Metazoa > Chordata > Actinopteri > Pleuronectiformes > Rhombosoleidae > Colistium > Colistium nudipinnis. Next base: position 809,347 of record JAFBJU010000458.1, read on the forward strand.
TCCACAGCACCCACCACAGGCTACCTTCAAAAAAGATTTAAAAAACTTCAAACAGGCACTGAAATTCAGCATGAATAAAATCTACGTTAAGAAAGTAATGTCCTATAGGAAAAATAAGGACACGTGAGAGCAGGGCATATGCATCCCACTGAATCTCAAAAATGTTAGTCTGAATAAAGCATGAAGTCCCTTTTTCCCCCTCCCTCTTTTTTCCTTGATAGCTGTCACATAGCTGGCACTATTCATAATTGAATGGTCATTGTTTATGACTCTGTCATCTTTTCGTACTCTGACGATTGCCTCTGACATGTTTTATGAAAACAGTTTTGATATTTGTGACCGAATCCAATAGGGCCTCATTTGTTACCCCCTCAAATCTTCACCCATGGCAAAGAGTAATTGCAGTAAAACTTCACAAGATATGGGTTTCCATAGAGTTCCGGTCTACCTGTGTCGCCCCCCCCCCAGTAGCCAGAGGCTCTGCAGGAACAGTTTGCCCCCCGAGGCCCCAGTTTGAAGTCCCTTCCCCCTGGGAAGAGCCAAAAGCTCTTGCATTAAACTGAACAGACTCTGAGTGTTTTCACTTGACTTCCTAAAGTAAGAAATGCTCATACATTATTTAGTGATATTTTAATATGTCATAGTCACTGGGTGCCGTAATGAAACTAAGAGTCAGCGGTCCCATTCCTAGGTGGTGGGATTAGTTTGGTGTTCATCAGAGTCTGTGAGTGGCTGAAACTGTCTGATTCTACTCACTAGATGGAAACCATTGTAGCCAAGACTTATATTCTGACTTTATATTATACATTTTAATGACAGGATTTTGAAACTTATTTGGAACCTTTATTTGATTGTCTGGCTTCATATTTTTATATTATGGCAGAGTTTCTGATTGGCTGCTAAGAGTAGTGTGACGACCCTCTCTGATCAGGCCTGTCACTGGTGGGAGGAGTTTGGTCGTGAGAGAGATTCACCTCACCTGGTCTGCTGTACGATCGAAGCTTGTGGCATTGTGGTCAGTCACACTCTCCCCCTGACTTCCAGAGCTTTTGGTTATAGTTTGTTTTTCTTTCATGTTCAAATTGACACATTGGGGTCTTGTCCATCATCTGGATCAATCACTTGTGTAGAGCTGTGTTGCATTTGTTGTGATTTAATCTGGTTCTGTTTGTGTTGTTGCTGCCTGCTGTGGAAATGGAGTTTGGGTAACGAGCACTGGGACTCTGGTTTGTCTCTGAAGGTGCACTTGGCTGTACACGAGTTTAGTATTTCTGTTTCAGGAGGGAGAGCAATATTGCCCTGATTTTAGTTGAAACTTAGTCTTCGTCCGCCGTGCCTTTTGTTTTCAGGAATCCATTTTGGTTCCTGGAGTTTTTTGCCCCTGAGGTCATGTTTGTTAGTTGAGGTCATTTCAAATTGACCTTTTCCAAGTAGGAGTGGGATCAGGTCAGTCGTTTTTTGGGTTAGTTTGGTAGGTGCACATTGGGATACACAATCGGATGTTAGTGGTTGGGGTTGTTTGCCTCTGTTATGTCTTGTAATCATGAATGTGGCTGTGATACAGCCACTGCTCAGTTAGCCTGATTAGAGTTAGCCTTGATGTGAAAACTTGTGGTGGACTGCCTAACATTCCCCGTTACTCCTGCTTATGAGCATACCAATCTTGATTATGGATGTCCGAAGGATGTATTTACGTGTTCATGGAATGGATGATTATTATATATTAATATTATGAGTATTGTATTTAGGATTAAACTGCAGTATTCATCCCACCACCTCTACTATCCGATGACATGAAGAAACGAGACCACACAAGAGTTAAGGTAATATTTTCTGGAATGCTTTTGCTTGATATTTTTTTTTTTCCCCTTGCCAATGTTAACTTGTTTGTTTGGTCGCTTTTCTTTCTTTAACTCAAAATTATCTTTTTTTTTTGTTTTTTTTTTTACAATATCCAATTAACTATTTTCTTTTATTTTTTTCCATTGCTTTACAAGCACCCCATTCCTCCATCTTTATTGGCAAAAGCAAACATGCTTGTAAATTAGAAATCCATTTTTTACAAACAAAATACATGAAGAAAATACATCCACATCCTGCAAATATAAACAGTAACAAATCCAAAACTATTATCCGATAAACATTTTACACTTTTTACAACTATTGTGTGATAGTAGCGTACAGGAGATAGTACAAAAAGGGGGTGAGAGACTTTCTCTGTATCCTCAATTACACAAGCGAGACCCCTGTCAGTTTAGGTTTTGTCCTTAAAAAAAATGTGAAGTCACCTCATTTGAAAAACATCACATGAGCAAATTAAAATACTTCTCATGCGAAAGGACAAAGCTTCCGCTTTCTGTCGCACACCTGAACCGACATGGTGATGGTGAATGTCAACTCAAAAGTTTAAAGGGGACAATAAATGGCAATGGCAAGAGGCCACGCAGCTATCAGAAATGAGTAAGATATGAAATTAAGAGCACTACCGACAATGTAGGTGGCAGGAAATTGTGACTAACCGAATCCACATGCTGGTCGCATACAGATTTCTGCCTGCATGACTGCGTCAACTGCGACAGTGCTAGAATCACTAAGTAAAGTTAATATCTCCTCTGTTGCCACGGTTCAGTCTAACTGGTTAAACTACTGGATATGATCAGCACAACTCGAGTTGCGATGCACACATCCTGCGACTCTTCATCCTGCTGCAGGTCGATCTGAGTGTTGTGCACTTTAGTTCGACCTTTTCCGCCTGATGAATTTCGTTCATTAAGAAAAAAAAAAAAAAAAAGTTCAACAGTAATTTCTCTTTCAAGCATTTACAAAATCTACAAAAGTAAATCACAAATCTTGTAAAAATTCAGCCATCTGCTGATTGTGTAAGGCAAATAAAAAAAGTGTGTGTATATATATATGTATATATATATGTATATATATATATATGCATATATATATTAAAATCAGCTGTTCTGTATTACATTCTATGGATCTCACATTTGTTTTGTTTTTTAATTGTTAATGTAATCCTTGTCCTGTCAGGCCCTCTGGACAACCAGGTGAGAGAATAACAAAAATGTCAGACGCTCTTAAAAAATGTAAAGCACCCATGAGTTTGTATTTACACAGTGGCAGAGTGGAGAGCAAAATACGTGTGGGGATAATCGGAGAATCATTGACTACGAGACTGTACGTGAGGGGCATGGACATGGCAATCTGTAAACATTGTTGTGAGATCTTCTATTGCACTGTTATCCTTCTGTACCTGCACTGGCTCTAACATGGTGATGGGTGGGGGAGGGGGGGGGGAATGGTAATACAACATGCACAAACTAAAATGTGTTCATACCAGCACACAGAGCCACCGTCAAAAGTATTTGGATCCTTTTGAGAGAATGGAAAAAAGAAAAAATCCATACCATACTTCGCCAATATAAGTACGGCACCGTGGATTTGTGCAGTGGAAAAATAAATAAATATCTCCCTGGCAGCAACAGAGAACAATCTATTAGTGATGGAATGGCTCTCCCTGTACGGAGGACAAGCTTTAAAAAAAAAAAAAAAACTAGGTGAGGGGGGGGGGGGGCGGGGAAAGAGCTTAAATACAGTATGTATAAAAATACCTATTCACAGTAGACACAAATGTTGTGCATTACTGATATCAATTATCTGGTAAGCACACTCAAACTTACATAGGTGTTTTTTTTTTCTATCTATAAGAACAACTTAACATTTATCTTTCTCAGCAAAAGTGAGAGATTTAAATAATTTAGTGGAGGGATACAAAAAAACTGTCAACCCTTTGAAATTGATGTACAATAAAGACGTTTTCACTTTGATTAGAGTCTAAAATTACTCGTTAGTTTGAAAATACTGGAAAGGGAAAAAATAAAATGAAACAACTTCTGTTGTGTGGATTTCATCTGCAGGCGACGATACATTGCTGGAGAGCAGGCGAGGACGAATCCCGGTGCCTTCACCGCCTCCATGACCGGCTCTCGTACTCGTCGTCTTCATCGTCGTCTTCCTCCTCCTCCTCTTCCTCCTCCTCACCAGGTAAATATGTGCTCCCTTCCTTCTGAATGGGGGAAAAAAAACAAACAAACACGTTGTTGGCATTTAGTTTTATGCTTTATGCGGACATCTGAATGATTCACGTAGCACGAACATCACACATGAGACACAACTGTGCAGTTCTGTTACTTACTTAACCGTGTTTGTTACATTGTGACGTCAGAAGTTGTATTATTTACCATGCTCTTGATTTCATTTGCCTTTAAAATGAAACCTTCTCAGTTGTTTGTAATATTTGTAATCCGGTCATTCAAATGGTAGTTAACAAACCACTGCCGATAAGGGGCAACGCCAAAATGACACCATGTCATAAAAAGGGATTTTGTAGTGATGGTGCAGCTCAGCAGTCAGAAGAAACTCTCCCCTTGCATTGGCAAATGATCACCTTTTGATTTTTGTCAATATGAATAATTTGCATATTTAGGTGACGTGAAACTTACTTGCTCACTAGGAGGAACCCCCGACCTCATGAACGCAACTCAAAAGCATGAAAGAATAGTATGAGGATTTCATTTGACGGTAATGCAGTTTTACTCAAAGGGCTAAGATGCTCTTAGCACTGAGAGGCTCGCCCTGATTTTCCCCTGGGAGCTGCAGTGAAAAATTTAGAAGCACTGGAAAGAAATCGGTACAAGTAAAATCCTAAAACTTTGAAAAGTGTCCCCATTTCCAATGTTCTCGTTATGGCCTTCATGGACTCCCTTCCTGTTTTTGAATTGTTTGTACATCACTAAATGATAACATCATGTTTCGTGTCAGATCAAGTGGCTGGGGTTTGTGTGTGACGCGTCATACCTTGTTGTCCTCATCTTTCGCCTCCTCCTCCTCAGGCTCCGTTGTAACTGAGGGCGCCTTGGGCTTGTACCAGGAAATCTGCAGCACTCGACCCTTGAACTTAGCTCCCTGGTTAGCTGCCTATAGAAGGGAGGAGCAGGGTAAGCTATACTTTAGCCTTGTTTTTTTGTTTTTTTTGCAGATAAAAAGAAAGAAAGTCTCGAGTCTAAAATAACAGGATGCTAAAGAGAGATGCAATAGTGTGATTATGTGGACTTACATTCTCTGCTTCACTTCGCGTTTTAAAGGTCATGATGACACTGTTGGCATCTTGGTCGCGGAGATCCTCGATCTCTCCAAATTTCTAGGTTTTGAAAAAGAAAAATCTGCATGAATTTCAGCCCTTCTTCAATAAGCTCAATCTCAAATTGAAGTACAACAACTATTCCTAACTCTTTTCACAAAATAATCTAGAGAGTCAAAACGTCCTCACCACAAAGTGTGGCATTAGCTCCTCTTTCTCCTCCTGAGTGACCCCCAAAATAGCCAGGGCTCTGGGTCTGTGGTCCACCGACATACGGTTCACGGCCCCGCCGCGAGCCATCATCTCCCGGCTCCGGCCCCTTCCGCGGCCCATGTGCATCGAACCGGGCTCCGGTGCCATCTTCCCTCGACCCCGGCCTCGGCCTGACGGAGGCCGGATCAGACCAAGGCGCGTTGCCTGCGGGAGGACAGAGAAGGAGGTTTCGAGGTACTGCATATGGCAACCAATTGGCTTCTGTTCATTAATGATTCTTCATTGTTTTAATAGACGAAGATAGAAAAATTTAATAGAAGAAGCCGCCGGAGGAGGAAAGCTACATTGAGTAGTAAAGATAGAAATTGTCAACCACCAAAGGCGACAAAATCTGGGTATGTAAAAAAAGAAATCCTTACAAATAGGTTTAAAAGAAACAAAAAAATGTATTCATCCGGTTTGACGCCTCTGCTATTCCCCATCTGCATCACTCCTAACACAAAACCCCTTTCCCTCACCCCAAAACCACACTTTAATCCAAAATTCCAATCCTTTCAAACTTAAGTTGTCTTGCATGTAAAAAAAAAAAGCAACATTTTCTATATCTTCAGCAGCGAAATATTTCCGAGAGGCTTGACTCTCCGTCCCTCTGCCCTTTACATTAGTTGTCACTCCTCCATTTTTAAAGAGACATCTCCTCGCGTCCCAACCACTCCGCAACCACTCTCTTACATTTGTCCCTCCCTCACTTCTCCCCTCTAATTGTCATCTTGCGATTTCTCCTACACGACGGGGCAGCTCAAACTTTAATGAGACGGCGCTCCATCACTGGAGGTCCTGTGTCTGATTTGGCTTCGTTAGCGTCTGCTCCTCTGGGATTGGTTAAGTGGCTGCAGTTTAATGTGCAGAAGGAGGGTTGGCTTTGGGTGGATCGGGGGATATGCATTTTTTAACAACAAGCTAATTTAGGACCCACGGGGGGTAGAGGGGGGAGAAAAAAAAAAAAAAAAAAAAACATGCTCGGCGGGGTGTTAACAAAAGCTCAGCTCGTGTTGGACTGATCCTGTGACACGGCCGAACGATGGCCTCGGTGTTTTACTGTGCTGCCAGTTTGGAAGGCAGAGGGGCTAAATTTAAGGAATTGAGCAGGAAATAGTGGAGGGGTTGAAACCACAAAAGTTTCGGCCATGCCATTAAAAACGGGTCGCAAGCAGAAGCCATCTTTTCAGATCTGGTGTTTGTTTGTGCCTTACCTCCACCTGTAGCTGCCCCAGTTTTCTCTTGAGATCCGTGGTGTCCTCTCCAGAGCTCATCTTTTTGTGAAAGTCCAGCTCTGCATCCAGAAGTTCCTTTTGGGCCTGGTCGCATGTCATGGAAGAATAAGAATGATATTTTCGGTAAATACATATATATATAAAGACTTAAAAAATCACCCACAGTGTTAACGCAGTTTGGTGTGTCTAGTTAATCAGTGCAAAAAGGGGGTAAGAAGGAGCTTAAATCAATCCACCTGCTTCTTAAGGGAATTTAAGCTATATTTAACTTGTCAACATTAACCAGAGAGGTCGTGTTCCTGGGTGGCAGTAATGCAACTTAAAGGAGTTTTAATGCCGTAAAACTCAAATAAATGCAGGATGTGGTCTCAGCCAAACGGGCCTGAGCTTACATCGGACTTGCTCTTAGTTTGACTGTGGTTGGATTTGGTGCCGGAGACCTGGGTGGCAGGATTCATTTCGTTCTGCAGCTGGGCGATCTTGTCCGTCAGCTCCTTCAGGGTCTTCATGATGTTGGCCCTCTCCTCGGGTTTCATCCCTCTGTTCTTCTCCAGGCGGTTTATCAAGGCCTGGGCGAAAAACGGAATGGAGGAGAAAAAAGAGTGAGAGAAAGTTGGGTAAAGAGGAGACGAGGGGCAAGAACTGCGAGAGGTGCAGAGGTTGAGGGGGGGTGGCCAGTTTTACCTTCTGACATTCCATCTGTGTCTTTAGCATCTCTTGTTTCTTCTTTGTCATGTCCTGCTGGAGTTTTAATGCTTCCTAAATGGAAAAAGACAACAACAATAAATCAAACTCATTCACAGAGGTGGAAACGACACTGCTTTTACAATTATCTGTATCCCCGGTTATAGCCCGCCTCTCAAGACTGGCCCCACAGCCAATCAAAGCGCCGCTATTCTCGTAGTGATACAAATCTGCGTAAAAAAAAATGAAGCGACATGCCTGTTTCTTCTTGAGGACTTCCTGCGCTTCGAGCGCTTTTGCCATTTTCCCAAAGCTCTTTGAGGACGACCTGAGGGGCGTGGAAGTGTAGGGGCTCTTCTGGGTGTTTGTCATAGCAAGCGCCACCTAAGTGCAGAGAGAGAGACAGAGCAACACATTTAGGTCATCAGGAGGAGATCCTAAAAGACAAGTAGTAGAAAGACAAAAACAAGGACACTTCTTACTAGCAGATCCTTTGCGGTTGTGGACTGGAGGGGTAATGTGCCCAAAACTTAAATGTGCAGTTAAATTTGCACAAATCTTAAAAGTCCAAATGAAGAAAGATAGTCAGATAGTGACCTCTAAAATGACACTGTGCACCTTGAAGCTGGTTGCTTTAGTCTGAGGGACAGATGCAAGGAAATGCACAAACCAAAACCGCACAGGAACTACAAAAAGATAATGTGGAGAAGTCGCTGGTTAAAAGGCCACCAGCTTTCTCACTGGCACAATGAGTGAAACCTACAGTGGCGGCGTCTGCGTTTGGGTTCAGGCCGTCCGGCTTGATTGCAGCTGTGGCTCCGGCGGCTGCTGGCAGGCGGTGCTTTGGTACCGTCTTGTTCAACACATAGGCGGCTGGATTGTGCTGTTTGATTCCCTGTGGATGAAGGAACATTTGAATTTGCTACCGAAATGTGGCTTGGGGATCGGATGGAATTTTTTCTTTGAAGAACTTAAGTACGCTTTATACCAACCTTGTGCACATTGCCGAGCTGCGGCCCCTGGCCGAGTGCTGTCCCCGCGGCCTGGCTCCCTGAGCTCTGATCCTGCTGCTGTAGCAGCCCTGTGTTGTTGGTGCCGGGCTCGCGGTGCCAGTACACACGGATGAAGCGGTTGTTGAGGACCGCCTCGATGCTGGATATGGCCCGTCTGGCCTCTTCGTTCTTTGTGTACTGAATCAATGCCGCCTCGGGGTCTCCACCAAACACAACCTGGATAGAATAGTGTAGAATGTGCAGGTTTGGTATACCTTTTTTTTTTTATATATATATATATATATAAATCAGAGCTGGGCTTCATGAAGTCTTTCCTGGTTTGGACTCTGGCATGTTCCCATTTACTGGTGATTAAAAAGGCTCGACTTTCTCTGTACTGGTCTTCACGCCGGCGTGTGTTTTTTTTTTTTTTTACCTGTATATTGACAATCGTTCCAAACTTGCAGAAGTGCTCGTTGAGCTTGGTGATATTGTTGAGGTCCCGTGGGATCCTGCGCACCTCCAGCTTTGTGTTGACGTAGTGATTTCTTTTAGGAAAACTGCTCTTATGTTGGTTGTTAAAGTTTGTCCTGATCAGGAGAGAAAATAACCTTGTTTAGATGTTTGCCAAGATCTGTTTATCATTATCATTGCTATTAGCTGTGAATACATTTTTTTTACAGATTCAGTGGTTCCAGAACACTTTGCATCTCAGCAGAACCCTTTCTTCAGTTGAAATACTATGCTACTCCTCAAAGGTGTGTCCGACACTGAATCCTTACTTCTCCATCCAGGGTTTTTTAGCAGTTGGAGCTTCAGCGGTATTATTGTGTCCTATGGTTCTCTTCCTGCTGTCCAGCTCTGCATTGAATCGAGACACGTTGTTTCCGGGGGTGCTGGCTGCAGTGACTGGCTCCGTCTGGATCACAATGTTTGCAGCTGGAAGAGGGACGCAGGTACAAACACAGAGAAAAGATGAATAATGATTTGATGTTTGTCTCTCACAGCAGCAATTCTGAGATGTCACGGTAAGCATGGATGGGATTGATAACGTAAACAGCGGTTTTGTTTTCTCAGTGCCATTAGGATGAAAATACTTGCTACCTCTGGATCCTTGTCCTTCGTTGGAGGTGAGGCCGATGAGGTTGGAACGCTGGCTCTGCACCCGGGGGATGAAGTGGCGGTACTGGTTACGGTTTGCTGTAGTCAAACCTGGGGATTCAGGGTTGTAGCCCTCTGGATCATAATTATCTAACACATGAACATGAGCACGTAGACTGTTAGTTGAAATATAAAACAAAGTCATAAAATGTAAAAAATAAAACCTTGACAAAAATATGACAAAACAATGTGATAAATGAGACAAATGCCAAAAGAATTGAAAGAAAAGGTTAGAACTAAATTATAAGATTAAAGATAAAAAATGTTGTGATTGATCAGAATTAAAGGAAAGGGCTGCAGTAGATCTTTGTAAGTGTCTGGAGCAACTATGTCGGTTAGGTAATGACACAGTGCTACCAATTGGTCAACAGCAGTTACTGCTGCCCAAATAAAAACATGAACAACTTTAAAGTTAAAAAACAAACAAAAGAACACTTAATATTTCACAAACATATCTCTTGACCCTGCTTCTTACATTCAGACTGGACATATTGGGGATGAATAGGCACTGATGAGGACGAAGGAGGGTGAGGAGGCAGTGGAGGGGGAGGAAGAGTCGGTGGCATCCCCACACCAGGCGGCCGAACGGGCGGAGAAGCCGTCATTGCAGATTGGTGGTTCGGGGTATCCATCCCACTGGTTGCTATCAACGGCGGTCCTGAGGGACACACGAGCCCAACCTACTGTCTCAGGTATGTATGAAATATCCCGACTTCTACTTTATTGTCATTTATAAAATAAATAATAATAGAAAAGAACTAAAACATGGCCATTGGGTATTACATGCGTTTGTCTTAACATGAAAATGCAGATCATTTGCCTATGTATGCAACAATATGGAGGTACCACTTACTTGTCATGGGGAAGACACCCGGTGGTGGCGGTTGGCCATAAGGTGGCATCGGGGGTATCCTGAGGGAAGGGGGTGGCTCAGTGATGGGGGGCATGGGCAGTCCAGCTGGGGGGGGCATAACAGGCGGAGGAGGGAACGGAATTATATTGGGTAGATTGACATCATCCACGATGAGAGGGTCGTTGCCGTGGTCAAACGGACAGAGGTCACCGCGGACGCAGAATCCTTTTTCTGTGGAAGAATAGAAATGTCGTCACTGCCACCGCGTGGAATGTTTGTGGTTTTTAAAATCGCAAAACTAATTAAGGGGTTTTACCGTCACCATATCTAAAGGATCAAGGTCAGAATTGTCAGATGAGAATAGCAGCCGTGATACACCAAAAGTTTTTTTTTTTTTGCTGACTGCCAATAAACAGAAAAGAAAATTCTGACATTAAAGCAGTTAAAATTAAAGCCAAAGCGTAGGGAGGTAATAAACAAGAAAAAAAAAACTTTGAAGCAACTAAGGCAGACAGTGCATTTACCCCACAGTCTCATTAAGGCCCCAGTGAGTCCCCAATGAGTGTGTATGAGCACTGTGACAAATAGCGCTATGCTTCAGGGACAGTGGGTAAGTTTAAACCCAATGGTGTCCCTGAAGACTTCACACTTGGGACGGGAGTGCTAAACAGTGGTCATTAGTTGCGACACTAAACAAGGCAATCAATAACCCTCGCGGGACGAGTTGGCCTGAGTGAACCCGTACAGTGTCCACGTTACGCACTGTGGAAAACAAGCAGGGTGGAGGAAAAGATGATTGGGCCCATTCCTACCGTCATAATCCCTGCAACGCTGTTTGAGTGAAACGCTCTTGTTGTTGAACGGCTTCCCGACTCCGTCTGGCCTCTGCGCGCCGTAGTAGCCGGACCAGCTGTCTGTGGTGCTGTCGGGCAGGTGGGCCAGCGTCGCGACGGGATGGCCGCCGGCTCCCGAGACCCCCGCCGACGATGAGGACGAGGAAAAAGGGTGTGGAGGCGTAGGCAGGGGCAGGAGAGGCGGCAGGTGCTGCTGCTGCTGCTGCTGAGGGCCAGACGCGGTCGAGGAGTTGTAGCTGTCGTTGTCCTTCCGCTCCACCTCGAACTTTGACTTGAAGTCTGTTGAAGGAAAGCAGAAACACCAAGCATTGTGAACAAATGGAAAAATAAAGCCATCCACAAAGTTCATGGAGCACGGCGGACATTTAAACCTTGCATGCGTGTTAAAAGCAGCTCCTTCTCTCATCGTACCAAACGCTTAAGAGATGGAAATTAACCTGGAAGGAAATGAGGCCAATTCCAGCCCATGTCCATGAATTCCCACTGATGTGATCGCAAAGCTGTCCACATCGTTATTTACCCGTCAACTGCCGGACAACAACAATCTAACTCAGCCACACCACTCCGATCTCCATTCAGTCCGACTCCAACGGCACCTCTGCATCCACAATGCACAGCTCAACTGTGCCGAGAGGAGGCTGCCGGGGGAGCTTTACACTCCTGGGCTGGGTCCCAAAGTGATGTTGTTATTGGTTGTGTGCATGGGGCGGAGGAGGGGAAACCTTCTCACCTCTGCCTCCTCTGTGCTCCTTGTCCCTGCTCTTTCCTCGGCTGCCGCTCCTGCTCCGGCTGCGGCTGTAGCTCCTCCCGCGGGGGCTGCCGCCGCGGCGCCGCTCGTGCCGCTCCCGCTCGCGGTGGGAGTCGCTGCTGCTCTTCCCGTGCCGGTCAAAGTCGCGGCGCTTGCGCTCATCTCGCCGCCTGTCATCGCGGCTCCTGTGAGGATGATGAGTCAGAGTGGTGTTTTCTCTACCTTTTCGGAATCTGTGCCCACTCATCCATTGTCCAAGCCCCGCCCCCCACTATTAGGAAAGGGTAGACTAATTGTCTTCATTGAACCTTAATGTTTCATGTTATTAAACAAAAGTAGATAGTGTTTGGGGGGGGGGCATGCATGATGGCCTTATTGTTTAAATATCTTTATGCTGCAAAATATAACAGCAGATGACACACTTCAACTACTGTTTAAAATGGCACAAATATGGTATTGTCCCATCTGTTATGGACTTAAGTTGTTGTAGACAAGGGACAGGCTATTTGACACCAGGGTTTTCTTTAAGCTACAAGCAGGACTGGTGGGATTTGAAACCAACCTTTCAAATATATCCACATTATTATCCCTATACAACTAGACCATGTACAAGACGGGTTTTCATCAGCAGTAAAGGAAAAGCCCCGTATACTTGACATTTTAGCATTAGGCAAAACTATAAGTGAAGTACTTTTCACGTAGAATAATATTAACATATGATGTGCTTGGTCAATAAGCAAAACTGTCAATTCCCTGACGCCACAGCCATACCTGGACTCGTTGAAGTCTGAGCGATTCCTCGGAGGACTTCTCCTCCACCTGTTTTCTCTCTCCTCTTCTGGCGTTTCAGCCTATTTTATGTTATGGAAATAGTAACAGATTTTATTAGAAAATGTTGGTTACATTGTTTGGTTATTTCTGAATATATAAAGTGTCTAATTACATAGTATCAATTGCCGTGTTTTAAATTGAGTTTTTACACTTATCTTTGTAACCATTGGAAATAAATGAAATGTTTGGAGTCTGAGTTTAAGCGTTTCTTCACCTCAACAACATCGGTCTTGACTGTGGGTGGCTTGGCCTCCTCCTTCGGAGCCTCCTTGACAGCGGGACTTCCCAGGTAGTTCTTGGTCGTCAGACATTCAAAAAGTTTATCGACAAATCCTGTTGTCTCTGCAAAGACAGTGTGAAACATGCGAAAGGATGAGAATTGTTAAGACAAGCGATTTGTTTCTTTACTCACCAACCAAATCAAAACTCTGTCAACGCATTGTTGTCATTCTGAGATTGCAATACCAAACGGAAAGTCTCAATTCATGCTTTACAAGTTGAGGATGTTTATTACTGTACAGTCTGGGGGGGTACGTTCACATAACAACACATGTCCTATGTGCAGACCCACAAGAGGTATACTATGATGTGTCTTGTGTACTCCATTGAAAAAAATAAACAAAAACAAACTTGCAAAAATATTTTCCTATTAATTTTAAGATGTGGCCCCTTTTGTGAATGATATCCCTGGCCACTGGCTACAGTTCTAAAATTAATTATGACAACTGCTACACCTCTAGTGTCTGTTGGAATATTTCATGCGCTGAAATGCAAATGCGGATGAGAGTCCATACCTTTTTGTAGGAAGACATCGAGCTGGTCAGCACAAAGGGCTTTCAGATCCTTCTCCGTTTTGTCCTTCTTCACAAGTGCAACCACGTAGTTGGCTAATGCAGACGGGTCTGCGTCACATCTGCAGGTTAAGATGTTTTGTAATTATCAGCTGCCCAACCGGTCAATGTTGCATAAGCATTTAACTATCACTTGGATCCTCAATCTAGCAGCATTTCGAATATAACGTGCAATACTATGCAAAGCAGTGTTTGTGTGTGTGTTACCACGAGTATACCAGTGCATGGGTTTAATTTGCTTATCTAAACAACAACTCCTCTTCACTTTATTAGTGTGAAATAATTGGCAATGGCGTATACTTCATTGTATAACGGGTGCGACTTCAAAACTGTACCAAACTTCAACCGTGAGTAAGAGGCGCAGACTCAAATATATACACAAAGATTCAATGGTTAGTAGCAGCATGCAAGTGAGGGGGGCTGTTACTCTCTGCTGGCATGCTGCAGAGGTGTGATTAAGTTACATGATCAGGAGCCAACAACATGCCTAAGTAAGCTAAAATCTGAGTGCAACAACCACAACACAATGCGCACACGTTGCGTGTCTTTGATAAACAACGAGCCCCATTGTCTGAGTCCCAAAGGGAAAGGCCAGCTAGCGGTAAATGTGGCTCGCTAACTCGTGCAAGAATGTGCCATCAGTTACCCTGCAGGTCTCCATTGATACCAATGCTAACCCGCTGGCTAGCCAGCTAACGTTTCATACGTAGCATTGGAGCTAAATGTCATCTCGCTTCCATACTCACATTGGCTCCAGGAGCTTTGCCAGCCACGACTTCAAGGCTTCCACATTCTCTATGATCATCGTGACAAACACTACAACGCTGTCTATGAAATGAAAGGGCGCTTCGATAACTCTGATCTAATCATCTGTAGATTTAAAAGCTTTTAGGCCTGCCGTGTCTCTCTTCACTGGCAGGTCGGGGCGTAGCGCTTTACGGCACGGCAACAATTGACTAGTTGTCGTAAAGCAGGTCGGACGTAGACCGTTATAAACAAATCGCGTCCTTATTCACCTAAAATTCCTTTAATTATTATACACACATGTGTTTTGAACTGTGTGTGATTAGGTGAAACCAATTTCCCGTATAAATATATTATATGAAGATGAATACCGTAAGTATTGAACGCCGCGACGCCTCTGAAGTTATACCGACTACATTTCCCAGAAACCCACGCGGTGAGGTTGATGGTGTGTGTCGTCAGCCAGACACCGGCGGCGGCGTGGGTTTATCTTGTCAAACTGCAAACTGCTCTTGCTCTGAAAAACCGAGTAATAACTGGCTTTTCAGTTAGGTCAAAATGACGGTAGGTCTCAATCTACGGTCTTATTTTATGTGTTATGTTAAATGCGAATTTAGAATGAAGTTGCCACGTTTTTTATCGTTATATTAAGTTAATGGAGCTACAAGCTAAGTTAGCTAACAAGCTAGCAAACGGGACTACTGCAAAAATATAAATAAACCTGACTCGGCTGGACGAAATATAGCTTTTTATTTTTTAACACGTGTGAACCATTATTTCATGTGGGTTTGTGCCCTTGGGCTCTGTTTCCTAATGATATGTAATAGTCGTTAAGGATTTTCAGGCTTCTCTTTAATGAACTCTCAACTTGTTCGTGGAATATTCCAGGAGCGGAAAGGAACAGCAAAGTTGGACTTTCTCAGGAAGATTGAGCTGGAAATCCAGGAGAAATGGGAGAAGGAGAAGGCCTTTGAACATGATGTCCCCACAACAGTGGGGGAATGTACAAAGTAAGTATCTTCCAAAAAAAAAGATTGGATTAAAATATGCAGAATATAAAAACCCCTTGGCCCTCAAATACATATCTAATTTCTCATATCCTTTTCCTTACAGCAAAAGCAAGTACTTTGTTACCTTTCCCTACCCTTATATGAATGGCCGATTGCATCTTGGCCATACATTCAGCTTGTCTAAGTGTGAGGTAAGTTAGCCTACAAAAGCCAAAAGATATACATTATAGATTACAGATGCTGAGTTAAACTTTTTTTTTCTTGCAGTTTGCTGTTGGTTATCAGTCTCTAAAAGGGAAAAAATGCCTCTTCCCATTCGGGCTGCACTGCACAGGAATGCCAATCAAAGTAAGTGTTGTTATTTTAGGTCAACATGTATTTGACCACATCTGCAATTACAGTAAAGGTAATAACACGTGGTATTAATTTTACCCCTATTGCATTTTTATTATATTCTTGTGTAATGGAAGTAATTGTATGCTAATAATTCCATGTCATTAACTTCCTCCATCCTGCCCTTTGCATTTAACTTCTATTAACATATATTCTTAATGTTGTATCCACCAGGCATGTGCGGATAAGCTGAAGAGAGAGATGGAGCTGTATGGAAATCCTCCACAGTTTCCAGATGAGGAGGAAGAGGAGAAGGAGAAGCCAAAGACATCTGATGAAATCATCATCAAGGATAAAGCAAAGGGCAAAAAGGTCCGAATCCAGATTTGAGTGCATGTTTGAATGTCTGCACAAAAGACATTAAAACATAGATAAGACCACGGTCTTATAAATGTCTTATATATGTTTAAATGTTAATAAAATGCACAATAGGTTATTATTAAGTTTAATTTATCTAAGCGAATTTATCAGAAAAGTTTTATGTTGCGTATGCGTGTAGAAACATAATATATGCTTCAGCATCTCTATGCGTGCACCTTTATTGTCAATATTACAATGCCTTCTTATTCCTATTTTAGAGTAAAGCGGTTGCCAAATCTGGAACCGCTACCTTCCAGTGGGACATCATGAGGTCTTTGGGCCTGGAGGACCAGGAGATTCCAGGGTTTGCCAATGCCGATCACTGGCTGGAGTACTTCCCTCCTCTGGCTGTTAAAGACCTAAAACAGATGGGTGTCAAGGTGACTGAATATAGTAATCTGAGAGTAGTAGTAATCTCTCACACAGCTCTTCGTGTATCTGCCAGTCTTTGACTATTTTATACAGCATAGATTTATTTGGAACATATATAGCTGGATTTACATCATTTAAGGATTTAAATAGAGCTTACTGTTGAGTAGTTGTTTAATAGTGGGCAATATAGAGACAGCCTTTGTTGATGTGCACATGTTTTTTGTTTGATATCTTAAGTTACAATCACCATGATTTATTGGCACTGAGGATAATTCAATTAAATTAATTAAATTCCCAAATCCTGGTCACAGGTGGACTGGCGGCGTTCATTCATAACCACCGATGTGAACCCCTTTTACGACTCCTTCGTCAGGTGGCACTTCATCACGCTAAAAGAGAGAAAAAAGATCAAGTTTGGCAAGAGGTGAGACAGTTTTACAGGTTTTAATGATTATTCGGTTTGCTTGTGCAGAAGCACTGTTCTTTCTGTGAGGTAGTAAATAGAAGCACTTGCTCCCACCATTAATTTAACCTCACTGACATTGTGCCTTGTGCCTTGTGTGCGGTACCAGAGTAATTTGTAACTACTCATTGTTCTATGTTCTTAAAGTTAAATATCACTTTTCTTATACCCTATGCAGGTATACCATCTACTCCCCCAAGGATGGGCAGCCCTGCATGGACCATGACAGGCAGACAGGAGAGGTAAACTCATCTGTCCCAAGGAATATTATTGGTTGCACATTACAAAACTATAATATGCTTATTAGATCAATCATTTACGTGTCCTAAAGCAAACATTGACGTCTCTGTATTTCAATTGTTTTGATACACAGGCTAATCTGCAGTCTATTTAACTCTTTAAAAATCTTGAATTTGGGCTGGTATTAGAGGTGCATGTAGTTATTTGTCTTCCAACTAACATTTACCCTCACCTGCAGGGAGTTGGACCTCAGGAGTACACTCTCGTCAAGATGAAGGTAGTGGAGCCGTACACTGCAAAATTCAAGGCCAAAGTCTTTTATAGCAGGTAAGGTTTCACAACGACTGAGCACTTACTACCAGTAAAACTGGTTGGGAAAGATTTTAATGCACAGATGTTTTACATGTTTTACTTTCATATGAGAAATGCAAAACCAGTCACTTGTCACTCAAAAGTATGGTGAAGTAAAGTGTTGATGCTCTGCTCCCCACAGCGGCATGAAGGGTAAGAACATCTTCTTGGTGGCTGCCACTCTGAGACCTGAGACCATGTTCGGCCAGACCAACTGCTGGGTGAGACCCGACATGAAGTACGTTGCCTTTGAGACAAACAGCGGAGACATTTTCATCTGCACCAGAAGGTCTGCCAGGAACATGTCATACCAGGGCTTCACCAAAGAGAACGGAGTGGTGCCTGTAATCATGGAAATACTTGGACAGGTACAATTCTCTTCGTTTTTATTTCATTCAAACCAACTGTGTAAGGCAAACATTGTTATCGAATATGAATAAGAACCTTGTCACGTGAAGACGGCTTGCTGTTCTTGTGGCTATGGCACAAACAAGCTGCAAAATTAGATTCATTTTTAAGGAGTTATAGTTGATAATTTCATTATAAGAGAAAATGCAAACATAATGCTATGTGAAAGTGAATGTAAATTTCCTCTAGGCTAAGCTCTATAAATAATATTTGTAGCATTATTGGTATTTTTAACAGACAGACATTTAGAGATATTGTGTACACAAACAATAGAATGGATGAATCGACAACCCAAAAACATGATTCTTCTGCCCCCAAGTGGCCAAAAAAAATAGTTAAAGCTAAAGTTATTGCTGGTACTTATATTCTACCTGTTCATTCAGGAATGGAGGATCAGGTTTGCAATTAGGAGATCAATAAGATTGGGCTCCATCATTTTTTGCCTCTTTAGGATATCCTTGGCTCTGCCCTGAGTGCACCTCTGACCTCCTATAAGGTTATCTACGCTTTGCCCATGCTCACCATCAAGGAAGACAAAGGTACGAGTCAAGAAGTTGTGAATAATTGTGTTGGTAGATTTTTTCTCCTATGGTTTTATAAAGCAGAAAATAGCCAATTTTTTTGACAGTTTTGCTCCAAGAAGTCCGAATAGCCTTGAGTGGGGGCATGCTGCCCTCTTTTTTGTGCATTTAACTCAAAGCCAATAACCAGTTCAAATAAGCTCCTCTGAATGTATCAGTATGTTTATATCTGTGTTTACAAAAAACGGCAATCTATTTTTATTGTTTAGGTAATATTGTGAATCTGGATGGGTGGTGGCAATGGACATTTCATATCTAAGTATTTCTTTTTACTGTTAATTCCAGTATCATAGAAAATAACCAGATTTTCTGCCCTTCTTTAGGTACTGGGATAGTTACCAGTGTTCCTTCAGATGCTCCTGATGACATTGCTGCTCTCAGAGATATCAAGAAAAAACAGGTGCTGCTAAAAATATAAATAACGGAACTGAAAAAAACCTTTAATGCAATTGCGAAATTAATATGAATAAATGCTTCAATACATTATGTGCTCTTAAACTACTATGCTGAAAAATCCCTTTTTCCTGAGGGGAAAAAGTCACCTTTTCAATACACATGCATTTTTAAACGAATTTTATTTTATTAAGGCTGTTAATGTTCTTTTTCCTAAAAAGGCTCTAAGGGAAAAGTATGGAATTGAGGACAAGATGGTGTTGCCGTTTGAGCCGGTAAGCTGATCTCAGGAAATCATTCTGATCTCACTCAGGTTACATTGACCCCATCAGTTCTAGTTAAAAGGTATACATGTGACATGTGAAAATCAATATGGAAGTCTTGTGTGAATATGTCAGGTCCCTATCATAGAGATCCCAGGCTATGGGAATCTTTCAGCTCCTCTGGTGTGTGATGAGCTGAAGATCCAGAGCCAGAACGATAAAGACAAGTTGCTTGAGGCCAAGGAGAAAGTCTACCTGAAAGGATTTTATGAAGGGGTAAGCAATCTGCAGTCCCCCGTGTGAATTCAACCCAACAACATATATTTAACATATCGAGCATATCGCACTTCTTATGTGTACACCGGGTCTGTGACTTCCCCTGGATCGGGTAAAGATAATTAGGGATTGTCCCTGATTTAGATAATGCTGGTTGATGGCTACAAGGGGCAGAGGGTCCAGGATGTGAAGAAACCAATCCAAAAGATGATGGTGGAGAGGGTAACACATGCTCTGTTTTCTGACTTCAGAATGAAAAATAAACAGGGATGTACAGTTTCATGGTTTTAGGTCTTTAATGCTGTTGGCTCTGTGCAACCGTATCGCAGGGTGAGGCCATGATCTACATGGAGCCGGAAAAACAGGTGATGTCTCGTTCAGCTGACGAATGTGTCGTGGCTCTCTGTGACCAGTGGTAAGTAATGTGAATTCTGTAATATAAAATATATCGAAGCCTTTTTTAACAGGAAAGTGTGTTGAATTGTAAAAACATGAAATGATTTACCTTTACTGGCTATAAAGCGGCATGGTACTTGGTAGCAGTTTTTTTTTGTGAGGCTATATCTTTAGATTAATCTGAAATAAGATTGTAAAATGATCGTCTGATTTCATTTCTTGTTATCTGTGTCTTTCAGGTATTTGGACTATGGGGATGCTGAGTGGAAGCAGAAGGCTAATGAAGCTCTCAAGTCTTTGGAAACGTAAGCTGCTGACCATTCCTTTTACATTTCCCTTCAGGCATCCTTCTTGAGCTTCATGTGAAGAGCAATAATGCCATACTAATTTGTCTAAGATCAAATACATGTTTTCACTTCCTATGTTATTTTTGTAAACACAGATTTTGTGAAGAGACCAGGAGAAACTTTGAGGCAACTTTGGCCTGGCTTCAGGAGCATGCCTGCTCCCGTACCTATGGACTTGGTAAGTGTTCTGCTCTGTGTGTGTGGCTCTGCCATCATCTTCAGGTTGTCAAAATCAGCCGTATTCCTTTTATTGGGGTTACATTTACCACCCTGTCAAAGACGTGCTGGACCTAAAGGCTTTTTGGAACCAATGTGAGGCTGATGTTTAGATGGCCAATTTATGGTCTATAGATGGAGACAGAGCACTGATGATGAAGCACCTCGCAGCCAGCCTGTCTTTCTACTCCTTCTATGGTTGAGTTTAGTTTATTTGACAATAAAGATTTAGCTCCCAGCTTGTTTGCCAAGGATTACCCGATGAATCCCAGGATTTATTCCATTGTGTTACTGTATTTCTTGGCACCAGCATGTAACCAGCTTGACAGGGTTGCACATGCAACAAAAGATTGCGTCAATGCTTTGGCGACAACAATGGCTTTTCATAATTTGGCCTCTTTCACGTTTCTCTTTCATGATGTGTGTGCGTGTGTGAACATCTTCTGGTAACCATAGGAACGCGGCTGCCTTGGGACGAGCATTGGCTGATTGAGTCACTATCGGACTCCACCATCTACATGGCGTACTACACTGTTGCCCACCTTCTCCAGGGAGGGGTACTCAACGGACAGGGAGCCTCACCACTCAGAATCAAGTACGGACAAAAATATGCACAAAAATGCATGCTTGTGCACCAAAATTAACAATGATTAATGCTTACGTGGTGTGTTTCCTTGACAAGCACTCAATGACAAATAGAGCTTGTAAGAAACTAAAAAAAAAAAAATCAAATTCCAAAACTACGCCACTGACGAGCTTTTAATTACTGGCTTTGACCTCACTTCAGCTTAGTACATCCAATTCTAACCTGGCCCATTCTATAAAATGTGTTTTATTTCTCCATATTTCACAGGCCAGAGCAGATGACCAGAGAGGTGTGGGACTTTATCTTCTTCAAGACCTCTCCGTTCCCCAAGACTGACGTCCCTAAAGAGCATCTGCAGAGGCTGAGGAGGGAGTTTGAGTACTGGTACCCAGTGGACGTCCGTGTCTCTGGCAAAGACTTGGTTCCCAACCATTTGTCTTATTACCTGTACAACCATGTGGCTATGTGGCCCAAAGACAAGTGAGTTTGTCCATTTAACAGGCAAAATGTCACTTGGCCCAAATATGCACTTGTTCTACTGTTGAAAGGAAATGAGGGGAAAAGTTGATTTTAGAAATTCAAAGAATTCCTTTATGGTGATGATGATAAGAAAACTAAAGAAAACTTTCGAATCTACAGTGGGAAGTGGCCACAAGCAGTGCGAGCCAATGGACATCTTCTCCTCAACTCTGAAAAGGTGTGTTAAATACGAAATGTATACACTTGCATATGTTTTAATATTTTAACAAAAAATATCTTCATATGAAACTATAATGGGTGGCTAAATAGTTTGGTCCCATCCGAGGAGACTTGCGACATGCATTTTGACAAAAAATGAAGTTAGGACATTGTGAATATTTGTCTAAAACTACTCTTCTCAGGTGTGCGATGTGCTGTGTGTGTATGCGCTTGACTTGCACTTGTTAAGTTTTGGTTACAAATTAGAACTCAGACAGTCTGTGACTGGATGCTTTTTACTCCTCAGGGTTTTGTAATGAACTTAGTCATACTTGGGTGGGCGTGCTTGAAATGTTCTGGCTGCTAACATCTGTTTGTCTATTCACCAGATGTCCAAATCCACTGGAAACTTCCTCACTCTCACTCAAGCCATTGACAAGTTCTCAGCAGATGGTACATTCAACTTTTTCTTGATTTATCTGTTGCCGTTCTTACTTTTACTCACTCTACCTTTCTCATGGTTTTTGATTTCAATATCTCACAAGTCACACTGTCTTGAGACATAGGAGCAAAAACTCATGAAGTGTACATATAGAATTGAGTACAATGTGTTTTCAAAGTGCATGGGCCATTAACCTTTGATTATTACCCATTTACATAAGACTTCTGATATTGGTTTCTGTTAGCCATTGTATATATCGAATCCCTTTATGTAATTGTATGTGCTTTAAATCTAAATGTTACCTGGAAGGCATTACATATTCATTATGATCTTTCAACCAAAAGAAACAAATTAAGGTCAGAGCTTTATAGCTATAGAAATGCTCCCAGCAGGTTTTTTTTTTTTTTTTTTTTTTTCATTGTGATATGCATTTGCCTTTTGCTGGTCTCTCCACGGCACAATGGATTCCAGGGGAACAAAGGAACGTAACAGCTCTGAAATGAAATATTTATAGGAACATGAGAGGAAGACAAGATTTTCACTGAGGGATTCCTAGACCTGAATTGGAATTGATGAACAGGGGCAGGATTGCTTTGTGGAAATGTCATTTTAAACCTAAAGCCTTATGTTTGAAGATGGGGTGGTATGATTTAAGATGGCAAGTTTTGCATAATTTATTTATTTTGAGATAGGATTAGTTGATCATAAGTAATTTGAACCTCGATGGCACACACGTTAGCTTTAATATTATCCCTCTTCTTTCCTTTCTCAGGTATGCGCCTGGCTCTGGCCGATGCCGGTGATACAGTTGAAGATGCCAACTTTGTGGAAACCATGGCCGACGCGGGCATCCTGCGTCTGTACACCTGGGTGGAGTGGGTGAAGGAGATGATTGCCAACCAGAACAACCTGAGGACAGGACCTGCTGACACCTTCAATGATCGGGTCTTTGCCAGGTAGGTGCATGAACACATTGATTTATGTTGCATTGCAGTGTCATTTTGTGAGCTTATTTTTTTCTTTTGTGGTCAGTTGGCATTTTAAGGCAATGGCATGGTGTGAGCTTGTCCTCCATCGTCTGAATTACCTTGGAAAATCCTGATCTTATAGACTCTGTGCTTTATATCTGTGGAACAGGAAGAGGTCAGTGATTTGTGTAGACTAATTGATGGGGCTTTTTTTTCCTGTTTAGTGAGATGAATGCAGGCATCTTGAAGACCGAGCAGCACTATGACAGGATGATGTACAAGGAGGCTCTAAAGAGTGGCTTCTTCGAGTTCCAGGTAAATAAAAGGCTGCTAAGAGAAAAACTCCCACTCTTTATCATCCTTTTCTCAAGCGTACTTTTCATCCTAAAGTCATGATGATATAATGCATACTCCAGTGACAGATTAAGCAGTAGTTGGAACATCATTTAAGAAAGGTTTCAAATCTTATCCAGCGAATGTGATGCATTCATTTGATTGATTATAGGTTTGGAGCCCTGTGATGATACACTTTAAACTATTGTGTGTTTGTGTGCGTGTTCAGGCAGCCAAAGATAAATACCGTGAGCTGGCTATCGAGGGCATGCACAGGGACCTTGTCTTCCAGTTCATAGAGAAACAAACTCTGCTGCTGGCCCCCATCTGCCCTCATCTTTGTGAATACACCTGGGGTCTCTTGGGCAAGGTAAGATACATATGGATTAGGCGTTATTTTGTGGATTTGATGCTCGGACTATGGCCTCCTTCCCTTTGTCTTTTAATTTCATATTTATTGTATTTTGTCCCGTGTAGTTTAGGGTAAACCCGAAAATAAAGTCATGGAGACATTTAAACTTATCTGTGAAGTAACATGCATGTATCATGTACACCTGCAGTGGTGCTGATCCCACAGCTGGTAACCTGTGTAAAATAGCTTTTTAAACACTTTTCCTCCATTTTCTTTCCGCGTGCACCGGGAGCTTGTCTCAAAACTATGGCTGTTTTTCTCTCTCCCCTATAGAAGGAAGGACACACACTGTTGCACACTCCCCACAGCACGGAGAGCCAAGAATATCTCTAACTCTCCAATTTATAAATATGAAAGAGTGCTGCTGCACTGTAGATGGTTTTTTCCAGTTGTCGCTTAGCAACAACAAAAGACCCACAGTGTTTTTATCATGTCTTTAGCAACGCTAGCCAAAATCCTAAGTGACACAGTGAAACACACAGTGTGCGATTTGTTCACTCATTTAATATGATGCATGTTTTTCTATGAAGGTTCCTCAACCTCTGGCTGTTCAGTCTATTGGATTCAAAACCTCTGCTGGACCTCAAACTGTTGTACATCATGTTCAGCCTTTCTTTAAAACCACAATGCTCTAAGAAGAATCGGTCCTCATTGATTCTTCACCTCTCTCTCCCCGATAGACTGGTTCTGTGACAAAAGCATCGTGGCCGGTGGCAGGTCCAATTGATGAGATTCTGATGCGTTCCTCTCAGTACCTGATGGAGACCGCACACGACCTCCGACTGAGGCTCAAAGCTTATATGCTTCCCCCAAAAAGCAAGGTAAAATATGCGTCCGCTGCGCTTCACATGCTTCAGTACCACTCAATTGTTCGAAGACTTTTCTAAGTAAGTTTCAAAATGCATAATAAGTCTGGAATTGAATGTGCTCCTTTTAAACCTTTTTATAAAAACCAGCACAAATCTGAACATGTTCATTCAAGTAAGATACTTAAATTGGTGGCAGCAATATATTGGAGTCCTAATATTGTCTCAGCTCCATTGTTATTTGATATGGAGCCAAGCGAGGCTGCAGATTATAAAAAAAAAAAAGGGGGGGCACACAAAAACAAGAAGCTCCAAAATATCAGGAAATGGCAAGTGTAGCTGTACAACCTAATGATGATACATTCACAATTTGAATCCACTTGCATTATAATGTATTCTATAATTGAATCTATGTATTATTAGAAATAGGTAGACTGACTAAAAGCTTCATTAGCAGTTTCACCAAAAAACAATTTGAATCTGAGCAGCCTGGACCTGGATTAAAAAGCAAAACTGCCATTTTAAGTATACATTTTCCTCTAAAAGAGGTAATATAAAAATGAAAGCTAACATTAGGTCTGCCTTAACTCTGCTCTCTGTGTAATTAGTTTTCATTTCTCTCGGTTACAAAATCTGCAGCAATCACACCAACACATTCAACACCTCCCGAGTCCAACTTGTAGCAGCAGTCTACAATTTTGCCCATTTAGGAGGTTATGTTATCACCCGTATCAGTTTGATTATTTGTCTGTGGCATTGCACAGAAAGTAGTGTACCAAATTGCCCTGGCCTTGATGGAAGGATGAGGCCTGGGCCAGGGTTAAACCCAATTACATTTTGAGGAAGATCCAGATTATTTATTATGAATTCATTTTTTTTTCTCTCTCTTAAGTCTGGTGTTTTTTTTCGTTTTGTTGATAATGTCACTTTCCGTATCTGCCGTGGCATCTTGTAGCATTCTTGGCCCACTAAAGGTCTGTGTTGCGTTCAGAGCAGAAAAGCTATTATATAGTTTGTTAACAATTTGGCACTTCAGTAAGTGGCTGCAGACGGCTGGGTGAAAAGCAAACCAAGTATTGACAAGATGTGAAACAGCTCATATCTTAAGCTTCCAGACCACCATTATTGTTTTTTTTTTTGCCAATGTTTTGGTGCCATTGTGGCACAAAAAGAGGGCTGATGGGAAAAGAGAAGTTTAGTTTTTCCTTTCTCTGCCTTTTATTGCCTTTTCAGTGTGAAAATAATTGTGTACTGTACATGCCGCCCCCCTAAAATAATATATAATAATAATATGACAATTAAATCATTTATTATTCATAATTTTTCAGATGTAGTATTAAGTGCTTTGTTCTGCAAGCAGAGTTGTTTACAAGTTACAAACAGAATCAATTTTGCATCTGAGGTTTTAACAGGATTAACATCAATGTTGGAGTGTTGATAAATGTAAAGCTGTACAACTGGCTACTCTAAAAGCCAAATTGTTTTTTACACCAACAGAAAGGTGACACAAAGCCCCCAGCCAAGCCTTCTCACTGCAACATCTACGTAGCCAAGAGCTACCCGTCATGGCAGCACAGTGCCTTGTCCCTGCTCGGAAAGCACTACAAGGTGAGCAACACATTACATGACAAAATTATTAAAAAATATACACACAGCATAGCCATGTTTTTACACATGTTATATGCATACATATGGGGCTCCATCCCATATTGATCCACTGAAATACTTTCCATCTCTGTCTCTTTCTTTGTTCTTGTCTTTATTCTTTCTTTCCTCTACGTCCAGAGCAACAGCAGCGTCCTTCCAGACAACAAAGTGATAGCCACCGAGTTGGGAGCCCTGCCTGAGCTGAAGAAGTACATGAAGAGAGTCATGCCTTTCGTAGCCATGATCAAGGTACGTTTGGAGGAGGTGACGGTGTGGTATCGATTGTGTGTCTGTAGAAAGGCACGTTCTGTCCAATAATGCATATTCCTCATATTTCAGTCCCTTTATTATAAATATTGAATGTGCTTCCTTTGTTGTTTACCACCTAAGAAGCGCTTTGCTTTGTGATTCTGTAAAGTGGCTTATCTTTTGTGTTTGTGCACAGCTTTGCTTCTGATTAGTCTAAATTCTGCTCTGGTGATTCCGTTTTATTGTTGGAGGCTGAATTTTCAGAGGGTGTTTATTTTTTTCCCCCTCCCACATCTTTGTGTCAAACAATGGCGAAACTGTAGCCAATATGATAAAAAAAAAACAATTTAAACAAGAGTGTTGCATTTATATTCCGAACACAAAGTCTACAGAGTTCAAATACCTTTTTAATTAAAAATACCAAACACACTATTGAAGGACTGTCTCAGTCTGCTCTTCGGTTTGTTTGCAGCGATTATTTCATCATTTCGTCGCTGCTGGTTTAAATGTGTTAAAAGTCTCACACCAGTTTTTGTTTCTGTTATGTCAAGCTGCTAATACACTTAAGGTCAAATCGCTAATAAATCATCAGAGGGAATATTGCTTATTAACATTTTAAATATCCCATCTCTCAGGTGCTCAGAGCTTTTTCTTAGCGGTGATCAAACGGAATGATACTAATAAATAGTCATATCGAGGTTTGTGTTGGGCCAAAGTTTGTTTCTCACGCTGGCCTTTCAGCTTTCATGTCGATTTTTCTCCCAGCTTTTCTCTTTGATCTGTTTTGGCAACTTTTCAGAAAGTTTTCGCCTTTTCCTTAGCTTTGTGGTTTCGCTAAAACCAGATGTTTTCTAAAGCTGGATTAATTACCAAGTTTCCTCCTATTCCATTAATTTTGGTACGCACTATAACATTGAAACGTAACTTCTTATTTGCTCAGGAGAGTTTCATTTTATTTAATATTCATTTGTGTAGATTCAAGTCTGCATGTCTGTGACTCTATTTTGGTTCGGTTCTGTGTTGTGTAGGAGAACCTGGAGAAGAACGGGCCCCGGGTGTTGGATCTGCAGCTTGAGTTTGATGAGCGGGCTGTTCTGATGGAGAACCTGGTCTACTTGACCAATTCTGTGGAGGTCGGTTTTGTGATCTATCAGTCTTCAAAGTGGACCCATTTCATAAAAGTGTCTGCCCTGAATACTTTAGAGCTCAGAGCACTACATTTGTGAAAGTAAGACAACCTCCACGAGATATGTGCAATTAATGAATTAAGTTTCCCTGATAAGGTTTGTCTGGCGTCTGCTCTGTCCAAATGTCAAGCTCAAACATCCAGTTATAGCATTTTGTTTTCCGCAGTGCATTTCGCTTCTTCTCCTGCGAAAGCAAGTTGAGACAATCAGGAAAGCCTTTAACACTTTAGTCTGCACAGAAGCTTAGCCAAGTCGAAAAGTGCATTTGTGAAACCAGCACCTATTCATCCACAGAAGGAAAAATAATAATATCCTGCTCGAATCCAATTCCTGTGTGTCTAATCAATCACATTCAAAGAAGAATGGCTTGACAAAAGACACCCAATCGGTCTTTTTTTGCACGAAACACTTTCAGCTTGGAAGCTGGCAGTTAATATGAATGCCAGCAGGAATGTTGTTGATGTGTTTCTAGAATTCTCTATAGAGTGTTTCCAAACGTGTTGTCTCTGCTGAATTCAAACCTTAGCCACGGTGATCTGTGAAAGATGATTGTGTCTTTTCAATAGCATGTAGAAAGCTCTCCGACAATCCTGTTATCTTCTGTGCGCTCTCACACGGACGTGCGTCACTGACCTGCTTCTTTGTTTCCCCCCCCCCTTGCTTCTCCACAGTTGGAGCAGATAGACGTCTTGTTTGCGTCTGAGGCTGACGAAAAAGTCAAGGAGGACTGTTGCCCAGGGAAACCATTCAGTGTTTTCAGATCGGAGGTAATTTCTTTGAGCTGTGTGTTGGCTGCTCTCAAAGCACACGGTGTGTGAGTGTGTGCGAGTTCTTCTGTGTTGGAGGACAGGTGTGTGTTGTTGGCCCCTTTCACTCAGTACTGGGGTCATTGTGATTGGTGAGGTGAGGTTCCAACACAGAACCCAAAGATGGTTAAAAGAAATACCCACAGCAAGTGACTGAAGTCCTCCTCCGCACTCCACCATGAAAATATTTGTAATGACTTCATTATTTATTAACGACTAGAATTTTAAATAATTCATTTATATAACTTTTGTTCCTGTCAGTAGCAAAACAGGAGCTACTTTTATAATATTATTCCAATCTGGTGTTAGTTTTGAAGATACATTTAGCTCTTCTTCATATTTCCTTCATGTGTGCATGTTTGTTGGTTTCATTTTTTTTTGACTGAATGCATCCCTTCTGCCGCAGTCTTTGTGTCCCTGATGAACAAAGTGGTTGTGGCGCACTCAATTCAGCTGTTCTTTTGCTGCATTTTTGTTGTTCCTTTTCTTCCCAGCCTGGGGTGTGCGTGTCCCTGGTCAACCCTCAGCCGAGCAACGGCCTGTTCTCCACTACGGTGGACGTACGGCAGGGGGACAGCAGAGACAGCATCGTCCGCAGACTGTCCAAGGTCAACAGACTCATCAAAGGTTCGTAAATAGAATTGTTCATACGACACACATCAAAGATACAATAAAAAAATTTAAAAAAATACGGAAACCTACTGTTTGTCTTTGTCTTACCGTCTCTCCCCAAACACTAACCCACCCCTGACCCCTCTGACTCCGCCTCATTCTCCTCCATTAGACCTGTCCAGAGTGAAGTTGATGAGGTATGAGGACCCCATGTCGGGCCCTCGCCGGGTGCCCATCCTGGGACAGGAGGAGCAGGGCAAAGTGGCCATCTCCAGCAAATCAGTGTTCAGCGTCAGTCTGGAGGAGAAGAGGGTCACTCTGACTGACAACGGCCTGGCTGTGGACATCGGGGACACGCTGGTTTATCTAGTTCAGTAACATTCGCTCTCTGACACACACACACACACACACACACACACACACACACACAGGCAAGTGGGGGCACATTCAGCAGTGGATCATTTATGAACGGGTCGAATGCATCATGATATATAGTAAATCATTTTGTCTCAAAGCCATAGAATACAGACTCAATAGTGTATGTGTGTTTTTATAATTAATCTTTCTGTTATACTTTTGAGCTTTTTCTACAGCACTTGGCGTCAGAGTTGAAAGATCCTATGAATTCATTTTTTTTCAGACACACAAATCCAATGGATATCATATTCTAGTATAAGTTGTTAAAAACATAAATAAGCCTCAGTAGTTCAACATGAATAACTAAATAAGAAAAGACATCATGGATGTGTCTAGCTCACTGCAGAATGCTACGTCAGGGGACCTTTTAGCTTTATTTACAACACCAAATCTAGTTTTATATTCAGAACTGGGTTCAAACAAAGCATAAACCCCTATCCCACTGATGAAATTATGTGACACAAAAAAAAAAACAATATTTCAAAAATATCACAGATTTAAGTTCTTTGGTATGGGCGTATAAAATCAAGATTTGCGTTTCTCCTTTTCGTTAGCTGCAAGGTTCAAGTTGAATTAAGTTCTTCTCCATGGGCCATTTTTCCTTTTTTGATATGACTTAATAAATAAGTAACTCGTTGTAGAATGAATCATTTAAATGTTTTTTTTTTGTCTGTGAAAGGCAGTGAACAAACCTCAACCCTCATGTTCTATTGTGTGGCAGACCAACCACGTATTTTATGTTGAGGGTTTGTGAGGCTGCGCATGCCTCCTCCTCGGTGCCTGTTGTTTTCAAATACATGTTGAATCCTCCGCTGCCTGGTGGGGCGACATGTCTGACTCGTGCTCGTCCCCAGGTGTAATAAAACCGATGAAATAGTCACTTTATCTATGTTTCTCTCTTTCCTCTCTGTGCTGCTTTATTCCTCCTGTAGGCCAAAATCGGTGTTTTCTGAGAACAATGAGGCTCATCTGTGTCATGGGTTTGACTAAATGGCTGGAGCTCTGCCTCGATGATGTGGAGCCGGTGTGTGGCTGTGAGAGTTAGGTTGAATTTGCCACTTTCTGGCAATATTGAGAGTATGAAATGGAAATGGAATAGGCTCCAAACTAACCGACTGAATGTTCTTGTTAGAAAAAGCCAAAATGGCCTTGTTAAGGTCTAGATGCTGTAAGAGGAAAGGGTCTATAAGGGAATTGGGTTCACCGTACCGCACAAGTCTTATCTCTCCTGGAGTGTCGGGACCTTAACTCCACAGCTCCTCTCTCAGGCTCTCCTCGTCCAATCTCACGCCGCTTGAGCGGATCCTCCAGGAGGAATGGGATGAACTGCTCACATCCCCGGCGTGCAAAGCTTGTAGAGATTTACCCAAAGCAGCCGACGTTGCCAAAGGAGGATTCTCCAAAGTACTGACAGCTGGAGATACTGAGCGCTATGACCACTGATCGATTTTAGATTTTGAATGGTTTCCCAACATTTTGATGGACATTATTGTATCGAGACTATAGAATTAAACTGCAGAATAATGTTCTGAAACTAAAGTGTGCACGTTGATTTTTTATGTACCGTGTTTCTCAGCACTCGTTGTGCATGTGGGAACTGTGTGGGTCTCGAATCCCACGGTGGTTTCACTGTGTGTCCCCCAGCACGTAATGCTCCACTCAAGTCTCACTCTGTCTCATTCCTACGCACACAAACACACGCACACACACACACACACACATACACACACACAGTCTAAATTTAAAGGGTAATGTCAGAACACAGGAAATGCATGAACACAGTCTGTCCCTTCTAAATGCAGGTGTTTCTCTGGCATGTCGCATTCATCATTTTGAACAAATTATTTATTTTTTTTTCATCTGATTTCTCATACTTGTTGCACTTGCTCTTTTTTTATGCGGCCCTTTTATTTAAATATCATTCATGAAAGTATTGTAACTACATCACATTACATTAGTGAACTCGGCCTGGTCTGACCTGCTGGTGTGCTCCTGTGTGGCGTGTGCAACCATTTACATCATCAGATGCATGTGCCCGTGCACCATGATGTGTATCTGCCCTCTCTGTGCTCACTGTATTAGTTGTGTCTTCTGCATGAGACTCACCGCTAACACAAGACTTATCTCTGTCTCGCAGCTTCTGGCCGACTGCTGGTTTATCTGCTCCGACGCACACCCTCTCACTGGGGAAGTGTCACTCTGCCCCCACCTCCTCGCCATCTCCTCGCCTCACCCCTCTCTGGATGCCGGGATCCACCAGCCATGGAGCGCACGACAGACACACACCAGTAAGTCTTTCTTCACTTCAAGTCTTGTCACCACTGAGCACGATGGACTACGGCCAACAGCTCACTCGTCCTGCTTTGTGTGCGCCTGTGTTTCCTCTTCTATGCCTCTGTCAATGTTGCTGAAGGACTAAATGAGATGAATACACTAATGCACTATTATAGACTGTAGTTTACCAGCGGTTGGGTGATATTAGTTTGATACATTGGTGTAATTGCGCTGGGGTTTTGCTGCAAAACTTTCTCTGAAGCCAGGTGAATACAAAACATGTTACTCTAGGAAAGATTAAATTGGCTGCATGAATTACATTCATGCCAAAACAGACTAATTGGTTCATTTGAGACTGTTTTTTTTTTTTACTTTTATAAGAGTTGAATGTCGGTATGTTGAATTGTGACTTTATCAACTGTATCTAAATCTACATTGCTTGAAAATCTAATTTTAGACCCAGGCTGTCAGTCACCATAGACTCGCTATCGGCGGTACAAGAGGTGGAGGAGGGGGGCAAGGCGGGGGGCTTCACCACAGGAAGTGAAGCCAACTGGAGTTCAGACGACGCCCCCGCACACCCAATACTCACACAGCCCGGACTGGGCGTCACCACGACAACCATCACCACCATCACGCAGACAGGCGGAGGTTGGAGCTCCGGCTTGTTTGACATCTGTGGAGACAAGACCACATGTAAGATGAGAGACAGCCAGACATTCAATTATCTGTATAAAAAAACACAGGGCTTCATCCATGTTCTCATTACTTTTTCATCATAAATGTATGTTTTCTGCTAAATGGATTTTGTATAATAACCAAATAATTCCAATCCTTAATCTGTAGTTTAGACTCGCACTTCAATATATTTTAAATTGAATATAAAAAAAACAGAAAATGTTTAATTTTGATCTTTAGAGTAAATGTGGTTAGTGTGTCACCAAACCTTCTCTCTCTCTCTCTCTCTCTCTCTCTCACACACACACACACACACACACACACACACGTTGTGTTTGCAGGTATTCTCGGGGCTCTGGTGCCGTGCTGCTTAGACCTGAGTTTGGCTCACCAGTATGGAGAGTGTTTGTGCGTACCTCTCCTACCAGGATCCACCTTCGCCGTACGAGTCGGGATCAGAGAGCGGTACAAGATCCGAGTGAGTTTTTTTATTCTCATGCAAAAACACCCCAGTCAGTGCAAAGTGCAGATTGAAAACACTCCTATTTGTTCATTACGTTGATTGGGAGAATCTCTGTGTTTAAATTTTTGGTGTTTTCCGCATTGACCTCACGGTTGTGGGCATCTTCTCGCTGCATTGTGTTGTCTGCACGTGTGCTTCCTCTGTATGCGTTTGCGCCTGTCTTGCATGTGCCCACCCGCATGTGTACCTACAGGGCAGTGTGTGTGAGGACTGGACCACAGTGTGTTGCTGTTACCCGCTGGCTGTGTGTCAGATGATAAGAGAGATGAAGCGCAGGATGAAAACGCAGACATATCATGTGTCCACTGCCCTTGAGTGCTCCTGAGGAAACTCTAGTGAATAAATGAGGATTTTCCTTTTCACAATTCAACTGGTGGGGACCTGCTGAGATCACTGGTATGAACAACGTAAAGAATCAATATTATATGCTTTGGACTAAAGGCATCTGATGATGCCCCATACAACAAGTCAAACATGAAGAATCTGTCTTAAATTTTAACTTAAACCCATCTTTAAACTTCTGTGCAAAAAAAAACAGTGTTAAATGGCAAATAATCGGGTATATCTCCCAGTCCGATACCCGAAACTATTAAAAGCGTCAACAAATCTACAATTTAAATGTTTTTATATTAATACCCCAACTTCCTGTGTCCTTTATCTAGTCATCACAACCAGGAAAAGGTCATAATCAAAGTCATTAAACCCATAACATATATAATATAACCCATAATATATATATGTGTGTGTGTGTGTGTGTGTGTGTGTGTGTGTGTGTGTGTGTGTGTGTGTGTGTGTGTGTGTGTGTGTGTGTGTGTGTGTGTGTGTACAGTATATATATATATAATTTTTTACATGATAAGAGGTTTCTTATTTAAAAGGGCTCAATACGCAAAAGTGATGTCCTTCACGGTCTTGATCCTCCATGAAGATCCCTGAAAACAGTATCTTTAGTCTGTCTCGCGTGCCAAAGGTCACCAGACGCATTTAATGTGTTCAGGCCCCCACAGACGCGGAGGGAGGATGAAGTGACGGAACATAAAGCTTGCCAGACCTTGGAGCACAAATGGTGAAATGGGGAATCAACATTGGGGAGAAAATCCACGGAACAGAATAATAAATTATAGTTTCACACTCACAATTTGCCAGAGAAGCCCAGTGAAGCTGTACGTCTCTGATTAAACCCATAACTATATATATATATATATATAGAATGTTTTACATGATGAGAGGTTTCTTATTTAAAAGGGCTCAATACGCAAAAGTGATGTCCTTCACGGTCTTGATCCTCCATGAAGATCCCTGAAAACAGTATCTTTAGTCTGTCTCGCGTGCCAAAGGTCACCAGACGCATTTAATGTGTTCAGGCCCCCACAGACGCGGAGGGAGGATGAAGTGACGGAACATAAAGCTTGCCAGACCTTGGAGCACAAATGGTGAAATGGGGAATCAACATTGGGGAGAAAATCCACGGAACAGAATAATAAATTATAGTTTCACACTCACAATTTGCCAGAGAAGCCCAGTGAAGCTGTACGTCTCTGCAGTTATATAGAAGCAGTCATGGATGAGACAAATGTGTGAGTCCCTCCCGGTATGCAGAACCACCGGTCTTATTTTACATGTACGCCACTCCAGGGCTCAGATTACCGTCAACAGTTGAAGTACAGTCTCACGATGACAAAGCCTATTTCCATATTTCTGTTCTTCTTTCGTCCTTCCGTTCCTTGTCTCGCCCTCGGGCATCCAATCATACTGTTAATCCAGTCCTGATTGCTGTGGTTCCCCCGAACCTCAAATGCCAAGCGGCCAGGACGGATATGAAAAAAAATATTTACACACAAAGCAGATGGGTCCTCAAAGGGCAAACATGTCATTTGTTAACTTCTACAGATGTTGTTTCCCCCCGCCAGCTGCTTTAAATGAAAGGTGATGTGAGAAAATTGGATTGAATTTGTCATGTAAGAAAAGAAAGATATGTGACTGAAACTCCATCATTTTTTATTCATAGTACACTGCACCTTTCAAGTAGTTCACCATCTGTATGAAAATTGCTATTTTTTAAAACCAGTAACGCTCTCATTTGATTATTTTGTTGATGACTGCACCATATTGACAAATGATTTCAGGTTATACTCCTGGCACCAGTTGAACATGGTGATCTGTATGTTATTTCTGCCTATACTGTATATGCTCCCAGTTCCTTTTGCATCCCACTGTGGACCTATATTCCATTCAAACTCTACGCCTGGGACCAATAGGCGCCCATTATCAAATTAGCATTTTGCAATTCCAAAAAAAAAAAAATCCCATGTGAGAAATATTCTTAACATATCTTCCCGTCTTTGTAGTCCATAAAATCGCATATACAGACGCAGACTGTAATCAGGCTGATGAGGAAAACTACCCAAAGTGTAAGCTGCACTACCTTACAGTACTTACCTTGTCATTTTCCTCAGAGCTCTAAGCGTACCTTTGTCAGCATGGCGGTGGGGTTGAGAAATCTCTGAGTGATGTGGGCATTAGTCTCCGGCGTTTCCCCGATCACGGCGGGAAGTTCTCTGCCTCCTGGGGGCTGTTAGTGAGCAGCCGGTGCCTGGAGCGGAGCCGCCTCCAGGCACCGTGCGGCATCTCTCCCCGTCCCTGCGCAATAACCAGATGTTGTTAGCTCAGCATCACTAACTCTGAAAAGGGGCTGTTAAATTTGAAGACTATTTGCTCCGAGAACGCCCCACACATCCCCCCCTTAGATCCATATTTACAATTTTATTTATTTTTTTAATGGTGCCTACATCAGGACTTCTTCGCCTCGGCATCTCCTTCCAAATGAGAGGCCCTCATTAAAATGCACATTTCATTGTATGCCGAGATCTTTTTCAGGTCGCCATAAAAGCCTGGCGCAGGATAATATACAGACCTGTTTGGTAACTGCTTCACTGGAGCTTCTTGCAAACTAAATAGTCCCTATAGAAACGACTCCAGCGCATGTATATCACTTATTAAGATTTATCGGGGAGAAATGATTCTGGAATTAGGTGTTCATTTTGAACTTGACAGCTTTCCTTGCGTTGAAGTCTATAACCAAAATTCCTTTTTGTACGTGGTTTAAAGTAATTAAACTGAGAAATAACTGATCTTCTAATGGAGTTTTCATTTCTTTCATATATGAAAAGTAATCTCTGCTTGTAAATATACATACATCTCAATGCCGGGTATTTTAAATACATCACACACACTCTTAGACTGGCCTTACGTCATCTATGTTAAATATACGTCCCCCTGTGAACCACTAGAGGGCAGCCTTGCCCCAGATCTTGGCCCCCTTGCTCCCTGCTTTCAGCTCCTACGGCTGCTCTGTGGGGTGAAATTAGTCTCAAGTGCTGTTCTGGGGTCAGAGTTTGGATTTCCACAGCAGTAGTAGAGTTCAGGATCTGGAACAGCAAAGCCCCTCCCAAGTCAGCAGTTGGACAGGGACCATAAAAGTTGTCCAGCTGTGTCAGCAGAAAGCCAAGCATCCCTGCAGAGGCATCAGGTGTAGAGTACAGGCCGTTATTGACAGAGGGCCCTCGGGCCGGTGTGTGTGTGTGTGTGTGCGTGCGTGCGTGCGTGCGTGCGTGTGTGCGTGCGTTGGCCGGCCGTTGTGATGTATGCAGATGTATCTACAGACTCTTCCCGTGACTGTGTGAACTGTTACTCATAGAGATACAATCATAAAAAAAAACTGTGGCAAAAAATAGATCACCCACTCTCATGCTGAACACGTATCACTACTGAATAACAAGGAGCGAGAGATGGAGTGACGGTGCGCTCCCAAACTACACATGTATATACAATATATATATATTTTTATGCATTTTTTTTTCCTTTTAGTTTTTTTTCCTTTCTCCATCTTTTTACTCAGAACACTTTCCTCCCCTTCAGCATTTTCATCTTCGCCCTCCCTCCTCCTACCCTCACTCACTCCATCTCTTTCTGTCCTCCTCTTCCTCCTCCTCCTCCTCCTCCTCCTCCTCCTCCTCCTCCTCCTCCTACTCCTCCTCAAATTGTGCTTGTGAAGAACCAGAGAAAGGAAATAGAGGTGTGGAGAGACCTGCTAAACTGCAGCAGTCGTCCCCCTGGTGATACTTTTATCCAGGACAACAAGCACCACCTGGGGTTTACGTCACGCACACACACACACACACACGCACACACTTCCTCACACTCTCTTCATATCACTCTCTCTGTGATACTCTAATGTCTCATCCTTGCCCTTCCACCATCTTCCTCTGTTGTGCAGTGTGTCTCTGCTGCTGTTGAGCCCCTCATGCAGCAGTTGGCATTTTGTGCAGCAGTTTGTGTGTCTCGGCTTCTGAACGGATCTAGTCGCGTTGCTCTGTTTGCATGTGTGTGTTTGTGAGTGATAGTAGAAGCTTGGAATGTATTCGCACCCCTACGCTCCTCAGACTAAGCAGGCGGTTTTGAAGATTTTTTTTTCTAAAACAGACAAGAGGAGGATTTTGTTGAAGGAATGATTTGACTTTTAAAACCACTGTCATACACAGGGATTATAATACTGGAGCTTTGGCTGCTTTTGTAGGTTTTTGTTCCACAGCAGGACTACATTCTTCTCTGCTAAAGAATTTATCCCAGAATTCTTCGCCCCTGACAAGAGGAGGCAGGATCATTTCTTTCATATCAGCTTTGTGTCGTTTGAGGTCATAAGATAGTGATGCTTGCCAGAATTAGAATAAAGAAAACATGGCACATCCATTTTTTCCCACCAGCATTAATTAAAATAAACAAATACGGGCTGTGTTCAAAATTAGGTCACCCTGAATTATATGCTTCTGTTTGAGAAAAAGAAAATGTGTCGAATGAATTAAGCCAGCTGACGATGGAGTCTGCTGCATCAAGACATTTCTTACACATACAGTATGTCCACATTCAGAATTGTAGACTCAGGAGGGTCGAAATAGTTAATATCAAAGCAAGGTCGGAAAAGCCACACAGAAAAAAAGACTTGAAAGGTAAATTCCGATTAAAGGTATGAGTCAACTTCAGACAAGGTCGGATTTGACCACATTTATGGATGAGCTGAAGCAACATTATGAAAGTAACTGATGTCAAGGAAGGTTTCAAAAAAATGTGAAAAGAAAAACTATAAGTGCGCAAAGGGAGGTGCCTCAAAATCAAATGCAAGATGTACCACAGTTTAATATAAAAAAAAAAAAAGTAAAACACAATTAACCAGAGACCATATTTCAGTTTGTAACTGACAATCCCATAAAAGGCAAATGCAGTTCATTTTCTCCTTTTGCACAGATTTCAATTCTCACAGTTATGCCAGGATGCTGATTCATGCACTTCTTGCTCTTGTAATTTTCCCCAATATCTCCCCTTTTCCAGCACCTGTGGAGTGTGTGTGCTCACAGTACATCTGGCCTTTGAAACTCCCTCTGGCAAAAAATAAATAAAAAAAATGCATATTTGAATGTGAGTTTGATTCATAAAACGACAGCTCTTTGGGCATGGAGCTGTCTTCACCCGTGCCTCCTCCCTGCCAGTGGTCTTTTTAATGTCCAACAGAAAACCTGAGGGGATAAACACTCCCTTTGAAGGTGCTCTGATGGCCTCTCCTCTTGTGACAACTTCAAAGTGAATGTTTAGGCCATGATTATTTTTTTCCCCATTTCACTGTGCAATGAGAAATCTTCATAGGAGCCGCTTCACACAGCTCGCAGCCTCTTGCTTACAGGGGAGGCTTTTGGCCTCTAGGACATTTGCTCTCTGGGGGGGACTGA
This sequence comes from Colistium nudipinnis, assembly GCA_016785305.1. NCBI lineage: Eukaryota > Metazoa > Chordata > Actinopteri > Pleuronectiformes > Rhombosoleidae > Colistium > Colistium nudipinnis. Next base: position 848,168 of record JAFBJU010000458.1, read on the forward strand.
TTCCATTCATGCATTGCTATAAGCAATGAAAACGGCAAACATGGATTTAAAAAAAAAATTGAAACTATAATAAGTCCACATATTCTGAAATGATAAGCATGGCCTCCTCAGTCTTCAGATGTAAACTCACTTATTTAAATAGGAAAGAAAAACATATTTATTTTTTATTCAAATTACTGTTGTGTCAATGATTTTTGGGAAGTATTGGGACTTTGCAGTAAGAATTTCTTGGGGAATGGTGGAAGTGATTGCCTCTAGTCTCGAAGTATGCCACATCTCTTCATTTTTGTGATCTGTTTGCTCCCAGTCTCCATTCTAAGATTAGCTCATCACTTGCTGGCTCCAGCTCAATTTTTTACGCAGAAACATGACAAAAGAAATCATTTACAACAAAATGTCTGTCTTTCTTTCTTGTTTTTGCATAGTGGTATATTGTACACATCAACTCAAAACCCCAGTCTAAAAACATAAAACTCAAAAGTGTTGTATTATATAATGTTGTAGCGGCACAGAGGTGGAGAAACTGTCATTGTCAACTAGACCTAAAATTGACCCAGGGTGCACTCTTTTTACCGCCGGCTGACGGGATATATATGCAGCTGTGACGGAAAGAGACCTCCTTTGTAGCCTGTGATATCTCAGTGGATATCGCCTATAGGAAGCAACACTGGTCAGCCAAGTGGGCAGATATCGTTTTTCGACAACAATCTAGACTCTTTTTGTTGTTGAAATATAATCTTGTAATTCCTGAAATGCTAATGTCATTAATGAATGTAATTGATTTGCCTGGCAGCACACTAATCAGCTTTCTTACACTGTCCCATATTCTTATTACTGCCATGCAATATATCACGTACCTGTGTTTTGCATGGTAAACGAACATCTACTTCCTTCATTGTACATTATTTCATTCATAATTTACTCAATGAAATATTTATTTTTGCACTTTTCTGATACATGACTGTGTAAACCAAAAAGGCCCACCTCTGCCATGCTGCCGCCAATCACCTTCCCTGGGGCCACTTTCGGCCATCAGTCATGTCACATTAGTTCTCCTATGTCATCTGAACGTGTTTCCGTACAGAGGAAGCAAATATCACGTGACCTGTAATTGCGTGTACTGTGTGTGTGTGTGCGCGATGTGCGCTCGCTTACTCGTCGCTGGCATGAGGCTTCCAAAGAGGCTGGCATGTGTTGCTTAATGCTTTTATCTCTATCACACATGTGCTCCCACAGTCCTGTCATTAATGTACAGTAGGTGTTCTTTCATCTGCTGGCAGTGTGCCTTTGTGCGTATGTTGCTGCATGTGTGCGCGCGCGATGACGACATGTCAAAAGGCTGCAATGCCTCTGCAAGTGTGGAAAAATGCGTGGGCGTGCATCTGCGAAGGCAGTTGCAACGGTGCATAGAGGAAAAGAGAGTGTGAGCGAGCGATGCTCACTCTGTGGGGTTCATCCTCTCCATCCTCTGTTCCTCACCTCGCTCCCTCTTTCCTTTCCTCTCTCCTTCATCCTTTGCTGTCATTGTGTAGCAGATTCAGATGCGATGTTTCTCATCTTAACTGCAAATATATTGGCTGCAGAACACTGCGTAGCAGAGTGTACTGTAAATAACTCCCATATGGCGTATTACATTTGTATTCGTTTTTTCCATTGACATGATACTTAGCTAAATGACGAAATAATTATTTTTTAATTCATATTTTTAGATTGCCTTCATTATCGAGGAGAATGCAGGTGTTAGAACTCAGCCTTTTTGGGTGGGACTTTTTCTGCCCTCTCAGTGTGATCTGACAGCAGGATGTAGCTTCCACCTTTGTAGGAATAGTTTGTTTTTATTATATTTTATTCCCTTTACTGCCCAGATTTGGATTCTCTCCTGCATGTGGAGGCGATTAACCTTGCTCAGTTAAAAACCGATAGCCTGACTCATGCCGAGTGAATCATTGGAATAAAATGTGCTCTTGAAACAGAGACTACATTTGTAAAAGAAAGCCATAAATGTATAGTGGAGTAGTGATTTGACCTTGTTTATACATTCATTCCTAAAGTGCAACTTGCCCCTCACTCCCCCTGACTCTTCCTCTGGCCCCAATCTGTCCACGTATTTGAAATGCTTTACGTGCTGTTGTTTATCCAACCAACCGAGGTAGAGCAGTCCGAGTGTGCAGGTATTCATTTGCTTTCTTGTGAAATGTCCTGGAGGTGGGGGTGTGGGTGGGTGCGTGGGTGTGCGTGTTAAAGGGAGAGTTGAAATATGAAGGCCGGTTTTCAGCATATTTGCAGGATACTATCCTCCACCGGTAAACGGATTAAACCCTCACAGACCCCTATGTGGTCGTCACAGTTGTCACTTAGAGATATGACCGGAGCATTTTCCTGACAGGTCACTGTGAGTTTTTTTTCTCACACTCACAGACAGTGTGTCCGCATTTCTTTAAATGTGCATAACTCGTATATCATGTTCTTCGATCTGCGATTACAGCATCCCTTTTTAAAAATGGATGCAGCGCATAGCTGATTCGTGTTCCAATGAGATTTAAGGATTATACAGAGAGTCTCTGGATAGATAGCAAATGAATGTTATACACACATACGTATATATATGTACATATGTTTGCATACATACTGTATATGGCTCTGAGATTGCATTACAGTGCTTTGAGCTATAATGGCACAATGTTCACTTTGGTTTCTATCTGAATGTTATTATTATTAATTATACCCCAACACTAAGTACAGCTGGGACTGATGAAGCATCTGCACCAACGTGCAGGATCAATTTGAATTTTGATCTGATGATGCAGCTGGGGGAAACCACTGCGTTTCCAGTCTTCAGTTTATTTTGCACATTTGCAAATGGGAAAAAAAAATGGAAATGGATCTGAATGAACTAACTTCTAAACTCTACGTAAGAATAGTGGGCTTTCTCATATGGATTTGCCTGACATTTTGCTGAAATCTGCCCTATATTTGTTGCTGTTGCAATCCTGCTGTTGCTTGCGTCATGATAAGAAAATAGGAAAGAAAGGAAAGACATTGAAGGTGCATGTCAACATCCACACTTTGACTCACTGGCAGGAGACCTTTGTTTCATGTCCATCACTTCTCCCTGTTATTTCCTTTCTCTCTTTTTTGCCCTGACTGTCAAATGAAACCAAAACAAACAAAAAAAAAACCATTGTACATTTCCTGGATATGTTTCATTCGACACTCAAACAAACAAAGTTAAGTAGTGATCTCAGTTTTCACTTTCAGTGGTTTGCTTGCAAATCTTTCTAAAAATGTAACTAATTTAAACTAAATTTATTTTTGTTGTATTTGGTGCCTGATGTACCTCAGTGGTGGGCAGTGTATTCACTTCAGTAAAGATCCCTCTCTTTACCAGGAGTGATCAGTCTTGATTTAGCAAAATCTGAAAACATAATAAAAAAATGCTGTATGACTACCGAGACCCCCAGCTCCCAGCGTGAGGTTTCTAATTGCACAGTGGGGGACAACTTCTGGGAGACTATAAATAAACCAGAACCGAAGTGCCGTGTTTTTTTGTTTTTTTCCCCCCCCCCCACAAACATAGCCCAGGCTGGGGTCGCGCAAGCGTGTCCAATCTGGAGTGTCTCGGCGAAGCGGGCATCTTTTTGAGGATGACATGTCAGTCAGACGAACAGGCGAGCATTGAAGAGCAATGAGGCGTAGAGGAGAGCGACTGGTTGTGTTGTCACTCAGTGATCCGAGGGACCCACGTACACAAGCGCGCACGTGCGAGGAAGTGTGTACACAAATACAGACACTTTTTTTTTTTTTTTTTTTTTTTATGGCACATATGTGCAGCGATGGTCAAAACGTTTTGAATGGTGAGAGAAATTGAGAAAAGAGGTTGGAAAAAGACAGAAGGGGTGCGAGTGCAGAGATTTACACGGGAAGAATATTTGAGCAGACAAACAATGACGGCAGATAAATCAATTCAGAGACAGACGGTGACCGTGAGTGACACCGAGAGCGTGAGGGAGTCAGGTGCGCGGTGGCAACAGGGACGCAATTACAGAGGAGCGCAGCGGCCCCGGCAAACAGTCGGCACTGCGGACTCCGTTGTGTGGCTGTGGTCCGTTTGTGCACATGTAAGGTCGCGGGACAAAGTGTGCCATCTCAGCGACTCAGTCTGGGCCTCCGGCGAGCCCTGTAGAGAACCAAGAAATATAAACGACGGCCTCCAACTTTAGGCCACAGTGACATCTCACGTGGCTTCATTAACAGAGGAGAGTGAAAGTGTAGACGGGGAAGCAGACAGATGATTATGTATGTAAACTGGGGAATAAAACCATCAATTTGCTCCTTTTCCTCCCCTCAGACTTTCAGTGGTAACTGGGAGGGGGGAGGGGTGACATTTCAATGTTGACATTGGGTAAAACAATGTGCAAAAAGGATAATGAGCAGGCGAGGAGAGACATACGACGGGTAGAGGAACACGGCGAGGGGAAAAAAAGCGACAGCCAGGGTGTATTGTGTGGCGTCACGGGTCTCAAACATGCCAGAGTTTGGTTTGTGTTGATTTTGGCAGATGTTTGTGGAGCTCGGTTCCTCTTCTTCTCCCTCCGAGTTTCAGTGGAAATATACCGAGTAGAAGTTTGGACACTGTTGTTGTCTTCTTTGTTCAACAGGGTTTCATATCCAGGTGGTTTGAGCCTTTTTGTCTTTATTCTGATAAGGATAATTAGCCAAATGAACTGGACTTTGAAAGAATGTGACCAAGGCAAACTCGGATTGGAAGATGGAAAGGGAAAAAAAATGCAGTCCCCGCTGTTTGTTTCCATTTTTCTTTATTAAAAACAAACAAAACTTGACTTTTAACTAAACAAGAAATAAAAACTGAAATGTTCTGTAACATCCAGGATAAGCAGGCTTAGGTTTTCAGACTGAAGTCACGGAATAGATTGAAAGGGTGATATTATATAAAGACCTATCTAAAGTTTTCTTTTGTTCCGGTAACAAGTTCACTATGTTGATGAGCAGAAATCTAATTGTCAACAAGTCTACTGCTGCTGATGAAAATAGAGCAATAAAGTGCCTGTTGGTTGCAGACTAAACAGAACTCATTTAATGCCATTATTCTGCAGTTCTGTTAATTATAAGCCTTCGAAAAAGGAAAATATAAACACAACTTCATGGCTGGACTGGATTGAAACTATATTCAAACAACAAGCATTGTTCGTATCATTTCAGATGTATCAGTGGAGCCCATCAGTTCTCTGAGAAATCATTAATCAAAATCGTTTTTTTTTTTTGTTTTTTTTAATGTTATTGCAGGGAAGACGGGTCACGACTCGCTGCCGCATGAAAATGGATGAGCTGGTGGCTTTTTTTCCTGGTTTGGATGCCAACCTCGCCGCCTTGAACTTCAACATGAAGCACGTAAGAAACCAAAAATCGATAAACCTTATTAAGTCGACTTTGTTGCATTAACTCACCTCACTGGGGGGAAGAAAATGTCTGCCTGCCTACATCACATTATGTCAATACATTTGCTCTTTCTGTTTGACTTGCAAACCTCCTCCAAATAGTTACACAAAAACAAGTTCATGCACATAACATATACTCATATAGATGCTTTAGACAAATGTGCGTTCAATCAAGATATTGGATCTCCCTAAGAAATGATATTGAAAATGGCAGGAGAGTCTCAAGTTCTTCAACAGTCCCCCGGATAAATTGGCTGGGAAATTTGTTGGGAAAAAAAATGTTAACAAGTCTAGAGAATGGTATGAAGTAAAGATTTTTGATTAAAGCGGTTTTCATGCCGGTGGGTCTCCTGGTTTTACGGTTGTCTTTCGTAAATGAATCGTAAATGATGAAATGTGACACCTGTGGATTTCTCGTTGCGTTGACTATGGAAACTTCCGCAGGCCTTGCCAGACTTCTGCTAAAACCAGGGATCTGTTAATGACCGAAACAATTGGCTCCGTCACTTAAGGTTGACAAGGCTACGATAATCCTAATATCGCCTCAGTCTGGCGAGAGGCACAAAAGTGAAAATGAAATATCCATTGGTCACTGTCAAACCTTGGAGATCACAATTGTTTGTTTTATGAAAAACGGAGCTGATTTTGATTCAGAATGGGAATTAGATACTGAATATTCTCTCTCGGTCCAGCCTCAATGTCTTTGTACCTTTAATCAGACTATCACTGTGTGTAATTCAATGTCTCTATTGCTTCTCCTCTGCTTCAGAAGTGTTCTGTCTCTGTGGCTTTCTGTCATCCTCTATCTGGGCTTGGCAATCACGCAGAGAACCATATAGATAGCCGAAGACTCACAGCTGAATGTTACTCAGAGGGAGGGAGAGACAGACGGGAGGAGACCTGTGGATGTGACGGCGTGACGGATAGAAGGGTTTTAAAGGGAGGAGGAGGATCTACACCAATGAAAAGGCGGGAAGAGCAGAAGTGGAGATGGAGGTGAGACGAGGGAAAGGCTGATTGAAAAAAAAAAACACTCAAAATTTACGAGTGGATGGAAAAGGCCATAAACGTGACACAGGGTGAAAAGTGTATTAAAGAAGAGTGTACAAAAAGTGGACACATAGGAGCAGGTGTCAGTTCCACTCAGCAGCGCAGAGAATCTAGTTATGTCCTATTTTGTCATATTTCCAAGTCTTTGGAACAACGGGCTGATATTGAAATGAACACATATAACCTCCATAACTCTACTTCTATTGAAAATGACGATTATGCATATGGAATTCAATTGATTACATTTGTGCTTTTGATGCATTTGTCATACTGACAGTGCTGCATATAGTAGGGTGCTAATACAGTGACATCAGTGATTATGATTTTTTTCTCACGTTGCCAGCATGCCAAATAGTCTCTTTTTTTAATTGCTCATGTCCCCAATTTCCCTTTTGTACACTGGTGTTTACTTTGCTTTAGCTATGGCTGCTTTGTTTTTAGGTCTCTCTCCGGATGAATGTATTCAAATCTTCTTTCGGGCACGTGCGAATCATCCCTTGTTTTTGGCTTATCATGGAGGATTCAGGAGGAGATGGATGGACAGGCTGTGGCAGACGGAACGTGCGGACAGACGGCCGGAGGAACCGCCAGCCCAAATGGTAAGCTGCCTTTTTTTTTGTAGTGCGTTAAAAAAATCATTAACTACAAGAGGGGGGAAGAAAGGCACGCAAAAAACACACACACACACACACACACAAACACACAAAGGAAGAGAGACAGGCTTAGTTATACACGGGGTATGAAAAAATGGCAAACTGCTCGCCTCACTGCTTTGTCGTTCTTATAACGACTTGAGCATCGTGGGGGCTTAGCAGCTACAGCAGTTTCCCTCCTTCTCTGGCCTCTTCTCTGATTTGTCAAGGATTGAGATTTGTGTTTGTCATGTACGCAGATTTTAATGACTGTCGTACACCTCACGACTCACAAAAATTATTATTGGATGTCGGCAAAGCCCTCCAGCGGGATTTTGTTTATATTTTTTTATTTGTATATCTTGTATATGGTTTATTGGATTACAGGGGGTGAGGTAAGGGTTTTGTGCGAGTGTCGCAACTGAAAAAAGAAAGCTGCCGCAATGAGATTCGGCAATAGGAATAGCAGAAATATGAGGTGATACTAGTTATTCTGTCATTCCTCTGGCATGATCCCATTTTGCATGCTCGTGCTTTTTAGAAATGCACAATGATATCTTTCTAAGGGTCATCGGTTGATTTGTTTGGATTCCAAAAAGATGTAAACAGCTGAGAGGAAAAATTGTGTTCAGACTATATTTTCCACTGCTTGGTACAATTTCATCTATTTTGTGACCCTCGGTCTATAACAAATTTGGGTAGAAAACGTATCTTTTCATGTCTGATATTTTCCTTTAAGGTCTTGTGGTGTGAAAACAAACAGAGGAAAGTGGCCGTGCAGAGGGAGAAGGTTATCGTTGGCCTGGAAAGATGACGTGACTGACATGAGTCTATGATTAATGTGAATCTACATCAGGGTGAGGCTCTGTGTTAGACTGAACACCCGTCATCTACACCTTTATTGGACCAATTATAATGCTGGATTAAAAAGGGATGGGGGGCTGCGCTGGATTGGAGCAGATACCGGTGGGAATTAATTTGCCAAAAAATAAATGAACACAGAGTTCATTTCCAGTACATTTCAGACTTATTATCGAAAGTGATGTGTAGAAACACAGTAATTATATAAAACGATTATATATTTGAAAATAGCCATGAGGATAAATGTTTATATATTAAAAGCTATGTTAAACACTCCTTGATTAATTTAGCAGAACACTGCAACCACAAACACTCAAACACATGGCTGTGAGCTTCCTTACCAGCTGCCATTATATAATCTCTATTAGGAGTCAGACAAGATAGACTATAATTAAAACACACACATTCATTCATGTACATCATCACAGAATTGTATGAAATATGTTTGTCAAGGGGCACTCAATTGTGGTAGAGATTTATTCTTATCCTCAGGCTTTTTCGCGCTGCCATTGTCTTGTTTATTTAATGAAGGATTATCTTGGTTTACTTGATTTCATTCCAGAGTAAACTTCCGCTTCTCAAGTGTCATCTGCCACAGCCATTTCTCTCTTTGCAATGCGGCCAGGCCTCCTCTAAAGCTGGGGGAATCGCTAGATGGAGATCGAGGCAGCCAAATGCTGCTTTAATTCTCTTTTGCTATTTTTTGTTTTTTTTTGGAAACATGCGGCGCAACTCTTGCATTTGGCACTTGAACTGCATTTAATGTACTTCAATGCAATGAAGAAATGAGACATGCTAGTTACATACAATGAAATTCTAATTTTGTATCCATCTTCTTGCTTTGCTCTCGGCGACATTATTCCCTCGTCATTTATTTTCGTCTGACAAATTTACATTGAGTTCAGTTAGGATGTTGCCTGCATTTTGATACAGATACGACGATGCGTGTGGAAACTGTAAATGTGCAAAACATTTCTTTGCATTATTGCCTCAGTGCAGTATAGGTTCACTATTCAGTACCGGCTGGCTATATATATATATATATTCATATTTATATCCTCTAGGTGCAAGTTGCATAGGTGCCCATGAATTATGCACAGGCCCTGCGTCAACCTTGCATCACAGCGGGTGCCAATGTTTACAACTCAATGGCACGGAACTAACCGTCATTCTGGTCACGAAAAGGTCAAATGACGCAATGAGGGAATCCTCTGTAAGTTTGATGCCGTCGGGGGGGATGTGGTGCCTTGCACTGCATACGTCTTCGGCCTGTCCGTCTCTCTAACCCAGCTGGACAGTGCATCCCTTGCTCTGTCTGTGACACTGGCGCTCCAGACCGCGATCTGCCTCACGTAAGAGGAAGGCAAAGTCACTGCATGCCCCCGTCTTTTTTCAAATGGTCTGTCACAGCTTCCCTGACCCCACTGCCCCTTCAGTTTATTTATTGCCGTGATGATTGTGGATTTAGGCATGACACTGTGAATCTGTAATCTAGTCTTCCATACGCCTCCATAGTTCCCGAAGAGTGAATCTTAATGGCCGAATGCCATCCACAGGTTTACATCTTGACATTACCCCAACGACCCCTCCACCCCCCAGAAGGATAAGCCATATGGCGAATGGGTGGATGGATCTTAAACAAAAAGAATGAATTGTCATAACATTTGGTGTGGATCCCCATGAGGTTGATGGTGTCTGTGGTGGATTGCTATTACATTTGGTACATACGTGCACCCCTCTGGAATCCTCATAATCACTTTGTGTGTTTTGCTAATATACCAATGGTAAATCAAGTAGCAAATATTTATTGCTAAATATTATACCCACTTATGTTGACAAACAAGCTTTGCAGCTATATTCAACCTGCTTAAGAGGGAATACTGGGAGTATGTGCTGACTCCTGCCTTTACTCCAGTGCTCCCGCCTGAATCTCATTTTGGCTGGGTGGGGACAGTCGTGCATCATCTCTTGAGATGAGGACTGACATTAGAGGGAGGCTGGAGAGGTCAGGGTAGGAGGCCGCCGCCGCCTCATCCCAGCGGCAAGTTTCATCCCAAACTCAAGGTTCCAAAGGGAGCCCAAGACTCACAACCGCAAGCATGCAGCTAATTAAAAGCAGATAAAATAGCAGCCCCAGTGAGATATATTAAATATTAACTTGACTGTGACTTGCAACATCTATCACTTGATAGACACTGTAATTAAGATAATGAAATTGAAATGCATTAGTGGTTCTATTTAAAACATTGCTGCTGTGGAACGTATTCTTTTTTAAATGACAGCCTAATCTAATCTGATGCTGAATGTTTCTGCTTTGTCATCAGTTAAGTCTCTTTGTAAACTGTGTCTAAGTTTCTTCAGTCTGTGTGCGACTCGTGCGCCCGCACAGTTTGTTTTCATGTATAAATTAAGTCATTTATATGTTAATTGGTAATAAGCTGGGTGCTTTTTGTGGCGAGGCTTATCCGTTTCTGAGCAAACAGCTGGTGGAGTGATACAGGGATCCTCAAATGATTCGCACTTATTCACAGAGTCGGGGGGATTCTGAAATGTTGGACACTTTTTTTGCTTTGTCGAGGCTGTGTGAAGATCCGGCGCGGACCCAAAAACACCCTTAGTAGCACTATCAGGGCCAAAGTGTCCCGTGGGTGGGATGGAAATGTAATGGGTGATGGGATGTGCTCTCTTTTTTTTTTATTACTGTAAAAACGTAGGACTACTATTTTGGGAGAGTTGGAGAACACAGTAGGAACGCTGTACCTCCAAATAGTATAAACATAATAAATTGTCCTATTTGAATATTTGCTTCTGGATTGAGACCCTTTTAATAATGAATATATATTTAATAAATATACACATTGGTTGATTGTCTTGACAACTTTGAGTTACCGTACTGCAATTCCGCTGCATTCAATTATAGCTGCAACACATGAATGAAACTAGTTCTTATGATGACAAATGTATTGTCTGAGCTGCAGATTTTTTTTTTTCCTTTTGTCTCTGTGACATCAGATACATTTTGAGAGCAACAAGGTGTTTCACATCAATCCGCAGCGCCGTCACTCCTCCCTTTCCTCTCCTTGGTTCTCCCTTCATAGTCCCACGCATCTGTAATTGTAGCTTTTCATTTTCTCCCTCATTTTTTCTCCATCTTGTCCTCCTCCCGTAGTCCTCCCCCCTGTGCCTGTCATCTGAGAGCAGAGCAAGAGAGTGAAACAGTACAATGGGAGTTTGTGCTGAGATGGGCAGAGTGAGAGAGAGAGAGAGAGAGAGAGAGAGAGAGAGGGGGGGGGCTGTAGGGTGGCAGCACTTTTTTTGTCTAAATTGCAAAGCTTTTGTCTTTTGGCACACACCAGGTGATCATTAGCTCCTCGCTATAGTCTGCTGACTGGAGGGGACAGTTCATCGTTTGAAAACCGTCGTGTGGCATTTTGAGTGATTCCACCTCGCCCATGTGTGCCTCCATGTGCCTGAAGGATAATGGTGACTATGGAGAAACAGAATCCAGCGTTTGTGACCCATCACTGTTTTTCATTGTTGCCGCCAATGTGAAAGTCAGTCAATACCATTCCCCCCTTGGCAGGACGTCAGTACAATAGTACACGCTAAAATGAGGGGTGGGTGTCTTTTAAAAGTGAGCTTTTCATCTTTCTCTTTTTTTTGGTATTTGTGTCAAAGTTTCGAAAGGGGAGGAAGAAGAAGAAAATAGAGACGACACTAAACGAAACAGAAATAGGTGGCAAGGAAAAAAAACCTCCCAGTGTAGCACACACTCCTCCTGCGGGTACGCCTGGTCCCGAGGGGGGAAACGATCACATTGAACATGCACATGCTCCTATAAACACAGTATATAATTACCATCACTGACGCGGGGTAGGGTGTGGACTGCGGTACTGGAGCTGCTGAGGAGTTTGAGGCATAAACAACTTGGATCTATAATTGATGTGCACGGGGAAATAAAAAACAGAAGTAGATTAAAAATGTTTATTGAATGCATCGCTGATTTAGGGATCAATAATACATTTGGTCTCGTATTGTATTATCCCCTTTAGAACCAGTCAGGCAGCACTATCAAAGATGAAGTGCACCCGGGAAGGACCCTGGCCGGCCGAGGCGGTGTTCTTTCAACTATCTGTATACTTTTTTTTTATTTATATATATATATATTTTATACACTTTTACACTTATTAATATGCACAGTTTGCATCAGGTTGGGTTATACTTATCTTATATATAAGATCTATAGCTAAGAGAAATCGCATACCGGTACTTTACCTGAGCGATGTAGCTCATATCGCATCATGTATTTTGGGGCGATCATGGGGATAATAAAATATACATTAACTGTTAATGTGGTAACAGAGACCTATTTACAGTCGCAATCATTTCAGCCGAAAGCAGCGAGAATCCCAGCGCATCCAACGATTCTTTCGCCGCCCAAAACAATTTCTCACTCGAGTGACCACACTCGCTTGTTCTGCAATCTGATTAGGCGGGCTCTCAGTCTGGGGGAGTCTGCTTTACCCCCCCCCCCCACCCCACACCTTCTTTCACTCTTTTCAAACAATCCATTCACTCACGGCTATAACATAACAGTCATCTGTAAAGGTAATTGTAAGATCGATCTGGACATGCAGGGTGTAAATGGCTGCCATTTGTCGGCTCAATATTAGTTCTATGCACTGGCCTCTCTAAAAGATAAAAGTCACCACTTTAAAATATGTTTCCTAAAACGGTGGTAATGGAAAAATTCAAATATGTATGCATTTTTAGATAGAACATTTCTCAATTTATTTCCACAGGCTCTCACAGGTCACACATAATGCCTGGATGTGACGACCCTGACTCGGGAGAAAGTGAAGCAGACTTTGGACGCTCAGATGTGAGTAAAATCTCAAATTAGCCTTTGAACTGGTGATAAGAGGATGCTTAAAATTATGCTGGCACCATGAATCATACCCCATTTCCTCTAATAACAGTGAGAGAGGACAATTCTGGAAATGAAGAGTAAAATGATAGATGTGGGTGATTGTCTTATAAAAATGAAAAGGGGACAAAATGCCCATCAAAGGCCTATGATTAGACTATAATTGCTTTATTTGAAGAACAGATAACTGATCTCACCCATTTTTTTTTTTTTTTGACACATCTATAATTTTTTTTTTTTTTTGGTTTTCCGGAGTAGCTTTATCGGCATTGTCTTCCTTCACACGTGGTGCATCTTAAAATCACAGAGCTTGTCACTAAAGGAGTACAGGCCAAAGGGTCATAAAATGTGGCGCTCTTTTATTTCCAACCACTCCATATTTGATCATCTAGTCATGCTCGAAATATCCACACACATCGAGTGCTATGCTTCCAGAGCAGCTTTCTCGCAAGAGAGAATCCATCTTGTCAGGCTGAAGGCAGAACCCCCAGAGCTTTATCGGAGCCCTGTGAGGCGACTACTGGCACCTAAGATCTATGGCAGCTCCTAAATGGTTTGCATAGCCGCTGTAGTATTGGTTCTCTCCCAGTGCACGGAGTGCACTTCTTCAACCAAAGAAAAGCACAGAATGGAGCTGAGGGCTTTAGTGGATGGGAAACATGGTGTCACTCTTCTCCCAAACGGCTTTGGCAAGCTTGCGGCACACAGTGATGGACAGATGGTGCAAGCACTTCTTTGAAAGCCCCTGGCCTTTAAAAATCTGCACCTTCCCAGATGGTTGTGTTTGATATAGCATCAGGCGCAACAGGTTAATTATCTTTAATATTTATATATATGTTTATGTTTATAGGCATTTTTCCTGTTTTTGATCATTACCTTGTCCACACAGGCATCAAATCTCAAGAGTTTTCAATGTACGGAATCCTTTCTGCCGAGCTGCAGTGTGATCGTTTTTAATTGAAATCCTCTTGAAGATGTGAATTTGTGTGGCCAGTATGGACAGGGTTCCGTTTAATGCATGGTATTCCCTCACACGAAACACAAAATAAAGTCCCGTCATTTACGAAATAATTAAAGCCTATACTCTCAACAGAGAAAGACTTAGTACATGGCGGTTCTATTTCTTCTCTCTCCAGCTGGAACAGTTTTCAGGTAATGCACAGGGGTTGTTCCACACCATGTTGGTTGGGTTCATTTCAGTTTAGAGTGTGAACTTTTTCATATATTGACTGTGTTGTACAGTATTCAAACATATTCATTATTAATATAGGTCTGTTTCAACGGTTTTTGAATCATCCTGTTTTCTAGACGAGGTCCCGCAGCGTCGTCTTCTGGAGAAAACTTTCCACTGTATGAAAACCTCATTACCGGGGGTGTTTTGGGGATTCTTTTTCGCAAAGAGACTGATTCTAATGACAAAAGACGCAGGGACACACGTGGAAAGAACACAAAGAAAACACAAGCTACGTGTTTGTTTGTTTAGTGGGACGCAACTGACGTCAAATGTCAAGTTTCCTATTTAACACAGATGCAGCCAGTCTGTTGACAGGCAACTTCCGAGCAACTCCTCCAGACACGCGCACACACACACACACACACACACACACGCACAGCCAGCCTTTGTCGCTCTTTCTCTCGCTCACACACACACACACACACACACACACACACACAGAGCTCCACACAGGCTCCAACTCCCGTCTATTCTGGTGATCATAATTATTTGATGACAGAGCCTCTGGTTTCTCCACCGTTCCTCGTTGTGCATACGATCTGGCCGTGAATAATTTAGCGCGGGGAGCTGGAAAGGTGCGTGTCCCTTAAAAACAGCAGGTATGGCCAAACCCGGGAGACAGGACGCAGGGAGAAATGTTACCCTCCACCCACTGCTTTAAAAAACACAGCTCTCACTCAGCATCCCATCGGCCGCCCTGCTCCCATCTCTCCGTTCGTCCATCCATCCATCCATCCATCCGTCCGCCTGTGCATCCCTTCATCACAACAGGCACCGCAGCTGATCCGGCCGGTGTGAGGAGCTTCTCAGATCGGACCGACGCCCTAGCTCTGTCCCCCGTCCTCAGTCAGCCACCATGGAGGAACTCCAGAGAAAACTCACTCAGCGCTATGAAGGCGCCAAGCCCAGAAAGGTGAGTTATTCACGGCGCCACTTCCTTTTTCACTAGGTTGGAAGCACTTTGAGCAGGTGACATATTGAGCTACTTTCCTTTACTGAGCATTCTGTTTATTTAATATTGTCATGCGATGCTTTACTATTGGTGGAACACGTCAGCTGTGCACTGAACAAAGCTCTAACCACTAGCTGAAGCTAAAAAGAGCTTTGCATCTCATTGTATACAAACTGCAAAATGATTTTAAGCTTGTACGTTTTTTTTTCGCGTGCATCCATTTTGTCTGCTCAAATGCACATTCTTATCTTCAAAAAACTCATTGCATGTTTTCTTTTTAAATGTCTATTTGTCACTCTTCTTTTGAAAAACCACAGGTGAGGTTCAAGCTGGCGTCGTCCTACAGTGGTCGTGTGCTGAAGCACGTGTACGAGGACGGTCAGGAGCTGGACAGTCCGGAGGAGAAATACCCGCACAGCTTTGTCCACCGCAAGATCCCGCCCAGCCACCTGGAGATGGAGCAGCTCTGTGGCTTCCAGGACTCTCACGGAGACCAACAGGGTGGGTTGTTTTGTTTTTTAAATCATTGTTCTACAGTGCTGTGTCTTTATATGCACGGGTGCACAGAGGTTGGTAAGCTGGTTATCAGGCAGACCAGCTACATGTGTACATTTCGTTTTGCGGTATTAAAGCCCATACTGTGGAGCGATTTGCATGACATTATTTGCCTTTAAGCTTGTTTTTTGCCTTCCTTGGTATGAATTAAGCATGCATAAAAAAGCTGTTTTGACATGATCAAACAACTTCACACACAGACTTCTGTTGGAAAGTTACAAAACTCAATCTGCTTCCAGCTGCAAAGCTCAACATGATTTTCAAATGCAAAAACCGGTTACTTTGCAAGTTAAGAGTGGTTGTTGGATTTTTTCAAAACACATTTTTTTCTTTGTCACGACTCTGGTGACAATTCACTACTTCCTTCAAAGTACCATGGCACCAGTATGTCCCGTAAATAATATGTAAAGGCTTGGTAAGGTGCCACAGTGACTCCAACCTGCCAGTGCCTGGTCAGGTAGAGAAACAGCATGTTATAAATGGTGAAATGAAATCCATGAAACCACTGTGTCCTGACAACATGACTCATTCTGCACCCAGGTGACTATCCTCCAACTGGGCTCATTGCCCAGAGAATCAATGTGTACAGAGGGATGGGAGGCTACAAGCCCACTGTTGGCCTGGCTGCGGAGGCAGAGGGAGATGCCAACGTAAGTAATGCTCGTAAGCATGATGGTTTGGGTTCTTTAATTATGCTATATATCAAGGTAAGAGTTGGATTACTCATTAAGGGTGTCATTTTTGTCTCAATTTATTCTCGAGTGCAGTTTGAATGAAACCGACTGAAACATTGAATACATTTTTGCAGCATTTTGATTAAGATGTCCATCAAACGACAATCCACTTCATGGTATTTTACAATACAGTAATTGGACAAAAAGCATTTTGCACCTCAACGATGCCTGAGAACAAGAGTCATTGTTGGAGGATAAGAGTAGGACAACGATACCTTTTGCCCCTAACTTATTGCATGCATTCATCATCCGTTCAAAGTGCTGTTATTTTGGCTCCTGTGCCCTCTGACTGACCCATTAACTGCAGATCTTAATCGGATGTGGTCTCATTGAGTCATTAAAAAAAAAAAAAAAAATGCAAAAAATCCAAATAGAGCTTAAGCCCAGACGGACATACAGATAATCCGAGCGCACACGCACGCGGGCACTTTGCTGCCACAACATTAAAACAGCTGACTGGTTTTAATGCTCTTGCTGATCTGTGTACTTTTTTACTTTGTGAAGCCATGTGAGGTAAGTGGAACTACCAAATAAGCTTTAAATCGCATTACCGGTGATAATGAACTCTTTCAGAGCAGGCCAAGGTTAGAAACTGATAAACCACATTGTTAAAACTTGTTTTGTTGTTGTTAAACATTTGAATGGTTGATTACTGTACACAATAATGTTTCACATTTAATGTGACACCCTTTATCACAGAGGTTAGAGCGCGGCCATTCTGCAGCAACTCTTTGGATGTACTTATTACTGTAATACAGCTTTATATTTAAATACCGCTGTATAACAGCTCCTTGGGAGAGATATTATTTCTTCTTTATACTTGACAGATCCACCCTAGAGACATAGTGCACACACAATTATCCGGCAACACAGTCATTTATTCATCAATTCGTTCATCTTTAAAACAAAACAAACAATTAAGACTTTAAACAGAAAATAACGATGCCGGGCTAATTAAACCTTCAACTCAAGGCTGCTGGGTGACAATTGTGCAATAACTTCTTTTTTTTTTGGGGCAAAAATGAAACTGTTATTTTTATAGCTTGTTTTTCTCAGCTGCTGCCGAGGGATGCGACGGAGGTCAGGTCAATTGGCTGCTGGCCCAGTGTCAGCTTTGCAACCGAGGTCGGTATTTATCACATTTATCAGTGGAAGACAGCGATCCGGATGCAGTTAATCCTTTTGAAGCATTATCTAAAGGATGCTGCAATAATCCTAGAGGTGCACTTTTCTGGGTCTAATGATTTTGTACTTGTTTAACTTCAGTGCCGCTTTGAAGAGAGTTTTTAAATGTTTTGTGTTAAATCAGCTAGATACTTTAAAAAAGTTCCGAAACAGGAAATATGAGCCCGAGAGTAAGTTTGGAAGGTCACGAATATAAGCAATTAAAAAGAAAAACAGTCACTGGTAAAAAATACAACAATACAGCCCTGCAAACTTTTTTGTCTGGGTCTCTGCTTCTGGTCCTTTTTCCCCAACATAAAAAAACCACAATCCTCTGAACTACAATATTTGCTATGAATCCGTGCCTCATTCATAATATCATTCTATAACGTACAGGCTTCCGAAAGCAGTGCCTCCTCCTCCTGAGTCACAACTCTGCTAGAGTCTGGATCCTGACTATGCCCCATTTTAAACATTAATACAGCAGTGAACAAATACCTTTTTGTGTAAAAAGCGGATTAACGGCGCGCTGAACAGAGAATGAGGTCACACTTCCCTCCGTGTTTAACGATCCGAGCTCCTCCGGATGTTTGTATTGACGCGTTGGTTCATGCGAGATCCTCCCTGCGGAACCATCGGCCTTCCGGACTAAGGCAGTGACCGCTCACACATTATTAAAAAAAAAAAAAGATGAAAGCAAGATGGCAGATTGTTGTACGAAGATCGATAAAAATAAGGAATAGATTTGATTATTTTGAATTCACTGAGATGACTCCAACTTGACTTGGATCTGTTTTTTTCTTCTCTTACATTGCCTGAGTAACCTGATGATGATGTCTCATCTCTGTTTACGTTATTGACCGCAGGATAACATTACTTATCAAGCAGTTACCGATGGCCACCCACATATCAACGGTAACGTTAGAATGGGCTGATTGTTTTTATTGACTCACTGACTGATCAGGTACTGTGGGGGAGGCCAGATTTAATCCACCACGCTCCACTGTAGAATCTGTTGATGGTGCATATCAATGAACATTTTATGCTCTGTTGTACACATTTAATATTTTTCATATCTGCACCGACGTATCTGTTTGTTTTTTTTGGCCAGTATCACCCTTCAATGCTGTCTCAACATATATAACAAAAATAGTGACACGAGTGTTGTTCTCTTTCTTGGACATATCCCATTGTTATCCTGTAACATGTAAAGCACTTTGTAATGTTGTTTTAAAAAGTGCTACACAAACAAAGTGTGTTTATTATAATATAAAATACATAAAGGGCTATTGAAAGTAATTAACACTTCATTGAATTGTAATGTGATGTCGGATTATCTTTCATTTTCTCTTTCCTTCAGTCCCAAGTGCTGGACTTTGGCAAGATAATCATCTACACCAGCAATCTGCGCATCATCCGAGCACCGCCGAGGAACCCTGAGGCGCAGCGACCCCACGCGGCGCCCCATGCGGCCTTGGAGGGCCACCCGAAGGCCAGGGAGAGGGCGAGCAGGAGGCGGGCCAAAGCCTCGGGTACACAGGACGGGCAGGAGAAGGAGGAGAGGCAGATCAGAGACACACAGGCCAAGGTAATGGAGCCAGGGCAAAGGTGCAAAGAGGTGTGGTAAGGTTTTTATCCCCTTGTGTCTGTTTCTTGACATTCTCCCCATGTCGTCCTTCAAAAGCGTCTCCTTATCTTTTCTTTTTTTCTCCTCTTTTCTTTACATATGTTCTGCCGTCTTTATCTGCGCTTTCGAGAGAATAAGTGCCGGATCATCTGCGCAGCCATTCTCTGGTACTTCCCATTTATTCACAGAAGGGTGTGTAGTCCCACCCCACTTTCTCCTTTGTGCTTAACTGCCACCTTATTTGTTCTCCTATTTTCCTCGTGGCCCACTCTCACTGCAGCAACCACCGTCCCATTGTCCCGGTGTTATCTATCAACTGTGAACACATACTGATGAGTCCACAGTTTTACTCTGCCCTTGCAGCATTTGCTTGCCACTTACCAGCCTGCAAGGATACCCGCCTCTCTGCTCCCCCCCCCCCCCCCTCTCACCTCCTTGGATGCCCCCCCCCCTCCCTCTCACCTCCTTGGATGATTACTGCTCTTCTCTCTCCACTCCCTCCACTCTTCTCTCACCTTTCTTGTTATTTTCGCATTTTCTCAGGCGCAAGATGTAAGAATAGTCTCTCTTTCTTCTCAGGTTGTTACTTTTCCACAGTTTTTATTTCGTTAAACTTTGATTTATGCTTTGCACGTGCGCACATTTTGCAAACCGATGGGGATTGCACTGTCAATGGTCTATTGACGGTGAAAATCCACATCTGGTTGACCCTCACAATATGGCAATTTCGCACATCACCATCAGGTGCTCTATCATAGGTTTAGATGCACTTAAACTGTAATTTGCAAAACATTTTTTACCACCTTTTTTTTCAATCACACCTGTTTTCCAATAATCAATCATTTATTGCTCGCTTTCAGTCACCTCGAATTCTATGAATGACATTCTTAATGTGTGCAGTGTCCTCTTCTATAGCACAATAACATGCATTCCAAAGCGGTCTATCTCTGTCCTCCACTTTCACTGCAGCACACTTTCACGGCTATTAATACACAGAACTCACTGCTGTCCATTCTGCTGGGCTCTCTTTACAGTACTCCGTAACCTCTCTGTATGTCTTCCGCTGTCCTGTCGATAATGCCCAGACAGCTGCTCGTTATCGTCCAATTTTTGGAGTAACGATTGTCTGCCTGTAAAAACAATGATGGGTTGGCACTACATCCTCCTGGAACAGAGCTATTCACCAGTATTAAAAGAAAATCATTTTTGTGTGCCAGCAAGATAAAGTTTGTAGTAACGGGTGCTCTGTTAATGCTGAGACAAAAAATGGCCCAAGGTCTCACAAATGTATAATTCTCAAACAATTGTAATTGTGGTTGTGTGGTTTCAATGAATTCTCTTCAGCAACTGTTTAGATTCAGGTGACGTGCAATCGAGCGCGGTTTGGCATTTTGTTCTCACCCTTCCCCCCCCCCTTTTTTATCCAACCCATTGCCGAGCCTCACGTTTTGCTCTCTCGTCGAATGTGTTTCTTCTCTCGCCAGGAGGCAGACGGCTGCCGGCATTGTGGCGGCTCGGGCTGCGCTCCCTGCTCCCTGTGTCACGGCAGCAAGCTGTCAATGCTGGCCAACCGCTTCAACGAGTCCATCAGTGATCTGCGCTGCCAGGCCTGCTACCCCCACGGTCTGGAGAGGTGCCACTCCTGCTCAGGCAAATAGCACCGTTTGGCGCAGGTCCACGTCTGGGTGAGTGAGCCAGCGAGGGAGGGAGTGAGGGAGGGAGGGAGGGTGGGTGTGTCCAATGTGCTCTCGGTCTGTCTCAGTGGCAGTGGCGCTCCAAATCCAAATTGTTCTTGGTGGGGTGTTTCGAAGCACGACTAGGAATCATAAGCCATCATTGGAAAGGAGAACTGTGAATCAAAAATAACAATTGCGCTGTGCGGGGAAAATGGCTCGGCACCTTCCTTTCTTCCTGGTAAAACCTGGTTCCACCACAGAGTTATCCTTCTAATTAAAAGGGAGTTGTAGCATTTTAACGTTGTCTGCTCGGAAGGCACTGCTTTTTTCTATCACCCTCTCATCCTGTTGTGACACACTGCATGACAGCAATTGCATTGTTTTTCTTAAAAAACAACACAGGGAAAAATAGGCTGGAGGATATAGAGTTTAAGATTGAAAAAAATACGCAAAATACGAAACAGACTGAGAGAGAAGATTATGAGGAAAGTTAGATCATTGTTTTAATGCCTACAACATAAAAAAAAGGGATTATTTATGATTAAATTGTCTCCCTGAAATGGGGGAAAAGGTCCCATGTTGTGTGGCAGCAAGCGGATGGCTACTGTTAGTGAGGAGAAAAGTTACAAAAAGGTAAAGACCTGCATGGCTGCAGAATGTAAAGGTTCAGAATTTGAATCAAGGTATGATAAGTGCAAAGACAGACATTCATCCTGTCCTCAATTTTTTCTGCGTTTTCATTTTCCCACAGTCCTTTGTGTGTCCTTTTTTATATCAAACATACATTTATCCTGGCTGTAATAAGAAGTGCATCATCATTCCAGCGCCAGCGCCTCTGCCTGCCATGTGCGAGAAAGTCATTGCTTTGTGTGTTTGATCTGTTTTCACAGTGGGCTGGGAATGCTTGTTTTGTGTGTTCTCAGCTGGAAAGTCAATGATACAAAACCGTAACGACAAAGACAACATTGCATATTTCTTAGGCATTACATTCCAGTCATTACACCTTAAATCAACTGCAATCAACCAGAATATTTGTATTGCGCCATTTCAGGGCGACCTGACAGACGAAGAAAATTCAATATTCTCTCTTTTTCTCTCTCTCTCTCTCTCTTGCTCTCGTTTCTCTTTCTCTCTCTCTCTCTCTCTCTCTATCTATCGCTCTATCCAATATAGTTTGGGCCTTTTCTACTTATCTAGATCTTTTATTTGTTGTTTGGAGCACCTGGATGGGAAAAAAAGGGGTTTAGTTTTACGGAAACTGTGCATATCTCTCTGTTAGTAAGGTAGAGCTCTTAACCCACCCGCAGTCTCACTCTTTTGCAAAGCAATACAGCAAAGATCCGTCAGGGTTAACTGTTTATTCCACTAACTTGACTTTTGTTTACTGCGTTTCGCTGGGTGGACACACACTCCCACACATATTCTCCTGATCCGTTGTGGAGCTTTACGTAAAATTCAGTCATTCATTCGCCATTGCTATTATCAAATACCGCCCAGTTTAATCACAGTCGCAGACAAACAAAGGCTCATGAATACCGAGGTAAACGTCTTCCCCAGTGGCAACGTTATCATTTATGATGCTTTATAGATATATCGGTGATCTCTTATATCCCATTTGCAATATACGACACAGGAAGCAGACTGGGAGTAGACTGTGAACATTAATCATCCAACTCTCGGACAAGAATATTACACTGTGTGGAGACGTGAGCCGCATTTCATCTCCGAGCACTCCAGCTATCTCTGTTTGGCCTGTACAGATCGTTCTGTCTCCCTGTCTGTCTTCTTTAACTCCTTCAATCTTCATCGCTTTTCTTTCACATCGTCAACAGGAATATATTGTTTGAATCTCCAGCATACATCTACATAAATGAGCGTGGACGTCGCTATTACTAGACAGCTTGACATCTCTGCTTTATGCTGCAGCAGCAGCAGCAGGCCGACGGAGTGATTAGAGAGTCTGACCTTCAGTGGAGGGTTTGGGCTGTAAGCCTCCATCACAGTGAACATTGACCCTCGTGAAGCATCATTTGCCAAAAACACTGAGCTCCCCTCCAGCTCCCATTAGCTGATCTGTGCTTCTGACCTCTGTGCCCAGGGAGGAGATGAATATGTACCCCCCCCCCCCCCCCCCGATGTAATTAACAATGTAATTAACAATCTGTGCAACAGATCCAAAGTATAAATATGCAGATGCCTATGCATTGAACAGCCAGAAGGTCAGTCATGTCTAATCCTCCACAAAATGTACATTTCTCACATGAAAAAACATCTTGTTTCTTTCTCATGTGATAGATTGGCTTAATTCTTACTCTGCTCACATACTGACATACGTTTATATAGCTTTCAGATTTTGAACCTACACATTTCACGAATGCTTCCCGAGGGAAACACTTCCGCTGCGAAATATGAAACTCAACTTCAGTTCATGTTCTCCTCCTCTGTGGTGTTCGACCTGGTGCTATAATTGTACGTGATGCATTATAGATGCTGAGATCACACCTTGTATAGGAACATGTGACCAAACTATTGGATATCACTGTGTTGACTCTTTGGCATCATGTGTTCAAACCACTTTAATTAACTTGAGCGCTCGGCCGATGGCACGAGTGCCCTCGCAGGGCAGCGAGAGAGCAATAAGGATGAGGTGCTTGTAAGAAGTGAAGGGAGAATAAGAATCTGAAGAATAGCGAGCATAAGGAGAACAGCCTCAGTGAGATTGATGGCGGAGAGGAGGAGAGGGGTTGGAGGTGGTTGGGAAAGTCAGGACTTTGTGCCCATTATCCAATCCCTGTCTGGACGTTGTGTCTGGCTGCAGAAGGAAGGGTGCATCCTTCAATTTATCACCTCAGGCAAGTGATTGCTGTCCCAAACACTTTTCGTATCACACAAAAATTGGCTCGGTACAGAGAAGGGAAAATGAACAGTTCAACTTCTCTTCCTTCCAGATGTTAATCTGGGATGAGACCATACAACCATAGCTTGGGCCATAAATGGGGACAAAAATGACATTTGCTCAATTTTGAGTTCCATAAGGTGGAAAAACCCGTGTGAGAGATGGAAATCTGACCTGAGGTCAAACAGCAATATATTTCTGCATGTTGCCTCTGTAGTGACAATATCTTAGATCCGCAAAGATGGTAGTTGTGTTACACGTGTCCCACTTCTCTGCCAATGCATTTATATAAAGGTCAGGTTACCAGGGGCATTTACTAATCGTATTACTTACTTAAATGACTATACCATGTCCACAAAATTGATATTTAATTGTTTTATAGTCTGCATTTAGCGTTTTTTTTTCTCTCAAATATCCAGGAAAAAAAAAAGTAATATGATATATTATATACATTATAATCCAAATTCTATGTATTCCAACCCATATTAATGTATTAGGAACAAAATAGGCGGTCTTGCAATGCAAATGTCCTCCTGTAAACTGTGTAAACATCCATTTCAGGATGACATGATTAATAAACTCTGTTTCTTTTGTTTGTTTTCAGAGTGACTGTGATGCTTCATTGGTAATCGTCTCAGTAAATATCTTTTTCGTGTTGTTAATCTCTGCAGATCATATGAGCTGACACTACCATCTGTATCACACAGTGTAAATATGAAGTTTTTCTTTGCTTGATCTGCATGGTGACCGATAAAATCTTTTTTTCCCCCTTCTTCGTCATTCATCTCGGAGACACTGTACTTTTGAATGTTTTATTATTCAAGCTCTTTGTGTTTATCTTACAAAACAAGTTACAAAACAATTTGCTTAAACAACAAGAAGACTTGTTCTTGCTGACCTTTTCTCCCTGTGTCTCACGTTCGTCCCTTTTCTGTTTTTGCGTGTGTGTGTGTGTGTTTGTGTGCGCTCTGCAGGGCGTGGCTTCCTGGTCTCCTCACCTGCTGCTTCACCAATTTTCGCTCTTCCTGTGCCTCGGGTCCACCATGCCAGTTCCCACTCAGACCAGTCCCTGCCAGTTTGCAAAATCCAGCCCGTCGTTGTATGGGAAAGGTGATTCGGAGAAATGCATTTTAATGCTTCCTGCTGGAAGGGGAATCTGATGTTCCAACACAAAGGCTCAGCCTTCACCCTGCGTGAAGTGTGTTCGCAATTATTGTCGTTAGAAATGTGCGACACACCAGAAATAGAATATATTGGCCCACTGCTGTGAAAATAAACACAATCCCTTGCTCCCTCCTACTCAAACGAATACTGTAGACCTTTTTAAGCATAACACAAAGGTTGTTTGTTTCCATCATAAACCTCTTAATTTAAACTATTATCACTCTAATCAGAAGTAAAAGATAAAGATAAACATGGAAATCAACAGCTGTACCCCCTAAAAAAATCATTAAATGGGTTTCCTGCATGTTTCTTTACTTAAGTATGAAGTCCATACATACATATAATCTGTGATGAGTTTTATTTAGACATGTCACCAAACCCACTAGTGTGCTCCTATTCTTGTTTGTTCAGTTTTGAAAATCTGTGTATAGTAGGTGCAGCTGCAGCTGTAATATTTTTGTTTGTGTGTGTGTATGTGTGTGCGTGTGTGTGTATAAGAGTGTACTTGGAGGCTCATTTAATGCTTGGTGAAGTATTTTTATTCTGACTTTTAGGTGCAACAATAACTTTTAATTAAAATATGTATATCTTGACTGCGAAATTCCATTAAAAGTAATTTGGTTTAATCTGCTTTGGTTTAAAGGGCCTTGTTTAAATGTGGGCTTATTTTGGAGCCCATTACCATGCATGCAACTAATTTGGACAATATTGACTAATATTTGTGCTTGATTTTCTCAGCCTTTATTGTTCAATGGGATATTTTTGTTTATATAGTTTTGCTTGTTTAGGTTTGGTTGATTTGAACCAGATAAGGAGATGTGTTTGAACCAAAGAACCAAATCCAAATGTGTTTGACATAAACATGGTTTGGGTATAAAAAAAAAGTATGACATGACACAAGCTGTAAGAAGGTGACAAGACACAACATGCAGCCCTATCTGCGCCTCTGCTGTGGATTTGAGATTTTGGTCATGGATGCCACAGCCCCCAACCACAAGGCAAATTACTCACTCAGCCTACCATTTGCCACCGACTGCCACCGTGCCACAGCATCATTACCACAATCCCACCGTAACAGTCCGTGGTGGCTGGTCCCGGTCAGCAGTGGAGATGAGCGCCGGGGCGTCCATTTCCAGTGCTGTCAGGCCGCTCTCCAATATCTGGTGGATTGAGACAGAGTGGGAGCGACAGAGAGACGCTGCGATGGCAGAGGCAGCTGTGGCGGTAGATTACATTACCAGAGAGAAACTGATTGATACAGAAGAATGGTTAGTTTGGCTGACAATGGCTCTTATGAGAATAGCGTGTGAGGGGCGTAATTGTGAGGTGTGAATGTGTGTGTGTGCATCTGGTTGTGGCTGCGTTATTCACAATAGGATACTTTGACGGCTTCGGGGCTATTCAAATATTCATTCTGTGTTTTTTACTGTAGCGCTCTTATCGCTCATAAATGTGGCTGTATAACTTTTTTTTTTCCTCATACAGTATCTCACCTACCAGATCCTCTCAAGTTGGCATATAATAAAGAGCAGGGTGGAAGCTGCAAACTCTTTATATGCTGTACAGTTTTTTATTCTTTTTTCACCTCTTTCTTTTCTTGTGATGACACTGGATTTTATTAAATGTCTATAATAATGACGATAACATAGGAACAAGTAGTATTTGTGGCAAGCAGCCGTAGGCAGGCACATATTTTACCCTCCCTACAGCCTGATGCCGGCTGATTTGTCTAAAACAAATGGTCTTTGGCTGTTAAAGCCACAGCAGACAAAAAGACTCAATTTTAAATTTAAATTCCTGGATGTAGGCTTCCAGCTGTGAATGTTAATTCTCTGAATTCACCTTGTGTGATATTAGTTGGCCTATGTCTCTCTCTCTCTCTCGCTCTCTCTCTGCTTTGCTCTTGGGTTTCCTCAGACTTTCTATCTCCATGTTTTTTTTCCTCACTTGTCAATGGCCGTTATGAATTGAATTGAAGTGAATTTTCAATCTATTTTACTGTGCCAAGTTTTTGACCGCCTGCGAAATACCTTAGAGGAAATCCCATAGACAATGTACTGAATTCTAAAGCAGAAATGACAGTGACTTGTTTTTTTTCGCAGAAGAACAACTAGTTATCCCCGGGACTGCCGACTTCATTATCCGTCTAACAATTCCTTTTGAAGTTGATAAAGTAAGGTTTGTATCTATGTGTGTGCTTGAGGGAGAGAGTTATGTCCTCCCAAAGACTAAAAGCTCCCTTTGTCAATGGAAAGATGGTGCTGTCCAGGTTCTGGTGTAGCTTGGTCTTTCACCCTCCACTGCATTTCTAAGTGCTCATACACCTTTTGGGATTAATCTGCCTTGTCACCTTCCAAACTATAGTTGTCAGAAAAGTCACACGCAAACAGCTTAATTAACAATGTTGTCTGAGGCTTTCACAAAAAGAGTGACTACAATATGCTGCCTCTGAAGTTTTTTTTTTTTTTTTTTTTGCTTTTTGTGTGGGTGAAAATTGACCTCTTCTATCAGTCATAAGTCAATATTTAGTGAAATAATTGTTTATGCTAACATCTAGTAAATAAATTCCTCATGTGACGAGATGCATCACAATGGATTCAAACTGGGTCAGTTCTTCAAAACAGTGATTGATTAATTGACTGAATGATCACATTTTATGATCCCTTTGCAGTGTTTGTATATATCAATGTTTGTAAAAAAATAAAAATAAAAAAATAAAGGGCAAATTATAAGGAAAGGGATCTGTCATTCACAATCAGTGGAGGAGTGTGTGTAATGTTCTTCTTCCTCATTTATCTTGTCTTGTTCTACTTTCTACTTTTTTTTTTTGTTTGTTTTTCTCTTTGTTTGTTTTACTTCCTGCCATTGTATAGTTTCCCTCCAATTTTATTCTCTGTCCCGCCCCCATTAGATTCCACCTGTGTCTGGTCCAGTCACACCAGTGTCTCTGTTGGCCCCGCCCCCTCCCAGGTGTGTAAACTGTCTGTGTTCGTCACTGCCCTCGGTTTGTCCATCGGTGATGTGTGTAACATGTTTTGTGAGTTTCTGGATTCCTCCTGAAGTCCCCTGAGAGCTTTTGGTTTGTTTGTTTTCTGTTGATGTTCTTTTGGATTTGGAGAGTTCCTGGGACCCCTCCGGCCTCCTTCAACATGTAAGTATTTGGTATTTATTTATCGTGATTATTTAAGACTAGGTATTTAAAAATCTATGTTTTGGGTCCTTGGTTCCACCAACTTCCACATAGCTGTTGACACGAGGAGCCCGACAGCGTCGCGCAATGTGCGCGTTGTGAACGTATTACGCAGCTGGATCCACTGCTGCAAATGAAATGCCACCTGATACCAAGTCGTCAGGAAAGTTGCCACGGGGCAGGCAAAGAAGCGGGTCCGCAAAGACGGCTGTCTACATTGGTCCACAGCCACGACAACCTGATACCCCCTTAAATGTCTTGCCTTGTAGAAGAGATTGCAATGACACGTCGGGAACCCCCTCATAGGGGGCCCCATGCTACTTGCGCGCTGTCAAAAGCTTACTTTATTTTATTCTTTATTATTTGCCTTGGGTCCCCAGAGTGTCTTGACACATCTTTGCAAGTCATAATCAGATGTTTCTGCTGTGCATTCCAATTTAAACTGCCTGTATCCAAGTTTGTATTTATTTATTAATAATATATATACTGTCTATATACAACACTGCCTTCAGTTTGTGCGCGTGGAGCGCGCCCTGTCCTGTGCGCTCCTCTCGTTAACTGCAATACACGTTAAACAAAAGATCAGATTCAGGGTCGGCTCCATAAAGCCAGTGCCATCAAAAAACGATCATCCAAAGAAGATGAGGCCAAAAGAAAAAACTCCGTTGAATCAACAAAAATTATTGTTGATGCTCGAGTTTTTGTACGACAGTTTAAGTGGCCCCGAGTTATTTTTTTCTTTTGTAAAATATTCTAAACAGGCCTTGTTTAATACATGAATAATTCATTTTATATTAAAAAAAAGACACTGTTCCATTCTCAGTAAATATTCTGCCTTATGCAGAACACTAAGTCACATATAAAGCCGTTCCACTTTCTCTTACATCTCACACACATCTTGCAAATAAAAACTCTTTTCTTCAACTTCGGGGGGAAGGTTCATCGGAAGTTTGTGTGAAGTGTGAAATTGTGCATTATGAAAAATTATTCATCGCTCAAGGCTGAGCGTATGACGCGTTGAATGAAGTTGCAAAGTTAGTAATCTGTGTTATACACTTCAAAGAGTTGCAGACTTTTGCAAGTGTACTGCGGCTATATTAAATTTGCAAGATTATCCTGAAGTGGCAGCTGTAGGGCGAAGCAGATTTTCTTGAACCTGTCTTTGTTCAGTAAAATGTTCAGTGCATTGGGTGAAACTAATACCAGTGACGTCACAAGTATGGCGTTATACTTTTGATTCTGCTTTTCATCTTTAATGCACAAATTCAGCAATTGGTTACAGAGAGTGGAATTGGTGTTCTTTGACATGCATATATATATATATATATATACATATATATACATATATATGTATATATATACATAATTATATTTTTATTTAATATTTTGTAAAGAGACAATACAGAGAGTGTGAGGAAGAATAGAAAAAAAATTGAGCACCTGGTCCAACTCTCTTTGTGCACTTTTTGCTGTTAGCAGCTGAGTTGTTGGGTTTCCCTAGTAAGCAAATGTGTGGTTGTGGGTGCTCCTGATTGAGCTGGGGTCTCTGTGCCTCTTTGCTTGCCAAAGGACCTGGGTAACTATGAATTCATTGTGTAGCTAAGCTTGTAATCAGGGAATTGGACTTGTGTGCGTCTCATTCCGTGTGCCGACATGGAACCCTCACCTCAATCATACCAGCAGCGGTGCAGTTGGTCCTGCTCATACTGGGACCGCTCGGGGGAACTCCTGATTTATTTATTTTCCCCCTCTGGGACGCATGTTATATTTTAGTATAATAGAAGTAGCCCTGCATCAGATGAGCAAGCCCTGCTTCGGTGTGCCCATGCATTTCTGTGGCGATTTGGGGGCTGTGGTTCAGGCTCTTCCTCTGACATGTGCATGTTGCGTCCCTTCAGTGATTAACCAGGGAGCCCTTGAAGCCAGGAAACCTAAAATTAGATTTGTATTGTCATCACAGAATTATCCATTTGGGGACCAGGACACCCAACACACTGCCATCCAGGGATATCAATAAAAGTAAGAATAGATAGGATATGTGCAACGTGTGATTTGTGTTGTAAAGGTCTGACTGGGAGCTCATCAGCCTCATGGTTAGGAGGGAAATTGTGTGTTTAGTCTCCTAAAAACAATCAGCAGGGGAGGAATCACTGAAGATGTGAGGGGCTTTATTCTCAGAGTGTTTGGAAGATGTGTAGTTGTGCATGTAGGGCAAATATTCTTGCTTGAATTGCTGTAATATAGTTTTCCATCAGTGGTGATGGCTCTCAAGTCCCCAATTCATACACCATTATGGGCCCTGCGCGCCAATATATAATGTCACTCCATGCCCCTTTTTACAGGAGAGATACAGACATTCATAGCCTGGTGTGAAATTTCAAAATCTCAGCGAAACAGAGGCTTTGCCATCTGTGGAGCCTGTTTGTCTTTTCTTAAATGCTTTAAATGACTATTTGTTCTCCTTCACAGCAAACAGACAAATGTTGATTTACCAAGCTCTCTGTGATGAATGAAGACCACCGCTGGTCTCGGTGACAGATATTTGATTGTGTAAAGGCTGAAGCGATTTGTGTTGTGCAATAGCGCCGATGACATATATAGGTGTGGACGGTGAGAGGGCAAGATGCTCCAAACAGACATCATTCACAAAACAGCATTTATCAGTGCTATGAATGGCTTTAGTAACTCTACTGGGACGCATTTATCAGAACAACTGTATGACCACAGTAATTTTTTAAATTCAAACTGGAAAAAAAAATGAGGATGCACTATTACCTTACGTCCTCCAATCGATAGCTATATATAAAACTTTATTTTCAGCCTCGAGCCCCGTAAACCACTGTGTGCCAAAGTGCGTGAGACTCTAATTCCTCTCTCTCTTCTCTTTGATGCAGGGCTCCACACGAAGCGGGTGACAGGGCAGCGCACAGGATCGGGACGTCACCATAACCGGGGGACACAGGTGATTAACGAGTGTTTGTGGAATCGTGAGGAGATTATAGTTTGCATGCATTTGTGTGTGTGTGTGTGTGTGTGTGTGTAAGTGGCAGTAGGCCTGCGTATATGTGTGTGCATGTATGTATTCCCAAGCTTAACTGCCTAAATCAATTTCTACTGCACTCAGCAGCTGTGTTTTTGATTTGTCCGTAAATGAAAGCTGCTTAATTTGTGTGACTAGATGGCTAGAGACCTTCTAATTAGGGCTTTTGTGATATTTGCCTCGAATGATACTCAATCTGTCCGCTGAATATTATTAAACCCTTAATGCCATAATTCAGTACTAATAATGGTTTTATTGTCACGATATCATGAGGAAGGATAGGGACGGCCCAACTTTTCTTTAGGTTCAAACTTAACCACACAAAAACAGGTAGTCCTTTTTTGGGCCTTCTGCAGCTGTCGACTACAATACACTATAATTCTTAATTACTAAATATAAGTGCACCATGATAAAAACTCTTATGGATTATAATCCTAATCTTTTTCATTGAACTTGCCAGCAGAATACCTGACAATTACTGCAGCCCAAGTTTAAACGAAACTGTTTTTTCGAATATTTGAAATACAGCATTGACTGGGTCCGCATCCCTGAGAGGACGTTGCCTCTGAGAACAGTGTTGCAGTTGCACGCTGTCAATGGCGAAACTGCTGGAAAAGGAAAATGTCAAATAAAAATAAAACATTGCCCCTGTGCTCTGTACGGTTCACTGTGTGCTGCTTGCGTCAGTGAAAAGTGCTCGTCTCATAAGTTAGTGTTGAAAGTTCAGGGCCACTTTGCTTTTTTTTTTTTTGCTTTTGCGATCAGAGATTTGAAGGAGTGGGTATTACACCATGTGACTCTGCTCAGCTGGATCTGTGATTAGGAGTCACTCGCTCTCTCTCTCTCTCCCTCTCCCTACCTCCCTCCCTCCCCCTCTCTTTCCCCGCAACCTCCTTAATGATGTATTCCATCCATTAGTCACCAGACGAGAGCTGCTGGTTCATAAGAGCAGAGATCAGCTCAGAGCAAAACACTGTGTTCTAGAATACTTGCAAATTCACAAAGTGCGGCAGGTTATAGAAGTTTATACGAGATTTACTCGATAGCGGGGAATGTCATGAAGGCCCAAGTTGGTGAACAACTTTACCCACTGAAGTGAAGGTGTATGGGATGGTGCTGTAACATGACAAATGCATCGGCAGCTGCACACGCTGTGACCGGTGAGTAGCTCTGAGGGACCATTCTGACTGACACATGTACGCCTTGCACAGCTGCGCTCACATTTGTCACAGACTCTACATGGACAAATGTATGCTAATGTATGCGTCTGCATTCACGAGCGTGTGTTCTGTTTCGTTTTCGTTCACGAGTGGGGATTGCGTCCACCCATGACTGTGGCTCCTGACATCGAGAGGAAATAATGAGGAGACCAGGATCGTAGTCATTGTTGTTTCATGGTGATGTTATGTCTTTGAAATTAAATGGTGCAGTAGAACCATTTGGCGCCGACTGTGACTAGCGATACTTTACCGAGACACTTCCGTGACCTAAAGAAGGAATTTGTCACTATTTGCCAAATGAGCTGTGGGCTTCAAACAAGCACTTAATGCTGTAAGCAGTCTCTCACATCGCCAACCATATCTCCACAGTGCTGTGTCAGCACTGCAGAATGGTCTCGCAGCTCCCATTATCGTTCTGCTGTTGGGGGTAAAAAAAAAAAAAAAAAAAAAAAAGACTGCAATTTCTTTTTTAACCCCGTCACAATCATCTTGGGTGGCTCAGCGTCGGTGCCGCTGCGGAGACGAGTGGGGTGGGTTGTTTTCATGGAGCATTTGCATGTGGAAATGTATTCATTTATTAGAGACTAAAAGGATATATTGAGTAAAGTTGTGTCACTTTTCGCTTTTTGTTTATCTCTGAGATTTGGACGGTAGGGTTAGCGATGCTATGGTGTAGCTTTTTGTCGGTGTATTATGTGCAACAGCGTTGACCTGCAGTATGTATGAGAATTATGAGAGTCTCTGATTGAATTGATGAACTCTTGGGATGCCGATTCCGCATACAGTATCTTTTGCAACGTCATCTTAAAACTGAAGTCATTTTTCCCCAAATGAGATAAAGATAAATGCCTCTCCATTTTGCCAACTTGCAGCACACTAGTTTAATGAAAAATGTGAGAAGGCTGAATGCTGATTTTCCAGATGATGATATTCATGGCGACAGCTCTCCATAATACCTGATCCTGAAGACTCTGAGTCAGAGTAATGCACTTCCCACGCAAACCTGTAACTTCTTTAAAATGATCCCAAAGATTGCCCCAAAGAGGTGCACACCCAGCATCAGCGCGCGCGTGTGTGCGTGCACAGGGAACATCCAGTTGCACAACAATCCCATTTGCCGCCTCCTTCCTAATGAATTCAATTTATTCAACGGTGGAGTTTTTCTCAGTGTTAATGTGCACTTAGAAATGATGTCCTTGGATGTGTGCGCTTTAACAAAACGGACACTGCACCACCATTAGATTATATCTAGTGTGTTTTCAGGCTTTTATTGATGTGCGAGGGGAAAAAAATGGTTAAAGATGTCAGCTCTGCTCTTTCTGACTACTTCTGTAATAAACCCTGACCGTTGTTTACCCAGTTAGTGAGAGCAGCCAGGGATTGAAAGTGTCTCCCTGTAATATCAAATGTGCCCTTATGTAAGACGTGATGCTTTCTGCGTTTAGTCGATAAATTATTCATAATAAGACAGGTGTTAAATTATTTAGCATCCTTGACTTTGTGAGGTTGGATTGCACGCGAGTGCTACTTTTTAATTATACGATATATCGTTCAGACATGGCTGCGTTGAAAGGCTTTGGAGCGCATTATTGGAAACAAAAGGCTTTATTTTGATGGCAAATCTGAAGTTTATAAAGCCTTAAATGCTTATTTTGTCAGTGAACGTATTAGGGTGTGGACAGTATTGTATTTTAAACCCAGAGAGGACGCTATTGTCCCATGGGAGTGTATTGACTGGAGGATATCGGTTTATGATGGTGCTCTTGTTCACTTGTAGGAAAATGTCTGGGTGAGGCCAGTCAGCTGGTGGCCATTCAGCTGATAAATGAATCACTGATGGCGCTGAAATGAAACAGTTGGTGTGAATCAGCAAATGTGAGTCCTCCGTTTCCTGGACCAAATGGAACAGGGGACATCACCGGGGAAACTAAATTGGCAAACAGCTCCCCTAACTGATATTAACTGATATCGCTTGAATTTGACTTTGCTGTGAACAGACCAAACGTGGCACATGTTGCTACTCAAGATCCATTTAGTAGCTGACCTCAAGAATATAGACTAAATATGGGGGGGAAATGATCAAGTCTTGTTATAGAACTGTCCTAAAAGTGACTTTTCTTAAAGGGGGAATAAACTGCTAGATCACGAAAGTCATGCGAGAAAAATGATTTCAAGATTCTGAACTCACATCTTAGTACGTGAAAATAATAAACATGTATCTGGAGGAATCTGGATTATTCAAGGTCAAGCTTGGTTACTGTTTATTTGTGCCACTGTGTTGATACTTAGCATTCTGTGATGCATAATGAACAAGGGAGACGGCAAAAAAAAAAACAACCTGAACAACTCTCGACTGATCAGACCATGGTGCAGCTGGTTGAAATTGTACATTTATTAGATGAGGAGTGTGGAGCAGCTCTCACCTCAAACTTTAAAAAATGATCAAAGACTTTTATCTGACACATTTCTGCAGTTTGGGACAGGGACTTGTGCGCCTGCACCACTGTGTGTGAGGAGAAGGAAAGTGTGGGAAGGAAGAAATAAAAATAAAAGAAATGCACTGGGTGGATATGGTGCAGTGAGATAGCGAGAAGCACATCAACTGCTCACGCCACACAGGACCAAGTTCCATGCTCTTGTGTCATGATTTTAGAGATTTGTATTGAACTGAATACACAAATGCCGGACAAAAAAAGACTTGGTGCTTATTATCTTATGACGTTGGTAATCTTTGGTGAGAAATCTTTCCCAAAATTCAAAATACTTGGCCCCAACCACAGCACCCTTTGGCCTTTGTATGTTTTTATCCTCAGCCTGAAGAGGAGACTTTAAAGGAAAGTTCTTCCTTTTTTTCTTCTCAGCACAAAAGTTACCGCTACAGGCCTTGTATTCATGTTTCATGCCAAAAATAGACAAACAAAACATGCTTTTGCCTCTGTGACTTATATATGGTATCTTTTAGTCGATGTGTGTGTGTGTGTGTGTGTGCATGGTCGTCGTCTCACCACCGGGGGCTATTCTGCTGTGTGCCGGTAAATGATTATTTTCGTGGTAGACAGTTCATTAGAGAACACCTAAAGTGAAAGTCCCAGATGCCCATTCCTCTGTGAGCGATAATTTGCCAGAGATGAGTCAACCATTCTCTCTCAGTCAACAGGAAGCTAATTGTTGTTTGTTGGCTTTTCCATTTTCACGGATGTGAGCGCTTCCCTCCAGCAGGGCGCATGTTGCCGGTGGTGGCGGCGGCGAGATAGGTGTAAGGGGGGGCGGGGCGGCGAGACAGAGGGGGAGAAAGAGAGAGAGGGAGGGGTCGAGCAAGATTGCAAGATTGTCATTATTACCAACACTAATGAGAAATTAATTACGCCACAGCTGGCCGCACAGGCTGTTTTATCGGAGGCTGAATGTAGGGGGCAGCATGCAGCATCGAGGAGGCCTGGAGAAATGGGGCTGAAGAGATGCAGCGAAATCTGTAGCCATGGAGAAAAGTCAACAGCCAATGGCAACGTGGCAGTTTGGGATGGTGTACGAGTGTGTGGATAAAGACACATCGTCAGGAGACAGCCATATTTAAATGTGATAAATCTGTCAGTCTGAGGACGTCCACATTAGAACCTGCTTTTTTTCATGCTGGCAAGCATGCACTCAGATTAATAGCTGCCCTTTTATCATAACAGCTGGGCCAAAGCCCTAATGCATACAGATGTGAATGTTTGACATTTATTATGTATGCACATTGAGGGATTGAAAATATGTCTGCAAAGCTAATACAAACTGCCAACACTCCTTCATAGTAGCACATCATTACCTTGGCAGCTGTGAGCTTGACATTTCAGGTTTCCCCCCTTTCTTTCATGTCCTTTCAAATCTGATGTGGAAAGAATGGACATTTGGTTTCATGGCTGGGAGCTGATTGAGTCACTGATATTACACAAGGCTGCATAGAGCGAGAGACATGGAGCTGGAGACACATGCATGCACATGAAGAGACACATATTCACAAAGACACACACTCCCGGACCCAAGTCCTGATAACGCTGTCTGATCCTGAGAGCTATCTTTGTAATTTGGGATTATTTACAACAGATGAATGCGATGAAAACCTGTTTTGTTGAACTCCCTCTGTGCATGACTGAAACAAACAAAACTTTTCATCAAAACATTGCATAATTATAATGAGACACTCGGAAGGAACTTTTGTCCCAACCGAACAGAAACTAGTGTAACTTGTACTTGTAGTATAGACTGTGGTTGAAGGAACTGGAATAAATGACCTTTGCACGGTAAAAGAAATAGTAGTTTTTCCATCTTGGCTCGATAAATGTTGCATGTTGAC
Organism: Colistium nudipinnis; assembly: GCA_016785305.1. Classification (NCBI taxonomy): domain Eukaryota; kingdom Metazoa; phylum Chordata; class Actinopteri; order Pleuronectiformes; family Rhombosoleidae; genus Colistium; species Colistium nudipinnis. The sequence goes on from JAFBJU010000458.1 coordinate 884,882, forward strand.
TTTTTTGTACGATTTATATTGACTAAATTCATGTGCCACATTTAAGTTTCAGTCTCTACTGCGTTGCTTTGATGCTTTCAGTTTTGTTAAAGTTCACTTTGACCCACTTCCCAATATCCGGACCAACACAGGACCAAGACCAGCGCGTCGGGGGTCCCGACCCCCTACCCCCCCCATGATGTACATGTTGTGTCTGTATGCACACATGCATCTGTGTGTGCCATCATGTGTGCGTGCAGAGGCCAGTTATGAAGGGCTGATATTCAATTACACGATGGAGTATTTGTGAGGCGAGGCCGATGGCGCTGTAAAACTGCTGCATAATCTGAAGGTAGACGCCACGCTCAATTTAGCTCTCAGAATGAGATGGCCGAGAGGAGGAGGAGACTCTCTGAGGATAGTGGGTGGACCAGGTTTATAGGGCAGATAGTGTGATTTAAACCTGCGGAGAATGGAGAAGGACAGTTTTTATACGTACAACTTTAACGGGATATTAAATGTCTTAAATAAACATCTTTCTAGCATAGAAAAACATATGAGGCAAATGAACTTCCGGTGGATTGGAACACAATACAAAATATGCTGGAGGAGGATGAACGAGGTGAGATGAGGTCAGACTGGATAGATGTGTAAAAAAAGAAAGAAAAGAAAAGGCAATTACTGTGACTGCATCTATTAAAGGGGGAAGAACAGATGAACCGTTTGGAATTAAGCTTTTAGTGAAATACACGAACCTATGGGAATGCACAGAACCAATGTAGATGCTCCATTGATCAAACTCTCTCCACTGAATATGTGTATGTTGTAGACCGGCATCTGAGGCAGAGGGCCACTTACATTGTGCTGATTGGGCGCATGAGAAATTCATTAATAGCTAAATAGTTCTAAAGACAATGGGCCCGTAATTAGGCTCGCTGAGAAAGTCCCTGAAATCCTCCTGTGGGCTCACATGAAGTTAATCCTTCTCTTATGTATTTGATCTACATGGGAAAGTTTCTTTTGAGCTCAAAAAGTTTTGTTTTTTTGTTGTTGTTTTGTTGCGATAGCATAACAACGACTCGTCCCAAGAAATGTCTAACTCTTTCAAATTCCCCATACATTTCCATCTTCAATCTGCCCGTTTTGAATCAAAAGTACTTTGCTCAACAGTTTCCTCCGGTTTTTTTTTCTCTGTAAAACTGGCATATTTGAATCAATATTTTAATGGTCAAAAATGGACATCCATTTCCTAAAGTCCGCACTTTACTTTAGATCTGTGGGAAGATGAACCCATTATAGGTCCAGAAAAGGAGCGAATAGGCCAGGAGACCTTTTGCAGGCTCTGCAGACAGATGTGTATAAGAGACAGGATATTACACAAGGCTGCATAGAGCGAGAGACTCTCTTATGTATTTGATCTACATGGGAAAGTTTCTTTTGAGCTCAAAAAGTTTTTTTTTTTTTTTTTTGTTGTTTTTTTGCGATAGCATAACAACGACTCGTCCCAAAAAATGTCTAACTCTTTCAAATTCCCCGTACATTTCCATCTTCACTCTGCCCGTTTTGAATCAAAAGTACTTTGCTCAACAGTTTCCTCCGTTTTTTTTTTCTCTGTAAAACTGGCATATTTGAATCAATATTTTAATGGTCAAAAATGGACATCCATTTCCTAAAGTCCGCACTTTACTTTAGATCTGTGGGAAGATGAACCCATTATAGGTCCAGAAAAGGAGCGAATAGGCCAGGAGACCTTTTGCAGGCTCTGCAGACCTCCTCTTAATGTCAGAGAGGATTTAGAAAGCGGCCATATTTTCTCCGCCAAAGTGAGAGCTGTCGTTTCTGTGAGAAACAAAGTCCTGTTCTTCCCGATGGCCCTCGTCTCTTTTGAATGCTATAGTGGCTTGTTTGATAATTCCTTTCTCCCTTAATGATACACGACTAGCTCCAGGGCTGCAGGTTAGCCGCCCGTCTACATAACAATAAAGCCCAAATTACCTCAGTATTAGGTGCGCACGCACGCACACACACACACACACACACACACACACACACAAGTTGGAACATTAGGGCCAATTACGCTTCGTTTTGGGTCTCGGGTGACGTTTTTGAGACGAGTTGATTTTCTGCTTTTATTTCCTGGTATTTACGTTTTTTGTGGCCTCAAGAAGCTCAGATCTGCTATGTGAGCGGCTCATTTTTAGATAAAGAGAAATAAAGGAAGAGATGAAGTAAATCAAATGCAATAGGTGTAGGTTTATTGATGGACTCAGCTGAAAACGTGTTGGCAGTAAGTTTTGGGTGAGCTTCTCGCTGCATTAACTTCCTTCCAATTAGTTTGGATGGATCTCTCCGTAAGCTGGCAGGCTAAATGTTAGTGTAGGCCTCTAAAGACATTCTGCCACTTCCACCATGAGTTACATAATCAATAAAGATTAGCGAGCCTGATCCCGAAGCAGCCACGACACCACGTCCGCTGTGAGCCTGTAGATTTTGGATCGTGGACTAATCCTTTGTTTCTCCACGCATCGGCTTCCGTGGAGGCTAATCATGGTTTTATGAGTTCATAAAACTTTGTTTTGGAACTTTTTTTTTTTTTGGTTCATCCCCCGACTTATGCAAATTACAATGGTGCATTCACCACTCGGCACTTTAAGTGTTTCTTTAAAACTATGGTTGGAAGGTTATAAAAGGAAAATAAAAGCGTAAATCTTGATATTTCTTAAACTCAGATGTGAAATAAAAAGACACGAATGGGCCACGCTGTGTGCTCATAGATGTTGAGGTGTATAGAAACTGTAGATGCACACTTAGTCACGCATTCTTGTGTCATCACATGAAGTCGCACACAATTTAAGTCATACACACAAATCAATGCATGCACAATTACATACGCAGAACTTTTCATGCGTTAGCTGGGAGTTCATTAATGACATGGCAATGCCGTCCAGCTCATCTAGTCAATAAAAGGCTGTGGCTGAGCTGACCAGAGAAAGTGCAAGTATGCACAAAATACTTCATTGTGATCGTTGTTTGAGTTTAACGTTGCTTTTTTACTTTTTCTTTTTAAATCTCTCCATAGAAGTGGATGTTATGCATCAACTAATGACGGCTGCTGTTCCCCTTTGCATGATCTTCAGAGAATACGCGTTTTGTGATCAAAGAGATATTTTGGGATACATCTTCATCTCCCAGTGCAACAGTGCAGACATTACGCCAGTCTCACTCTCTCTCTCAGACGTTACATCATGCCACAGGCTCCGGTATGAAATCTTTCACAGTGGCAGGGTCTTGGCTGGCCCCGCAGACACAGTTATCTTACGGCCGACTGGGCCCGGTGTGTATAATCAATGGGCCTAATTAGGAGGTTGTTTACCAAACTGCTGATATGAATTGGCCTTTTTCACATTGTTTTTCTGGGGCAGGGCGGACCCATGTGGGGATACAGACAGCCTGATCTCACCTTGAAAAAAAGAACACAAGCAACATCTACCATGAGGCATACTGTGGACACCAGAACAACACACTCTTATGATGCACAACAAGGATCACACACAAACCTGATCTCTGTGAAGTCAAAATGTGGCCTTGGTGCCTGGGTGACACAAAACGGGAATTGCTGTTCCATCTTGCTGGGTCTGCAGGGACAAGAGGTGGAATAATCTGGCCCGGGGTGATGAATATGGTCACAATTTTAAACTCGCACAGCACATTTTCTGAAATGATCCCATTTTGAACTAGAATGGCACCAAGTGGAGCGCGTGGCTCATCCGAGGCCCCAAAAAAAAAGAAATGCTACACCGTCTGCTATGCTGTTACAATCGAAAATCTTACAGAGAAAATAAAAATTATACATTTGGGCAATTTTGTTTCATTTTGTATCATCTAAGCCTTAAACAAATAGTTAACATGGACAAAAGTTTGAATGTATGCACTGCGGTGTATAGGGTGGGTCAGGTCATAAAAAAATGGTCACTCTGATTAATAGCGGATATGTTGTGTGGTTTACATTATTAATGAGAATATTTTACAGCTTTATTTTCTCTACCGGCAAATTACTGACTCAACCAAACAAACTAACAACAGCAACCCTAAAAAGTGCAGACATGAATTAATTACCAGGAACACAAACAGGATTACAGCAGGCAGCGCACATCGGTATCTAATCACTTCCGTGTGTGTGTGTCTGCGTGCATGCCTGTGTTCACACATATCATGTGTAATGAAGAAATACAGTTGGTTCCCAATTTGGAGCTTCTCCAACAAGTGTTGTGTTTAATATTAATAAACTCTGACAAGTTGAACAAAGTCACAGCTCGGGGTTGAAGTTTATCTGATATGTTGGCGTTGCTGTGTTCAGTTTTGTCGCGCACGATGGCTGACGGTAAGAAATGAAGACCAGGTGATGGTGGAGGGAGAATCAGTGAGAGGGAAACAAAGCCTGACTGCATGTTCCTTACTGTAAATTGATTCAACAGGGAGAACACCAGGAGAGAGAAAGAGAGAAGAAAGGAGGGCCGAGGAGACAAACACCTACTCCTCCGGGTCTACACTTGTTTTCATCACGGGAAGTAAGTCAACGAATGTACAGTATGTGTGTGTGTGTGTGTGTGTGTTCGAAGTGGAACGTTATGGTTGACCGGGCAGACATTGTGTGGGCTGAGGCAGTGTGCGGGGAGGGTGCCGGGGCTGGAGAACCCATTTAGTCTCAGAAGGCTGCGTCTGTCTCAACCTGCTGCTCAGCCCCTGTGAAGATACCGGCCTTTGATTCTCTCTGCCCTCTCCCATCTCCCTCTTCCTACGGCTAAAACAACCCGCTCGCTCATTCCAAAATCTTTCTGTAGAATATATATATATATAGAGATATATATACTGTATATATATCTCTATATATAGAGATATACTGTATATATCTTTTTTATTTCTGTAGTTGCGTAGTATCCCTTCTGCTCTTCATGTGCCTTTTTTTTTTGTACCCTTTCACTTGAATTACATCCAAGTTCCTTTTTTGATAAATTCCCTTCAGTCGCTGTGAAATTTTGATCAGAGAAACAACTGCTTTTCTTCGGATCTTTTTATATTGAACCAGACGCGAAGATTTAAAGTGTCTCTGCTCGTGAGCGCTGGCTGTAGCGTGTCAAACGTGCCTGTGTTTGCAGGCCAGCCGTTGCCTTGCTCGTGTACTTTTCTGCGATGCGTCATGCGGTTGTCTTCTTTAGCTTCAAGTGATTTCTCGGGCTGTCTTGTGTGTAGTTTATGTGAAAAACCTAAATCCAATCAATATTGGCTGTGAACACCCTTTTTTTTGTTGGTTGGAACAACACCTATTTGTCTTGTTGGGGCCATTGCCAGTGCGAGTATGGGGAAAAACCAGATGCTTCCCTGGTGGCAGTGGAAAAAAAAAAAAAAAAAGTCTGAATGACCCCACCTGAGAATCGTAAAGCCCTCGCCTCCCTAAATATCTAGTCTGCAGGAGTGATGCCGGTTAGTTATTTGTTTACTGTGTTCATGTGCGCTTTGGGTTGTGTAATTGAGGAGGTCCGCCATGTTTATGGCTAGAAAGTGCGCGCGCGATTTTCATTTAACTGCACTGCAGCCCTGCCCCAGCTAGAGAAAGAGAGCAAACAAGGTTTGGTGTGAAGCCGCACAAATAATTCGAAATGAAAGCCTTCCTCAACCGAAGCCCTATTTCCTTCAGCTAATGATGTAAATAAAGTTCCCGCTCACTATTCGAGAAGCTAAAGTGATAAAGTAGCTCAACTTCAATGACTATTCAGCCTACGCGTATTGAAAGCTCAGCCTCTTACTTACAATTAGAAGTGGTCACGGGGGGCAGATTCCGAGCTCAGCTGAGTCACATTTCATTCTCTAGATTTCCTTAGATAAGTATATCTACATTTTTGCACCTTTAGCTGTGCACTTAAGATTTAACAGTGAAAGTCAGAATGGTGCACAGGGGGTGAGGTTTCTTTCTTTCTGCGAGTCTTAGATTCAGACAGTTTTACATTAAGGATAGCGGGCATTAAGAGGTCATTTCCCTCAAACCACAACCGCGCCATGCATTCTTTTTTTTTTCAATGCGCCAGGCCTTCCACATAAAAGCCCCCAAGACTTCTGTCGGCACCGTGCTGTAATGGGGGGAAATGGAATTGTATCTATTCAGGGCATAAAAATTGCACTTGGAGGAAAAAAAAAAAAACAGAAAGGAGAAAAAGTGGATCATAAATGCTGGGCGTATTTGAGTGTTAGAGTTGTTATGGGAGATGAGTGTCGCTGTGGAGTGTATAGGTTAATGTGTATTTTAATGCATGTGGCACATATTTTAGCGTGCATCTTTTCATCCAGCCTCTCTCTGTAGGTGCACTTTGGGTGTTGCACTGTGACTTCCTGGTCCATTTTAATGCTCTTTGGCTATGTGAAGAAAATGCTAATGAAGAGCACAGCGCAGAAAGTATTTTTTCTCTATCTACTAAAAAAAACTTGCGATGTTATTTACTGCCAGAGGAGTGGATAATGGAATTTCTCTTTTTCCCCATTTTTTTTTCTCAGATTCTCAGTCAATGTTCCAGCCTCCCCTTCTGGGTCCCTCTGACCTCTGTTCGTGTTTGTCTGCATATGGTTTTGAGGGTGTTTATTAGCCATCGAGGCAAACTCATACATGTTCCTGCTTCATAAAAAGCCCCGGTGCATGGACAATTCATTTGATACTATCAATATACAAGGATATGAAAATATGTGATGAGGGAGGTCTGTCTGCCACTGGAGGATGCCGTGTTTCTGTGGTTGCTGCATAGAGGGAAAATGATCAAGTCATTTTTCCGTCGTGATTGATGGTGGCTTACAGATTCGGAACAGACTTGAATTATGGAGTGGAAGCGGCGTGGGCGCTTTTGTTCGTAAAGGCAGACCGAGTGGAACTGCAAAACAGCTTTAACGGATGGAGTGTCACGCAGAATTAAGCCCAGCCCAAAAGTGCAATTTTTGAGCTTTACAGCCTTCCAACATCTGAAACTAGGTTGACTACCTCTCTTCATGTAGGCAAAAAAAGCAATAACGTCACTGTTGGCTTGAAAACCTTTTCTTGTATTTACTCAAGCATGCAGAGTACAGTGAGCCGAAAGTATATGGTGTGTGTGAATGAGAAATAGATTTTTTTTTGGTGGGCACAGCAGTATTAGTCCTTTTAGTGCCATTGACTGCAGGAGCATTCCGTATCATGCACCGAGTATCAAACCACTGATGTGGAGCTCCAGCAGTTCCACAAGTATGTCAGGAATGAAGGAAAGAACTTTGAAATGTGCTCTGCGGGACCTCAGTGAGGAGGAAGGATTCAAAAGCCGTCATGTAATTAGTCTATTTGAAGAGAATGATGACAAATGGGATTGTCGCGCGGGCTGCTCGTTGGGGCCCAATAATAGATCATATAATTAGCGCCCCACCACTGTAATCAATCCTTTGATTGTTCAGCCCCTCATAAGGACCAGGAACCTCATGGACTGGAGCTCAGATATTACTTCACACAGCCAGAAATGTGGAAATGCATTTCCCGTGTAGACATGATGAATGACCTCGAGTCCCACAAAAACGGGGCAAATAAGATCCTCCCTTTTTTTTTTTTCCTTCAGTATTTACAGAAAACTTGTAAACCCATTTCACATCTATGTGTCGTTTCTTTAGTGGCTGGCTGCGATAGATGAGTTGCAGAGGAATCTTTACTTTACAGATGACCCGATAAAATATTTATTTATTGTATGCGACACCAAGCAAGCACCTAAGAGGCATATGTGTTTTATTGTATTTGGAGATTTGTATTTTCTTTTTTTTCCCAGACACGAGAGCAGACAGGATTTGTACGTTTTATAGGGCAGTATTGAAGAGTTGGAAAAGTGAGCGTGATGTGACATTTTTTTTATATATATTTTTTTAAGTTTAATATTTACATCGTATGTCCTGGTTATTATCATACTTATTACCAATGTATTTTCGATACATTGGTACCCTGGTACGCACCTCAGCTTAAGGGAAATTCCAACTAAATGAACCAGTTTGAATTTTAATTGAACACCCCTGATTTAAATACTCATTGCAATGGGAAGCATCTGAAGAGTAACCGGGGAGCCGTGGAGCGGCTGAGGCTCAGGCAGTTCACTCGCGGTTTTAAAAAATTATTATGCACCGCGGGGCCTCACCGTGACATAGAAGAGATGATATCCTGGCGGATGAAACCTTTTCATCCACCTTGATTTACTCCACAGGTGCCTCGCATTTCATTAGTTCCTTTCTGACGGTACAACTTTTTCCACTGAGGAAAATCTGCGCTCGTTCCTTCTCCAGCTTTCATAGCCCCCTCGACACATATTGCGAGTCATCTGGGTGAGCTGCCTGAAGCGCACATAGCGAAATCCTCATACTTTTATCGCCTGATGCTTCAGCATCTCTTTTGTTCTTGTTAGATGGCCCTCCGTACCCCTAATTTGTCCCACCCCAGCATTATAATGATCCATTCCATTTGTGTGGTTTATGTGACAATTTGGTTCACTTTGCGTTATCTGCAGTGGCTCCTTTGTAAAACTGTGTGTAGTGCTCCTCCCCACCCTGGCAAACACAGTGACCCAACCGTTTTCTGGCCAGCGGCAGCCGTGTTAGTTTTCAGTACAGTCACGCAATTCTCCGCTGGCCTTCGGACCCCTGCAACATATCTGCCCCCGCCGTGCACCGGTCATGTTGGTGTGCATGAGAGCGTACAAGCATGTGTGTTCATTGGGCAATCACAATAATCAACCCTTATTGGCCCAACCAGAGTGCCCACCCAGGGTCACTGAACGCACTGAGTCAACAGGGGTCAACAGAAGACATTATAACGTCCGTCATTTAAAGTGAAGATAGAAAATGAATAGGCACATATTTACACATGCAACCACACTGCGCTATGATTAAACCTCCTGCCAACATGGCTGACAGTGGACGATTAGATGAGACAGGTGGCCAATCCATTTGGTAGTTATGAGAAAAAGAAATTGATCAAACTTGACACTTCTTCACACTTCTTTATATTCACACAAAGACACACACATTTGGACATTATCTAGCACATATATATGGGGTGTGTGTGTGTGAGTGTGTGTGTGTGTGTGCGCGTGCGCTGCGGTGTCAGTGACAGCACACTCAGTCTAAAACAAATGGTTGGAATGAACTTTGCATACATATAGAGATCATTTACATATCTAACGTGTGTGTTTAGACCGTGGAGTGTAGACTGTCTCCTCTCCGTTTCTGATGGATTTTGTTCACGCAAACCTTTCCCACTACACTTCACGGCTCCAGTCACATGATTTAAGGATTATGGCTGTGATATTGCAGAATAAGAAACCAGATAGTGCTGCTGTCTGTAGAACAGGGGGTGGGGGGGGGGGGGCATTCATCCA
>JAFBJU010000458.1:894314-1019238 GCA_016785305.1 Colistium nudipinnis
GGGGGGGTGCATTCATCCATTTGAATTCAGAATAAAGGGCAGCAGTGTAATTACCTGTGTTAAAAAACAAAACAATGTGTAACTCAGGAGAAGAACCTTACAATTAAAGGAACTTTAAAGAAAAGAAAAGCTTGATGGAGAATCTGGCCTCACTTTACAAGGTTACTTGAATAAATCCATCAGTCACAAATATGTGTGGGGATATGCGTCAAATATCTAATGCCGGCATTGTCCATCACTTCTTAGTTTTTCACCTATTTTAGCTAGAATACGATTTTTCGATATTTACACAGAATAAATGACTGGAAGATACCTTACATATTCTGGTGGAGGCTAGATGTTGCAAAGATCCTCGCCAATGCAAGGAATTTGTGCTAAATAATGTAAATAACAGAATACTAAATCAAACAGGAGGGAAAATGTTATGTTGACGTTATGGTTTTGACTTGTGATTACTAAGGGCTACACTTACTCTGTACTTGGACAAAAAACGACAACCGTGTAATGTCATTTTTTCTCACTGCCAGTTTTATGATTGTATCTGCAGCAAAACTACATCTGCAGCGAGGTCTGACAGGAGCAGGTGAATTTGCTTAGCGTCGATGGGGTGCGTGTTTGTTATTCTTTTGACACGGACCTGTGCTCTTTCGATCGGACCAATCAATGTTTCTCTTTATTAGACAGACACACACACGCGCGCACACACACACACTTTTGGCCTCACAGTGACTGTGTGTCGCAAAGAGGAGAAAGCTCTCTAATGAGAAAGAAAGAGTCAAGAGACAGACGGATGAACTCTGACAAGAGAACGCATGAGAGAGAGTGTGAGTGCGTGCGTGTGTGTGTGTGAGGTGTCGGGGGGGGCACAAGTATCCCATGCAATTAGGTCATTTGATCAGCCTGCGGACCAAATGTAAAAAGCTCAGTGAGTGCAAAGAGAGAGCAAAGTTCACAAGAGGCACATTAACTTCTTTGTCCTGCGTTGTATTATTATTATTATTATTATTATTATTATTTACTCAACGTTTGTTTTCATGGTCACGTTTCAGTGCTGTTAATGCTGGTTAATAGTCAGTTCTCCTTGTACTGTTACCGCCACCCTCTGGTTTTTGGCTTTCCCCTGTTTCCTGTGCAACCCCTTGTGCTTCACCTGCCGTCCATGCTCCAGTCCCCGAACAAGTAGTCTGCACTTTGACAGCATGTCGTCAAAAACCCGAGTTTTCCATGGGCTCTCGAAAACACCATTGTCAACTGCAATAACAGACGGTTATCGTGCTGCCCCCAGGCAAAGTGCCAAAAAAACAAAAAAAAAAACAGAACCCAAACCTGATCTCTGCCGTCTCCCCGTCGTCTCATGTGCCCACTGACATGGATCCAACTCGTGCACAGAGGACATATCCCATAGACCATCGGTGTTGGAAATAATCCATTAATCCTTGAATGAAATAAATGAAGCGTTTTCTGTTGCAAAATGTAGCATTTCATTTGTTATATACTCATGGAACTATTCTTTCTCGGGTTACACTAAGCCCTCGAAGAGGATAATTAAACATTTCAGCCAATCAATTTGAGACTTTTAAAGGATAGGGCTACTTTTTAAGCCAGGCTTACTTGACGCGAAATGTCTTTCTGCACACTGGAAGAGCTTCAGGCTGCCCTAATTGTCTTTTCTTCAGTTTATTCTGGCCATCAAAATATAGGATTGCTATTACGATGTAAGTGAGCCCACCTCTTCATGTAACTGATTTAGGTACGGTGTAAAGTAATGGTCCTCTTAAAACCTGCCTTATTCAAATATTCCCAAATGACCTTTTTCTCGAGGGGTCCACGTGTGCTTGTCTGAAACCTTTTAACAAATTGTGCAGGGACTCATTTCCAAACCCAAATGTTGCCTCAAATCAATCCCATATTTTTCCAGAATGCTCCACGGGAGAGCGCGGGAATAATCCTTTCCCGGTTAGTCTGCCACTTTCAATGTCGCTTCGCAGCTGATAAACATCATCACGAGAGAGATTTGCCACCCCCAATTGATTTAATATGCCCGGAAATTAGTCTCATTTACACGGCAGAATATTGCCTCTCCCCACCGATATTGTCTGATGCTGTATCTTTGCTTCACTCTCACTTAGAGGATGCGAGTTGGTGTAGGTTTTTTTTGTATAAATAGACAGAGTGTTTTTTTAAGCTTAATTAACGGAGGAGGACCATTTGCTTTCCTTAACGACTAAACTCGCACCAAAAGGAGGTGTGATTGACAATTTTTTTTTTTATTCCCCCCGCACCTCTCTCTCAGTTAATTATTCTCCACGGCATAAAATACTGAACTAAATCTTAGTGGATACACGTGTACCCGCAGCTGCGCATCTGAGGATTTGCCTTACGTCTTGGAATTGTCCTTGCTTTGCTGACATGTTTCTTGTAGCGGTGCCTTCCCTCGTTGTGTGATTTTCCACTTGCCGTCCTCTCCCATAGTTGGCCGTTGTGTGTGTCATGAAAACACTGGCAGGATCCTGAGAGCTGACGACTATTAGTTTCCTGCAAGGCCTCCCTGGGGAATCAATTCTTTGAAGACTGAACTAAGAACTGAAAGCTGCACTGCCTCTTCCACGCCTCTCTTCCTCTCTTCCTCTCCGCCTCTCAGCGATCCACCCCAACCCAGAGCCATAAATAGACAAATGATTAGCTCAGTCCAAAAACAAAGCCTTAACATAGAATATATCTCACTTTAAAAGCCACATTTCCCGCCAGATATTTTCTCATTTTAAGCTGTTTTCAAGCTTCAACTCATGATGGCCATTATTTATTTTCCATGCGGAATAGAAACCCAGCACTCCGCATTGCCACTCCCAGTTATTTCCCCTTTGACGGAAAATACTGCACTGAAAGATCCAAGCAATCTCTCGTGTAGACTCAAGAAGAAAAAAAAACGTCGACAGCAAGATAATAACAAATATTAAATGATTTGCATTTCTTGTTTAAAAACAGATCAATGCGCTCTGTGGCTTCCGTGGACAGCAGCGCACATGGATTTGCGCAATTCCAGTAACCATTAGGAGAGTGGCAGAGCTTTTAAGTCTTGTGGCTTCTTTTTATTTATCGACTGACGACTACTGGACCGTGGTTCAGGCCAGTGTCAAAGAGATATCAGGACATGTGTTGCCCTGCAAACGCGCAACATCGTGCTTTCTAATGTGTTATACAGATGGTCAAAGGCTGCCGCGCTAACACTGCCGCTGTGCATCGAGCACCGTTTAACAGCCGGTGTCACACCACGCCTGCCAGGCTACTTAAGCTCAGGAAAATGCAAATGTTTGATTAGCCTTGCACGTGTGTGTGGGGCCATTTCGCATTCAGTAATGGTAATATTTCCATAAAAATGAATTTTAAATTTAACATTTATTATTATGCAAGTTTATTCCATCATAAGAGCAAATTCCTAATATTAGAAAGTGTTTATCAGCCAACATACATTTATTAACATTTATTATTATGCAGGTTTATTCCATCATGAAAGCTTTTTCCAGGATAAAATGATCCTCTTCTAAAAGATATTTCCATCTATATTGTTTAGATGTGTTTTCAGCTTTAATTACATTTATAAGTTGAGTGTTATTTAATTCTTAAATACAAGTCGTGCAGCAGGGGGTAAAATGTATAAAGTCAGGACTGAGGATTCAGTCAATACCATGTATTTTAGGCATGTGTCAGCACCTGCCTAAAAAAAGTTCCCCCTCAGTCATCTTTGGGGAAAGAGAACAGAAGCATGATGAAGCATGTCTGCAGTTTGAAATTAACTTTGAGCTCCAGATCGTGCCAGTAATTCCTATGGAGTTTCTTCCACCTGCTTTTCCATGTTAATACACTAAAGCTTTCCTTTGTCACCCATAATGTGTAATCAATCTTGGGCTTGTTATTCATTTCTGTTCATTTATTATATTTTGCAATATTTGTTTTGGAAAACTTTCGCAAACCACATCATTTCGGATTAAAGGTGAAAATGGAAAGGATGCGCATGGTGATAACCTGTAATCTCCCTGGAAATTGCATATTAATATAACTCATTACGCAAGGATAAGCAGCATAAGTAATCCATTAATTATTTAAGTTACGCTATTGGGTGAGAGGCAATAAATGGATGGTATAAAAGCTCCAAGTGCAGCCTAGAATTCAACCACAAATTGCATTTTGTTATTGAACATCACTTTAAATATAACTTAAATGTTGTATTACGCGTGTGAATCATTGCTTTGATATGTATTCTATAGTCAAATCTGTACTTTGCAAAACTAAGAAACAGTACGAGTCGAAAAGCCTTCAGACTTTTTGCAACAACTTGCTGCCACTGACAAGAAACAGATGTTCACCAGTGAAGCCATTCAAACAACGCGCAGGCACTCGTGGCTCCCCTTTTGGGAATACAAGTGGCAGAAATCAATAGTTCCCTTTGATAAAGCACAGCACGTATATGCAACAGTTTGTTGTTTCTGGGTCTACAGAGAGTCTTTCTGTGCACAGCCCGCTTCTCTGGCACAGAGATCGACGTGGCGCCTCCCACTGCGTCTCTCGGATCACACACACTCACACACACACACACACACAAAGGCCCAGGTTAATAATGTGCGGGCCGACTGGCTGGACTTCTGCCGCCGTCTCCATTTACCAACATGTGTCCCTCGTTCCTCCAGAAAAAAAATATATATATATTCAAATCCCTCTAAAAAGAGAGGCGAGACTTCTACAGTGCCAAAAAAAAAAAATCGAGGTTGTCCACATCTCCCAGGAGAGGAGCCACAAAAGTAAATGGAGACAATCTCTCCAACTGTGGACTTATGTGGACTAACTCTTTCCAGCCTGAGGCAAATTCAGGCAACCCAAACATTATTAATTGTAAGGCTTTTTTTTTGTGAATAGAAAAGTCTAAATGTGCGTGTGTGCCGTTTTAGAAATCAATGTAACTCTGTATCCAACACATTCAATCTGGCTTCATTGATTGGACTGCTGCTTCGTTAACTTCTGACTCCAATTAACGTTTGTTGATGTCACGAGCTGGAGGGGCTTACTTTATCCAACCTGCACAGGTAATGTGATGTTTTCACCGCAGGCAATACAATGACTTGCTTGTTAGTAGCTTAAATAGACTGTGGTATGGTAATCATTCAAGATAAATTTAAACAAAAATGGAGTTGGTGCCAGAAGATTAAATCTTTTCTTACTTTGTGGCCCTAATATTTATATTTTCCTCAGCGAAGATTAGTTTTGTATTTTTATCTTAGTAACTAGAGGCTCCGGTGTACTTTTGGTCTTTTCTTAGTTGCATTCATTTTAAGGTCAATTAGAGCAGGGCATATCAGCTTGGTGGAAAATTTCAGATGGGCCATGTGGCTTCTCGAGAGAATGGAGAACAGCTTTTGTGTAAATCTTGGCACAGCTGGTAGTTGTTTTTTTTTCCTCTCCTAGCGATGAGAATTACTCGGCAGAGGCAGTCCAAGTGTTCTCTTGCAGATTATCTGTCTTTTCAGCTCTCTCTCTCTCTCCAATAAGTAATGTGTTGCGTGGCTACAGCCATGACTGAACTACTGTGCCTCTTTCGCTTGCTGATGAGCCATTTGCCTGCTTTAAAAGCACAGCAGGTCAAGTGCTATTGTCAGGTTACCAAGATTCATCTCTTTTAAATGTGTCCTGCGCAGCCATGTGCTCAAGTGTCAAAGTGCATGTCATCAGCTGTGGCTTCTTTTATCTGGCATATTCAGATAATATCGGTATTTATCTTACAAATGACATTCTCCAGACGGGTCCAGACCGTAGACTGAAATATTAAGTTGCTGAATTCGACAGTACATTTAAATAAGTTGTTGTAGTTTATCGGGGGTGGATGGGTATTATTACATTGAAGATTATAGACCCCTATCTATCTGAAAAGTAAACAACTTGGTGGGTAATTTGCAGAGTTTAGGCACAAGCTAATTTCAGTTTTTGTCAATCCTATTAGTTTATTCAGCATTTGCCAGGTACCATTTATTCCCATGTTTTATCTTGGCAATTACTTTAATTGGATTGCTTTTATGTGTCTGGTTTCATAACAAGTCACATGGGGATGATTTAGAATAGCGCAAAGTTGAGATAAAAAAAAAAGTAAAATAGAATTAGGGGAATAAACCTGAAATAACGACAAGATAATCTGCCATTAAACTCTACAATGTGTTATTTCTCAGACGAGACGAATGGAAAGCCTTCACCGCATGGTGTGAACCTGATCACATTGGGTGTGCAGTGTGGAAATCTCCCCATTAGCCCTCCTTAATGCAGAGCTTTATGTGAATGACCATTACCTGCACATCAATCTCCCTTCAATTACTTCTGGGGAGTGCAGCTTGGTAATAAGTTAGGAAAACGGCTGCTTTTTGCTCACTGATGGTAATTCACTGTGCATGAAAGCTGTCAAAACACATCGTCTGAGGCCTTTGATCAAAGCCTGTGAACGTTTTGATGAGGTTTAATGAAGAAATGGGGAGATCAGGGGAGGAGAGAAAAGGACGGGAGGGGGGGTGTAAGCAGGGTTCCAGACATGTGATTACTAGAGGAAGAAAATACAGAGAATGCTGTCTATACTGGAGAAATGCCACTCATTTTCGAATTTCTCTGAATTCTTAGATTCCACGCCACAGTGCGTATCCGTTTGGGATGTTCAGCCTGACTCTCTTGTACCTACGACATAAACACACACTGACACATTGTGTCGTGGTTTCTATACTCCTCTTCATTTGAAAACACAGTTGAATCTGTATTCATAACGATTTTGAGAAGTGACAGGGGCCACAATTTCAGGAATTTGGGCTACAACGTGCACCTCGACCTCAGAAATACTTTGCTTTATTGTAGCCTCCTACCACGTAACAATCGGAGGACCTGGGGAGAAATTGTGTTTCTCCGTTTGTCAGACATTTCATTTCATTAAGGTTGTGCTGCAGCCGACAGATGGTTTATAGTTTCAGTTCCCATTGTCAGCACTTGAACCTTGACAAGCGCATTAGTGTGTGGGTTGTTGTGACCCCTTCTATACCTCCTTATTCTGTATTATACCTACCATTGACGACTGTCATCAATAGATCGCACACACACACACACACACACACACACCCCATCCATTAGGCACAATTTCAAATGCGTGTTCCTGAAATCTTGTTTTCCTGTATCTTCTTCTATAGAGCTGTCTGTTCTTGCTCTGATGAGACAATAATAATATTGGCCTCTGAGTTGACCGACGATGTCTCATCAACAACAGAAACCGAGAAAAAACGTTACTAAGGCAATAAACAGTGATTCAGAGTCTGGGAGAATAACACTGTCCCCAGCTCAGCTCCTGTCCACTCTGTAGATCTGTGACTCAACCATTTCTATTGACACTTCTCTGATAGTCGTAATGTAAATACATAGTGGCCCTAGGAACGAAAGTGCTGTGAAACAAACGCAATTTAGTACCAATATAGATTTTTCTACCATCAATGTGATTGCTTCAGAGCTAAATGCGAATTATTATTATTATTTGTGTTTCTCCAAGTTAAGTCAGTTTACATCAAGCAATTGTTTGTCTGTCTGTATGTCGGAACGGTAATTGTGTATATAATCCCTTACCTCATTATCCATAAGTCAATGCTCAAGTGCTACTTACAGTCTACAGTGCAACGGGGACCTAATCAGACCACTTCACTTTGCAATGCCGACAAAATCCAAATGCATACATATACTGACCTTTAATATATACAAGATTACAGAAAACCAATGATACAAACACATTAATGCTACAAATACACTTTTGTATTTAATTCGAATGTTTCCTATCCCTTTGGCACAAACATGTAATTATGGTTCTGCGGCCTGAATCTATCACATGATGTTCCCAATATAACTGCAATATCAGCGCAAAGCAGGTGCTATTTCTAAAACAATGTTGAATCTTTTTGTAAAATCTTTCTTCTTAATAGCTAATGGACTCTCCAATTCCAAGAGAACTATGAGGCCAAGTGAGCAAGCATATTAGCCTGAGAGCAAATGAAGCAATTACACAATGCTATTTACACAATTATGGATTTTGCTGATGGGACAGTGGAGGCGGTATCATGTAGAACACTCAGTTCATTCTGATACTGTTGTGTTGCTCCGATGCTCTTGAGGAAATTATGGAAATTGGTTTCTGTGTGATGCTGATAACATTGGAAATGGTGGACAAATGACTTTTCTTTGTAAAGCAGCAGTTGCTTATTGATTTGATGATGCCTGTGAGGGAGTTGTTATTATCCCCTCATACATTTGGCTGTTGCTTCTTCTGGTAGCTAGAGCCAATAGTTATTAATATTCATCAAACTATTCATAGCATACAATTATAACATGTTGGTGCACGTCCAAATCATTGTCAATAACCCTCTCCTGGTGGTAACTCTGGTGCCAACATATGTTTTGGGGTGAAATGTCTTGACAATTATTGGACGAGTCATGTATTCCTTCCATGATGATCTTTGTCATGCAATGGGTGGATATAGTTTTTAATGAGTTTTATTTGTTTTTATTTATTTTTTATTTTTGTATTTTCCTCATGTGCAACAGGGTTAGAATTGACTTTGATCATTTTCTCTGAAAGAAAAACAATGGATTTATTCAAAGCGAAAAAGGCAAACCGTGAATACAAACTTTTCCCCCCAACAGAGTGTGATATTGTTATTCATACTGGATAGATCTCAAATGTGTAAGGGAGAGTGCGTTTAAAGATGGAGGAAACAGTGAGACTGGTCCAAAACCTGCATTTTCAGAGCTTGAGCTGAGATTCACACTGATCAACCTGTGAAACTAGGTTGTGAAGTTTCACAAAAAAAGAATGTGCTGGTAAGTTTCCAAGATAAAATGCTTATTCATGCTGGGATGAGGAGGCCTGTCGTGCGGTGCGGTGCGACTTTGAAGACTCTTTGGACATGTTCATCCAGGTCACTCGGACTTGACCCGTTCACTCTGTCTCCAGAGTCTTTTGTGAGTCACGGCTAACCTGACCAATCAGACGGGACATGAACGCGTCGCTCCCTCTGAACCGGAGCCATTAGCAGCAGTGACCTCAGGGACTCCGTGGCACAGTGCACGGGGCAGTGGCTAATCACAGGGACAATGGCCGGGTTTCCTCTCACCGCCATTATTGCGAAGGTTAACAATCAAGTTGCGATGCATAGCTCGATGTGACTTCCTGATGTCTGCAGATGGAAAGCTGCTCTGGCCACACAGACAGTCAAGTATGAGCAGGAGGCTATAGTATTAATATTAGCATTATGGTTATCACTATTATTAGGTATTGGCATTGTTGTTGTGTTGCCTTTTATTATTCAAATAATTGTAACATCCATCAAGTATCACCACAGGAACCAGCTACCAACAAACATATTATTTAACTTGAGATAACCTTGGGATAATATAAATATGGTCATTTGGCAAGGACAGTTTATATGGAAATCCTATGAAAAGTGATACTATGGGAGCAGCCATCAGCTTAGCGTTAGTAGACTCTAACGTTGTAACAGATGATTCAACTAGTGTTTTGGTCATATTGTATGTTACAAACAATGTGGTTGGTTGTATTTTTCAGAAAATGGTCTTATTTGTTTTGGAAAGACCCAAGGAGGGGAGTCAAAAAAAAAACAACAGAGCCTAACCAGCTGACATAACCATGTAGATTGGATCTCTACAGCACTACTTCAGAATCTTCCACCGCTCAGTTTTCTATTCCTGTCTCGCTAATTTCCCATCTGGAACGGGGGAGGCAAGAAAAAAAAAAAAAGCTTCAGCCAAAGAAAATGCTTCACTGCAGCCTCGACTAATACTGTCATGTCCCTTTACACATTACCCAACACACGCTCACATCCCTTTCATACTGGTGCAGCATATAAGGCTAAAGGAGGATGTAGTGTATGATATGTAGAACCATTGTCTCCTTCCTTATGAATAATTCAATCATATCCCTTCTCCTCTACTATCTGGACCCTACTTCTCATATTGTGTTGTTGTATAAAATATATATATATATACAGTATATATGAATTGTTGCTAACCTTTTAGTGAAGTAACATTCATTGAAAGTGTGTGACAAATTGAAAGTGCCCATAGCTCCAATTGAATGATTTGCCATGGCCATTTTTTCCCCCACCTCCCGAATCAAACCACGCGGTTGTTTTCACAACACGACTCTTTGGCAGATCTTTTTGGCAACGACATCTTAGAGACAGACGCACAATTTCATACCGCACTGCTGGTGCAACCGCAGCAAGTCGCCTGACCAAAAAACACAGGTCAAAGTGTTTAAATGACAACTTTCATTTTTCCAATGAGAGCCCCTTTGATTTTCACTCCAATCAGTAACCCACACACAGTTAATTTAGGATGACTTCTATACAATTACGAAGGGGGCGGGGGGCTCTGTAATTTCTTACTATTGCACCTCTCTTCTCCTCGCTAATGGTCTTTCAGTGGAAAATGGATTCCCGACAATGTCGTGACTCGCCGTTCTCACCAGGTCGCCAGCGTTCCCTTAATTATGCAAATCACCCTGATTTTGTGGCCTTTTGGTTCATGTTGATTGAGAGGTTGGAACGAGGGATCATGGGTACCTCTGCAGTATGTCAGTGCCGGCTCAGAGACTATGTACAGTATTTAAGTGTTTGTGTGTGTGTGTGTGTATATTCATTTACATTTTTGTCGGACTTTCAAAATCATTTACTCCATTTTTAATGACACACTGGAAATATAGGTGCTGTGCAACACTAAGCACATCACAAGTAAATAGTTTAGACATTGACTATCACAGTTAATAAATCAACCCAAATTGTTATCAACATATATTATAATAGGTGAAGTGGCTGTGATCATCACGGACATGACTGGATAATTCACTGCCGAAGTAAAGAAAGGAGGTTAAGAGGTCACTCTTAAGTCATACATACAGTCAAAGTCTTTCAGAGTAGTAAAGTAGTAAAACACTTCTTACCACAAACGTGAGACAATCGCACAAAGAAATACACAATTCCTAGAGTTGTTGGGGTGTTGAGGTCAGTGGGCCTATGCTAGAAAAAATAGTTTTGAAATTTTCTTCAGTTAACTGTATTATTCTTTGAAAAAATCCATCCAGACACGTGGAGAACATGCAAACACCACGCAGAAAGGCCCTTCATTTTATGTTTTATTATAGGTCATGGATGAGTGACCAATCCAGCCGTGCTCAAAAGGACAGAACATTACTGGGTTCTCCCCTGCAGCATAGCAATGTATTGTGAAAATACAACCGTCTCTTTTTTTTCCCTTCCACCTACCTGAGGCTCACATGTTGTTCTGCATGTTTCTATCGCCAGTATCCTTTCAGTATACTGAAAGGAAAAGAACTTTGGAAAATAAGAAGGACTCAGAGAGAGCAGGTAAAATAGAAGGACAGAGATCAAGCAGCACACAGACAGGAGGGGTGATGGATTGAAGGAGTCAGGCAGAGAGAGAGGGAGGTGCCCACTTGAATGTTACTGTGGATTCCTCTATGTTAACAGAATACCTTGTCATGTCTTGCCTATCCAAGGGCTAAAACCCATCAGATCTATAATCCATCATCAGCTGGAGAAATGACGATCAATGCTGCTGCCGCTGCTGCTGCTGCTGCCTATGAACTAATTAAAAGCAGTTGGTGCTTTGTTTGGGCTAAATCAAGTGACAGTGAAAGTGAGAAGGCCAAACCGAAGCAAACAACAATGTTCGCAATTTTTGAATGAGTCTCTTTTTTGTGCATCCTTTTTACCCATATAAGACATTTAAATAAAACTGCTTTTATCATACTGGGCAAAAAACCATATCACTTGCAGCATATTCTCTGTTAAATTTTTGTTGACACTGCGACACAACTGCAGTGTTTTAGGCTGCACATTGTGAGGGTTGAGAGACGCGTCGATCCAGTGTGCCCTGCGCAGTTGTCGAATAAGAGCTCAGTCCCCTGCGTTAAAAAAAAAATCAAAAATAAACTAAAGGAAGAGATCCCTGTATGCTGCTTTTGTATTCATGACTTTTCTGAATCAGTGCGTTGGTCCCCACAGACCCATGTCTATGGCCAAAGTTGAAAAAAGAAATTCCAGTAATGTTGACTCAGTGCCTCAGTGACATGGTGTCAGGAAAGACCTAATAAGCTTTTTAGGATTTATTACTGGGCTGTTGTGTTGTGGCCCGGTGTACATCAGAATTACCCTCAGACCGCACAATGCCACAGTTTATGTCAAAGGTTCATGGCCAACACAGAAATTGCTGTGGCCTGTAAAGATGTAGCAAAGTTTGAAAAAAGAAAAAATTCTGTCACCCTAACTAAATGCTTTAGTTGCTTATATGCGACTGTGGTATTTTTTTATATATTTTCCCAATTCGCCATGCAATATTAACTACTACCTTTGATAATCATTCAAATTGAATATTTCACAACACATGTCTTTCTTTTCCCTACATTTCCCATATGGTCCCTGTAGTTGCAGAGATTAACTCTATTCATTTTGACCATGTCGTTTTTCGAGCAGGGGCCCTTGAAAAAAGGCCAGAGGTTTGGAGGTTAATCGTTGAAGCTCATTAGTTCATAAACTGTTGGAGATTTTCTTATTCCGAACATGACCCGGGCTCCACTGTGAGCCGAGGAGTGAGAGAAAGAGTTGTCTGCGTTCAGAAGGCTACGACTTGTCTCGCGAAACTTCTTAAAGCATCTAATTAGAGCTAAGATGAATCCTCGGTGGGGTTGGAGCCAAGGTTAGGCCCCATCTGGCCCCCCAACAGGCCCTCAATCTACACTAAAGATAGCTACAACCTATGCATTCCTCCCTAGGATCACGTCTATTTTTTTTTCCTTTCCTTCCACTGCACACAACGTCTTGGTGGGGATATCGGAGTGTGTGTGTGTGTGTGTGTCTGTGTGTGGGAGCGGCTGTGTAGTGGGCTTTGTTACAAGGTCACTTTCGGTCAGTCTGGCTTGTGTTGAGGGTAATTAATCTACTCCCATAGACACGCTCAAAGGAATACAGCAGACTGAATTAAATGTCAGTATCAAGCATGAGGTGATGACGCGGGGAGTTTGCATGCCTTTGTTTTTAACTTCAACATGGAGACCCTGAGATCTGAGACATGATCAGCAGTAATATAACTCCACCCTATGCATAGTTTACGTGCATTATTATACTGCATCATTCTAGGCTCCTGCATTCAAATCTTGAATTTTGTGCACAAATTGTAACGATGCTGGATGAAAGCTTGTCCGGTCAGGAGTAGTGAAGCTTTGGTGGTCAGCTGGCATAGAGAAAAGGGGAAAAGCACCAAATCCCTGAGACGGTGTCCAAGTGACCGTGACAAATGCACAGTCTGTAGAACACGAACAGCTGAGGTGTTTTATGGTGGGTGTTTGAGCAGCGAGGGTGAAAACACATTTGTGTCCGTGCCAGCCGAGACTTGATTCCTCACACAGCCAGATGGCGGCTGCTAAAGGCTGCTGTTGTCTCCATTCTCTACCTGGGGCGGCTAAAATAGATAATTACACATCTTGGCAACGGAAACTACACATCACGAGTAGTGGATGAGTTTGAGTGCGAGTCATTGGTCGTAGTCTGAATGAAAAATCCCCATTAAATGTGGCACAGCCAGGTGTTTTCAAGTTGACGTTTCATTTGTGTATGGTCCAATACCAACAAGCACAAGTTGTTCCAAGTATTTTTATTTCTATTTCTCAATACATAAGGCATAGCTCAAAACTCTGGCTTATAAACTTCAGTAGAAAGGTTAGGGTAAATATTTACAATGCGTCGCCGTCAGGCAAAATAAAAGGGGGAATAAGCTGTCAGACAGCATGTCACAAAACTGCAGGAAGACTCGAACAATGCAAACATGCCCATTTGAAAAAAAACGCTGCTCCCACTTGTGTTTTTTCCCACAACAAAGAGCTTTTTTTTTCATATTGAGTATAACTCACACTAGTTCCATATTTCTTCTACCGCAGCCCTGTTGGCAACTTCACTGCATAGACACAGGTCAGGAGGGTCTCTGCCCGAGTCTCACTATGTGGGAAATAATACCACCTAGTAAATGACCATGCACGCCATCTTCGTGATGACTGTACACGTCAGGCTCTCTTTATTTCGGATTTTAGGAGCAGCGAAGCCCGTTGAGCCAAAAATGAGCCGCAGGTCAAGAGGTGGTCATTTGACTCGCCCACTGGGAGATAATACAAAGCCTAATAAATGAGGAGAAAGCCTAGGAGTTCACCACTGTGACGCTGCACAGATCAGGAGGTCCGTGGCAAACTGTGAAGGGCTAATAAATTAGAAGTCACCTTAAAAAAAAAAAAAAAAAAAAGAAGAAATAAGTCAGAGGACAGAATATTATTTTGGCAGTTGTAGTATGCTTCAGTGCTTTCGACAGCCATAGCTGTAGGAATTATATTTCAGGGTCGTCTGTTCGTCCCATTCTAGTAAAAGTGATATCCCAGGAACACCTTGAGGGGATTTTTCCAAAGGTCAAAATCACTGTGACCTCACAAAATGCTTATGGCCATAACTCACCACTAATCATTAGGACGTAGACTTAATATTTTTCAATTAATTTCTTTCCGCCTGCACTGCACAGTCTGGACAGACATGGATGTATACTGTACTATAAATTGACCAGTTGGCAGACACAGGCCTTCTGCTTAGGCTCAATCATGTACACCATAAAAGCCTGAGCGTATGTCTTTTCACGTTTGGCCCATGATGCCTGGTCATTTTGAGTTTCAGAGAAAATAACACAACTAATTGATACTCTACGTATACCTCGATAAACTTGAGTATGAGTGTTGAAGCCTCTCGGAAGACACTGCGAGCGGGCTATTAATCACAGCCTGAGTCAATGAATTGCAAGAATGATATAGTACTGCATCTGTCTGACCAAAGGCTGTGGAGTTAGAAGTTGTTCTTTCATTAAAAATTCTTCCAAACACACGAGCCGGTCATTTAAACTTTGTACACTATCGGAATTGTACTTCTGTCTGAGCAGTCACTCATAAATTATAGTACTTAATAGAAAATATGATTATAACATTTAATTTCACCAGTGCTATCACTTGTACTTACTTCATTAATGACACTTTAGGCCCCAGGCCGCCATAAAAACAGAAGCGCCTCGTTTGCACTCAGGTGGCAGTTTATTAGGAACCGCTAATAGTAACACAATCTATGTGGTGCAGTAAATTCCAAGATGTTTTGTTTTCACTGAAACTGATGGTGGTAATATTATAAACACATGTGTTTGCCTCGATAATTCACATATTGATATTTTCTTTTCAGTGTATAGATGGTCAAATTAATGCGCACAGCGTTGTTTATCAGTAACCAATAATGGGGAATTTAAGTCATTTCAAAAAGAAAGAAAAGTGGGTGCCAGTGGTCTGGGGAGTTGACTTATTGGCCTGTAAATAAGGAAAGAGAGTCGTTATGCTAGTAGTTAAAAACGGAATTATCCTTGTCTGGTCTCAGATATTCTATTCTGGATTTGTTGAACAACTCATTTAAAGTTTAATCTATCAGAGGAGAAGGACATTCACCCTGGGTGAAATTCTCTATTTTCCATCTACTTCTGAGGAGAACTTTGTTAATGTTTTGTGGTATTCTATTATAATTACATTTTAGATTTAAAATCATTTTACGATTATTTGCTGCCCTTATTTTTTTTTTGGAACGTAATATATCAGTTCTTTGTCTTATATTGAGGTTATTATAACAGCGCTTTCATGTTAGGGCATCAGTTTATTGTATTTGTTTTCATTTTTTCCACATTGGCTCTCGGTGGTCGGTTATCAGGTTGCTGCCATTACAGCTGACAGGGCACCTGCTATCATTGTATTATCTCCCTGAAGGTAAAATCTGTTTTAGGCAGGAATTAATTGAGAGCCGCCCTGTTGACCTGCTCCTTCTTTTCCCAACTTATTGGTGACATTTTTAATTAATGTACCTCGCTGCCTCCTCCCTGAGGAAGTCTCACTTTCTCTCTTTTATTGATATTTATTGTGTGACTGTGTCTGGGCGTGTGCAAGGTGACAGCTCACTCTCCAGGGCAGCACATGGATTGTTTGCTGCTGTGCGCAGAGCAATAATGTGTTTGTCACCCACTTCTTAACAGCACAGTCTCCACGGTTCATCTTTTCCTGTTCCAGTTTCTGTACGACAGAGCAAAAAATAAGCCTTGCTTCCCCACGTCAGATACAGGATTATACAAGCATTTGAAATCTTTCGTAAAACTGCAGGTCATTTTTGAAACAACTCAATGACTCACTGTTACTATTCCATAATGAATGAATGAATAAGAAGCATTTAAAGTTCCAGTATTACCTGGCAATAAATAAAAAAATACAAATAATAATAATGAAATGAGAATACCAAGACGAGAGTAGATGTTTTCTTCTTTAAAACAAATATAAATTAAGATTTTTAAATCATATTTACACTCATTCTAATTATAGCATACCTTCAAAAAGGTGCATGGTATGACTTGTGAGGGAATTCCACAATGAATTACACTCTGTATTCAACAAGGAAGGGTCAATACATAAATGTATGTTTCGTACAATGCGTATTCGATATTGCTGTGATGTGATTCACGGGGAAATAAATGTATGAAAATAAGTCCAATCCTAGATAGCTATGTGTCCATGAGTTTCTAACCATAGTTCATAGGAGCAGAACGATTGGAACTTCCTCTCCAATGGCTCGAACAGAGTCTGAGTCGTGGCGATGATGTCACGGCTGCGTTCAGATGAGGAGATGGTGAGGTAGGGCCTTGTTAGAATATTTTTCCTGTCAAGAGGAAGGCCCGTCCCGCCCGCTGCTGTCTCTTAAGGCTACGGACCTAATCACTGAATACATTAAATGTGATTGGCCGGATGCAGATGCGTCTAACCTCTAACTACATCTTGTTCCTGCAATGACTGAGCCAATTTAATTGGACGGATGAAAGCGACAGCTCTGCCACAGTCGCCCTTATAGTTAGAGATATTATGTCTGATTTGTGGCAGCAGGAAAAAAAAAAAAGCCTCACATGTGGAAGGCGCCTCGGGTTGCATCCTCTCTCTCCCCTCCTTTGTGTGATCACACAATCTGACGGACGAGCCGTGTGGCTCTGTGGCAGTTCACTTTTATATCTACTCTCAAATCGGAAAAATAATGCCAAGTTTTCATGTTCAGAGAATTTAGGACCCATCATAATCTGCGATTACCGAAAGACACAAATCACTAAAGCGGTTTGTTTTATTTTTGTTTCAATTCTCAGCTTTGCAGTTTAGAACTGTCCACATTTACGAACAACACCATTTCCCAAAGTACTTTTCTTTACAACCATGTTTTCCATTTCAGTTCCAGGTGTTTTCCGTTTGTGTGGCGCTAGTCCATCTTATGGGGCTTTTTACAGTCTGAATATTGCATGGAGAATACCTTTTTCTGCTCTCCTATTTCTCTGTGGCTGTGTAATACCTTTAGGAAGCTGAAAGGATTTTACTGCCATGTCCAAGTAATCCTGTCACAGCACTCTGTCCCTAATCTGCTGTCCATATCGAGAAAACCAGATGACAATATTTACAAACATATCTTCGTGTTTGTTTTAATTGGGTTATAAACCTATGGCTGGAGTTTTGTTTGTGCAAAACAATATATGGCACAACTTAAGTACTATATATGCAAACTAATACACAGCAATTCATGTAGTTTCCTCAATCTTTATTACACAAATCCCCCTGATTAAAATAT
The DNA here is from genome assembly GCA_016785305.1 of Colistium nudipinnis. Taxonomy (NCBI): domain Eukaryota; kingdom Metazoa; phylum Chordata; class Actinopteri; order Pleuronectiformes; family Rhombosoleidae; genus Colistium; species Colistium nudipinnis. Next base: position 912,119 of record JAFBJU010000458.1, read on the forward strand.
TTATATTAGGAAAGGATAATAAAGGCATACTTGTATAGAAATAATAAAAAAAAAAAGCATACCATGATGATTAGCGCATTATAAAAACCTAGAATGCTGCAGGACATTCTGTTCCATTGACCTATTATGGACTTTCAACAAAACGAAAGTCAGCAATGACTCAAAGGCAGTTTCCATACCTTTCTGTTTTCATTTCAGATGCAACAGCGTGTAAACGAATTCTGAAGTCGTCGTTGAGAAAATCCCTATTTTTCTAAATATGCATCCAAAACAGGATATATAAAATGCATGAGTAGAAATACTCCCCCTGGACAGATTTGTCTGCATATAAATAAATGAATAATAGCTTGATTCGGGGGGGGTGTGGTATGGCTCTGTCCTGGCCAGTCCATCGGTCTTCATCTGCTGTTCTTTGCCCATTCTATTGGCTGTAGCAGGTTTTAAGGAGCTATCATTGTAGTGGGAGCTGTGGGAAGTCATGTGTAACCGTGTGTCCGTGGCAAACGTTTTACATAGCTCTCAGGTCAGGTACGGGGCCCCCTCAGGGAGGACAGGGCCAGCGCTGCGCGGGGAGCTACAGATTCAACGAAAGTGGCTGTTCAACCAAGATTTTGCCGCATGGCTGAAACTGGTGCCAGGCAATTTATAGGAGACGGAGGCTCAGCGTGATTGGAATCGAGGCAGTGGATTCTCTCTCAAATGCGTGGTAGGAAAAATAACTAGTATACTTTCCCTTACCTACTGGAACTCTGATTTTAAGAAAAGTTAGAAAACTCAACAATGTGTAAGTTAAAAACCCACTCACAAACATCACAACATACGTACGGGTGGGACACTTATCTGTACCACCACTATTTCAATATCTACCCTGGTCTTTGCAAAAAAAAAAAGAGGCGTGATAATGATAAAAATATGCGCCCAAGCTGTGCTGTGAATACGATTTGTCAGATTTGGGGCCGACATTGATTTTGGATTTCAGACCACTGTAGAACAGGTTTAGGAGAGCAGTTTGACTAATGAGCTCTTCACATGAAGAAGGATCTCATTTGTCGGCCTGCACCTGTCTGCCCTGAGCTGCCGACCTAGGTTAGAGCTCGGGGAGCTGATCTCGACAGCACTCACCTTGCCAGTTCCCGGCAGAGCCACACTCAGCTCCCGGCTTCAAACAAAAAAATAAAATAAAAATCACAGGTGGCCTCATGTGTATCTCCCTATACTCATATTTTTCCCTGCATGGTGACTTTCAGGCTTAGCGTTGTCTGGAGTGGCTGTGAAATAGAATTTGAATAGATTTGGAATGTGTTCAGTCTTTTGATCATGGCAATTAGTAGTCAATTATTTATGAAAAACTAATTTTGACAAAATATAGACATCGTCATTTGTACATTTTCCCTAATCATTTTTTTTTCTCATCATATGGACATGTATTTAGTCTTGTCAGGTCGGAATTCCCCGAATATCAAAAATTCATTGGGCAGTTAGCTTTGAAAATGACTTCCTACCCTCGCATTCCCATGCTGTAGCTGAGATTTCATTTCATGGAACACACACTTTTTAGGGCAATGAGCCTCTAGGAGCGTCTTGCTTGAACATAATTTATTTCCTTTTGTCCTTTTTTATTTTATGTGTCGATACAAAAAAAAAACATCCTGCTTTCCTCCCTGTGTGATCACATTTTTTCCCCAGCCTTTATCATCTTTATCTCATCTATGATTGCCTTGCCCACCGGGAGCCGGACCAGTGCTGAAAGTAACAATTTTCATTTCTGTGGCCTGCTCCATCTTTCCCCATGTCAATAGGGCATTTGGCAGATGTGCATACTTGGGTTTTAGATGAGAAAAGATTCAAAAAACCTTTATCTCACCCACTTTGGGGAAAATGTATTGGTCTCTCGGAATGACCAAAGGGACCAATACAATATGGTCTCTTCATGTCAGGCTCTAACAGACTGTATGGATGGGTTCATTAGGAACTGTTTTTTTTCTTCATTTTTGGCATCCTGTGTAGAGCAAAAATAGTTTTGTTTGCAGAAGGTGTCTCATTGCTATTCAACATATGCTTTTACCGACTCACTTAGATGACTATGGGACCGCCTGTCTCCTGGAAATGCTCCCGTGCAACAAAAACACGGCGAGTCCAAGTTGCAAGTAGACTTCCCAGGAACCATGTACCCATGCAGATGAAGCAAAGCAAAACAGTGGGCACTGACACACTGGTGTAGAGAGTTTGAGGAAGTAAAAGGACTGTCGAAACCCTGGAAATGAAATGTAGAATATTGTTGAGAATTGTTTTGGCAAACAGAGTGAAATTAGTTGTATATTGTAAGGGGAGATGGAGCACACACACTAAAGGTTAGGGTAAAAACAATATGGAGCTTTGACCGTACACATCTACCATGATTTATTATGCAAGACGAACCAACACTTCTCTGTCTAATGCTGTATTTTCTCCAGCTATGCCATGCATAGCACAATTAATTAAAGTCCTTGTATTAATGAGCATCCTCTATTAATCCGACAGAGTGTTACACAAATTGTCACGGCCTTGTAGCGTTGCTAACGGGGCCTGATCGCAACGTGTAAAACTAACACTAAATTCCTCATAGGGTAACACACACACACACACATTACCACAGGAATGAATGGAAGAATTAAAGGTGATTTTGAACCAGGTTGATGAGGCATGTTAGTTTCTATTCCCACAGGGCAATTTAATTAACACGTTAAATATTACAACATGGTGCAATATTAATGTTTCACAATTGGTGCTACGCCCCTGTTTGTTTTCTGTGCAGACAGGGTGCGTGTGTGTGTGTTTGTGTATACGGGTGAGGGGCGGTACCCAGTATAGTTAAACCTTGACAAGCCACAGCTCCAAGGTCTACCCAAGTACATTAGTAGTAGTAGTAGTAGTATATGTACACTACACCATATTTAAATATTGAATAAGGTGGTGGATTGTTAAAGTTTCAAGAAATTGTGGAATCTTGAGTGTCCAACCCAGAGCTATAGAAATGGCATTAAGATATAAACCTTTCACTATTTAGAACATTTTTATTTAAGCATTGCGATGTTCGATTGTATTGTGTGTGTGTGTGTGTGTGCGTGTGCGTTTGTGTGTGTAGCCAGAGCCTACTACTGGAATTTTTGCAAATGTTTTTGCTGCATTTAAAAAATTAATAAATAAAACACATTTTCTTGAAGTGGATGAGAGAACTGGCTCTGTCCTCTCTGCCAAATCTGTGTCCTCTATGTGCTGGCAATACATGCTGGAAGAACCGCAGTAATCGCGTCCTGTGTGGCAACTAATTTCCCAGGCTATAATTGTATAATTCAAAGGAATGAGATATTGGAAAAGTGCATTGCTCCTTTTTTTTGTCGGCACTTGTGAAATTTGGCATTCAATCTTGGGAAGGAATAATGCATTTCTTCTGGAACACGTTCTGGGCAATAACCAATACAGTCCCATATCCTACAGCTTCAAACAACATCAAACGACACGTTTTTCTGATAGAGCTGTCATGAGCTCACTGGCTTTGTGGATCTGGCATCAGTAGCAAAAAGCTACACAAGGTGCGGAACGCAGAGGCAGCCAAAATATTATGAGTCGTCCCTTCTAAAAATATGCAGGGTCGAGAATGAGATCAAAGTAGATAATAGTTTGGAGCGTGCCTAATAAATGCCTGATAAACTGTCCACTTCATCAGGAAAGCAATCATAAGCACTGAAGGCTAATGTGCATGCACTCGTCTTTCACCATACAGAAGACGTGAAAGACATTTATTAAATGTTTCTTTAATGTGAAGGAATTTCCCATTTCCTGAAGGAAATAGGAGGAGAGGAATGAATAGAACCCCTATTGGAATTACAATACGAAAATGATGTCCGCGTTCGGCTGATCATTAGACGACATTTTTCCATCAAAGCAAGAACTACCCCTCTGATGAATATGAACACAATAAATTGTTCTCTGGTTGTGTTTGTTTATCATGTGTTAAAAATAAATAACTGTCTCCAGTGTTTGGGCCAGTGTGGCAAAGCAGAGATAATGAAACGTATATGATAATAAACTTAAATCCCACAGTAGACATAAAAGGCGTATTAAAGGTTCCCTGTGGATTTATACTGCAAACAAGATTGCTATTTGCGCTCAGAATGTGTAATCCAAATGAAAAATGTATTATTAGGGCCAAACAAGGATATTGAATGGATTTCTTGATTCATACCATCTTTTGCAGAGCTGTACGGCACACGCGTGTACTCGCAAGCAACATTTAAAACATCAAAACATAATTCAGTGGCGTTTCTATTGGCAATCTCTAGAGCATGCAAGTTAAAAACCAGTCGTTTGTGATTCCTTCCTGTTGATTTCTTTCATTTATTCTATGAGCGTCCCAAGTGTCCTCTCTGTGTGTTCCAACCCGTCTGGCCCTTTTCCACCGACCCCTCTCATCATCGGACACATTCCCCGTCCACGGAGCTGTCACTCACTTTGATGTGCACATCAACTGAAGCTCTTGCCCTATATCTGCATAGTTTTTATGCATTCCTCTGCCGCCACAGGCCTCGCCAGTTGGATCGATCATTGCATGAATAAGTGTACATTTCGGAGAAGATCACATTTTGCCGCACATCACATGAAACATTGGAAAGATGGATAAACAACACGGCAGCTCTAAAATCTCCTTCCTGTTACAAATGGCTGCCGACATGGCTCCTGTCGCTGTTGAGGGATTCTCATTGGAGGCCACCTCAACGCGCGGCATCGGTTCAGCTCGCCGAAAAAAAAAAAAAAAAAGCCGCATTAAACGTCCCCTCACTAATCTCGTCACTGCGATAGTGGCTCCGGGACCTGGTATTGTGCACCAAAGCCTTGTATCACTGTTTGCTCCACAATGCCTGGTATTGTGCATCATTCCCACTGTAGTGGCAACAATGGCGATACACATGGCTGATCTGATTGCGAGGAACGGATCGTGTAGCCGGGGCTGTTATCTCGGAGATGGATGCTGACAGGCAACACCGGCTCTTTCTCGTGCTTCGTTCTTTTCTTTCTTCCCTCTACCTCCTCCTAATTGTTTTATTTTCTCCCCCTGCACTCTCTCTCTCTCTCATTGCATTGTTCTCCCGCTCGTTATTTTCCTCCCACCTGTCTTTACACCTGCCGTCTTGAACGCTCTTTCTACAGCCTTCATTTAAGTAAAAGGTTCCCTCCTTTTCGTTTATTGCTTCATTTCTCTCTCATTTCCCCTCCTTTTTTTCATTTTTTTTCTCCACACCTTAATCCTAATGCCCTACCTTTTTTTCTTTTTTTTTTCATCACCATGCTCTAGCGCCTCCATCCACACCCCTCGTCCACCAATCAGTTTTGGCTGGAGGAGCCGCATGCGCCCCCCCCCCCCCCTGCCAGATCTTGAGAAGATAGCTGATCCCACTGATGCTATTTTAAGCCTGTCATGCATACTCTCCCTCCTCTTCCTCTCCACCGAGAGCTGGCAGCCAGAGAGAGAGAGACATGAAACGTGCATTCTTCCCTCACGAGCAGACGTTCTCTGCCTGATTTTGACTTTGAAATGAGTTATAATTAAACGTATTGTCGGGGGAGAAGCAAGTCTGACAGAAAGAGCAGATTTCTCTCCATATGCCGTTTGCTAAGTCATAATTTAATTTGAAGTTTTTGTCAGAGGACTCGGAGAAGGCAGAAGACTTGGGATTTGGTTGTTGTTTGTCTTTGTCCTTGTCCTTAGCTAAGTTGAAAGAAGTCAAAATGATTTCCACTCCCATCTACATCCACCCTATATCTGAATAGTCCATGTCCCAGTCCCAGCCGCCACCCCCAGGAACTTTTAATAGTCATCTGCATTATCAGAGAGGGTGGAAAAAGTTTCTTGATGATGATTACGACGGCACATTGTGAATTTATTTAGCACAAATTCCGTTCTGTGCTCGGGAAAGTGCGTTGCTTACATTTCATATATATGCTCCAATAAAAATGTCTGAATGTCGGTCTAATTCCCTTTATGGTCAACATAATCAGCGCTTCATTTTACAAAGGAGCGGGCACAGTTTTTTGTTTTTTTTTATACTTTTGTTTATATACCACATGGCAACAGAGGTTATTTCAGGATATTATTTTACATTATTATATATATTATTATATATATATCATAGATCAAGCATTATCATATGTGCGGGCACAGCACACACAGGCACAAAACATTGGCCTCGGATGGTTGTGTAGTGGTTGTGGTTGGCGTAGCTGTTTTGTTTTGAGGAAACTTTAAGTTTCATGACTGAAGTAGATTTAATTTGCGAAAATGAATATTGATACCAAAGTATTGCAAAAAAAAAAGCTATTGACTTAAATAATATTCTAATTGGTTACTTACCCTATGTGTCACTTCTACCGTCGTCATTTTCTGGTGAGGCGTGTGTTCTTCTTCTCAAGTGGGGCTTCCACGTAGTTCATTCAAGCAATATGACACCATCCTGAACATAATATGATGATTTAGTTCAGGAACAGAGGAACGGTCTATAATCAATGTGGTGTGGTCTACCATCAAGGCTTGGACAAGCTTGCACCAAATCAGACCGACTTGTCCTTTTTATGTTCTTCGTTGGCTATTCCCACGCAGTATACTGCAGCTTGTGCGTTTGTGTGTACTCAAACCCAGCTGGCTCACAGTTGTCAAGGTTTCTGGTTTCCCGATGGAATCTCGTCTTCGCGTAGCTGCTTTTCTGTTTTCCTCCGTGGCCTCTCGGTGCACATCTTACCGTGAAAAGGGCACTTTACTGTTGTTATTTGTCAGATTACTCACCTGCAGTGAGAGCTCTCGTTTCATCTTCCTTTTAATCGGTCGTCAATTTTAGTTTTGCCTGCCAGCATTTTGTTTGTTTCTCTTTTGGTCTCACTGATAGTCACTTGGCAGCTGCAATTAGATGCCTGACCTCTAAGTGAAGCCTCTTAACCCTACCCGCTTTATTCCAACAGCCATTCTTTGCAAATGATGAAAAAAAACAAAAAACATTATTTCTAATTAAATCTGGACTCCATGTTAAATGTGATCAAGATCAACCTCATGAGAACAAACACAACTCGTAAGTCGCCGTACAGAATGTCTTGTTTATTGGATGTACTCATACATTTTCAAAATGACTAGACTATGCTTCGTATCTAAACACTCTCAGATGGATTGTATTGTCTCATAGTCACAGGAGGTCACACCTGGAATACAGCGCAACTCTCACCAAGGATGTTCAGTCATTTCATATTTAAATTGACTTTGATACGTTATAAAATTCGATGAATAATTCAAAGGCCGGAGAAAATTTGATCGATATTTAAATTTAAAGAGTCCTAATATTGCCAAAATAGTGTATTTGTATGCCTTGAGTGAGAATTGCTCTATTTTGCAGGAGCTCATTCACGCTGCAAATTCGACTTCTTATTTGATAATGTTGTACAACTGTGGAGGAACAGCAGACACTATCAACACATTTGTGCTTATCTTTAAACGTTTTTTTTTTTTGTGTTTTTTTTGCAAGTTTTTTTTCTTTTCTGTTAAATATCATTTTTTGACATAATCTTTTTCACACAAACAGACTAGGTTAAATCTGTTACACGTTTTGTATACCAACATGCTCACAATGTGTCTGAACCATTTTTCTCTATTTTCTTTTCTTTTTTTTTTTTCTTCTTCTTTTTTTATGTGTCAGAACAACATACATCAAAACAGACGCCCCATTGTTTCAAACAGTATGTGCCGGGTCTACCAGGATGGTATCAAAATAGTGTGATTTTCTTTGTGGTTCGCGGCTTCATCCAAGGCAGGAGGGCAAAAACAGCACCTGCAATCCTAAGCACAGGCTTCACTTGCAGGGCGTGATTATAACTGTAAGGAAAGAAAATCACAGACCGTAGACTGGGCACTCCAATATGACAGAAATAGACAAACTTCAGTTCTACCAGAACAGTTCAGTCTCTCTTCCATCTCGTACACCACATTTGACTGAAAACGAAATGACAGTCACTCTTTATCACTGACATTAACATACGTCATTGTTCTTTTTATGGCCCAAAGAACTAAATATCATATCACATGCTCTGAGGGTGAACATTTGAATATCTGGGTCTACAATACAGCAAATGATTAGTTCTTTCTCACCATCTTTCTATTCACACATGTTTCGTGCCTATATTGTGCATGGAAATGTGCTATGAACATACATATCTATCTCTTGGTCAAATACTGTTAGATACACGTGGGTTTCTTGATTCACTTTATACATTGTGCAAAAACAGCTGTAATCTACTCTAGAAGGCCTCCGGGTGTCTTGGTAGTCATTTTCTCTGTGTGCCTCTTCAAAAAGCATTTCTAATCATGACTCATGTCTAATCTAGTTTCCACGACTGATCCACCTTGTGGTTGTATCATCTCAAAGTAAACACATCCAACGCATTTTAAGCTTGCATGCAGAGTCAAGCAAACAGGATCCCCTACTATTATAGCTTCCCTCCTCACTTAGGCTGAATATGAACAGAACCCGATGAACTACTGCAGATGTCGAAATTAAATTTACAGGGAAAAAAAAAAAGATAGGAAACAGTGCTCTCTTGCAAATCGGAGAGACTTTCATCTCTCAAATGAATTGTGTTTCCACCAGTTTGTTGAAATTGCTCTGTGTTTGGATCATTAGGATACACAACTGTATATGTGCTATAAAGCACGTTGAGCAGTTGGCAGGATTAGAACAGTACTATCCTACTATAAATACACACCATTAACCATAATTGTATCAGCTACTAAAACCCCTTATTAAAGGGGCAGGCGGGGAAAAAAAATCTATAGTCAATATATTGAGTTGTTGTGCTGTTTCTCATACAGCTTAAGAAGGTTTGCGAAGATAAGAGGTGGATTTGAATAGAGAACCTATAGAGATTGTATTGTATTTGGATAGTCCTATAACATATATCTGAAAGTGAGTTGGTTCTGGGCTTTAGCACATGAGACCGGATGTTGAAGCCCTGATTGTCAGATTTGCTTTAACTTGAGGGACTTTGTGCTCACGTAGATGAATGGGCTCATAAATGTGTCCCTTAAACTCCCCAGAATAGAGTGTTAATGCTCGGAATTCTGTTGTCCATAGTCCATGTCCCCCACCATGTAAGGCCCTAACAGCAGCTGTCTTTGTCCAATGCTCGTCCTCATTATTAAAGGCCAATATCAGTGTAAGATTTAGGAGAGACGTCAAGCCTTTTTAGAGCACCAAAGAAGTTTCGGCATAGAAACTCTTGTCTTTCAGTGTGGTAAGATTCATTGTCCCGCTGCATTGTATTATACCTCTATGAATTTATACTTTTTTTTTCTTTTCCCCCGGTATGGATGAAGCGAACACTGTTAGAAAGCCCAAGTCAGCACTATTTACCCACTGTTTAATTTCCAATCCAATGTTCTGGAGTGCAGAGCCAAAACGGTGAAGAAATATTACTGCCCTAACCCTTTCTGACTGTGATGTACAGTAGTCACCCCTGAACACCTCTTGAGTATTGAACAAGCTTTTTTTTTTTATTATTTAAATTACTTCACAGAAGTCCGAAGGTCTTTCAATTGCCATTCAGCCACTGATGGAGCTCGGTAACCAATGACTTCCTCTGTTTCACTGTAAGACATATGTGCTGTTAGGCCATTTAGGACACTGTTGTTTTGAAAAGCGACTAGCTTCTCATTTGTCGCAGTAAATATATATGTTATGGGCGGGTATTATTTCCCCCCATCTACTATGACCCAACAATCTAAATGATAAAAGAAGAATGCCCCTATTACATTAGTGTCACTCTACTGCATCACTAAGAACAGAGCAGGAGCCGCCCCTCATAGATTTGCGGGTTATATACCGAGAGTATAATACATTATTCTGGTTAGTTATGATTCATGGTATTTATTTACATTTGATATGTTGCCTGGATTAACAGATTTCAACTTAAACTGAAAAATGATGAATGTATTTCAAATGAAAATGTAATATTCCAGCTATGTAGAAAAATAGGTCATAGTCATTCTATTGACATGAGAAACATGGTTGGTTTATATCTAGCACCTATTATAACATATCACTGTATACCATAATATACTGTAGCAGACATATGGGCACCGTTTTATATAACTGGAAATCTTGTACATCTTGCAAAGCTTCTCTCTCATAGGGAATACATTTTAAGGGAAACATAAGGGAATTCGATTTTATGAATTAAAATGCTTTGCAATAGAAAAAATACATTATGATAAACCATTTTCTAATTATAGATTACAATTATAGATATAGATTGTATTCTAATATATTATGGACATTTTAAATAATGAGCATGAGTATATTTTATTCTTTTATTTAGGTGTGCTTTAGATTGACCTGCATACGTTGTGCTTTGAAAAATGCTGTGATTGTTTTTTAAAGCCCATCTTAATGACCTTTTTAAATTTAACAGAATTCAGTTAGATATCTATGCGAAATGATGTATTTTTCCATCTCCCTTCTGCAAAGTTTTTCATAGCTGTCTATCACACAATTCATTAATACCTTGACATTTATCTGAAGCTGTGGATAACACATGTATTTGTAAGCATTTTCTTTTTCAGCCATCTAACTAGCGATCTAACACATTTGATCAAATTCTTGTCAGATTTGACTAAAAGGTTTGAAACTCAAACAGCTTGCCTTCTACTTGCCCTCCCCACAAATGGTCTAAGTTAAAAGGAAAAACAAAGACACCGCATTCTCGTCTTTTACATCTTGAACTCTCTTTTGTTGTTTTCTACGGTGACAGTTTTATATATGTCCTCTCCTAAAACAGAGAGTGTACCATCAATAACACTACTAGTAAAATAAACAACAATTTACCATGGTTACTCTAAAAAGAAACGTACGATTCCCGCCTAAGCAGATATCTATGTGCTTTTACTATATACTATAGTCAAGAATGTAATTTGCGCTGTGAAATAACTTTGAAATCCTTCCCTCAGTATATATATTTTTTTCCCAACAAGATCCTGAAATAAATAACAATCCACCTGGTAGGAAATTAAACTCGGTGCTGTGGAATGGTGCCATTTGAAAACAGCAGTCTGCGACGTTTGTCTCTCCAACCACAGAGCCAGGGTGACATAAATGAACGTGTGAAAAATGGCCAATTTGGAATACATGAGCAGCCTGTCTTCTTCAGTCACCCAGCGGTTTCATTAATAACTGTAAACGAGAGCCACGGCTCTGGGCTCGATCACCGCCGTCGTCGATAACTATTGATTGCCGTGTCACCGGTCGGAGCAGAAAGCATCAGTCTGCCGTGACCGGGTGAGCAAGTGTAGCTCTACTGTGCCATTGTGTCCGTGTTCGCTGCAGGTGTCACAAATTGAGCACCCCGCGTGTTTATGTGTGGGAATGAGTGCGGGCCAGAGTCCTTTTCATTTTGGTATGGTAAGAAAGAGCTAAATGCCAAGTGTGTAGGTGAAAGGTGTGCCTCTGAGTGCGTCGAATCAGGCCTTTTTCTTTATTGAACCTCTGTATTTCCCCGTGGGTTGTTTCCCTTTTGTCATCGAATCAAATCTTTGACTCTTTCACTTAACCCTTAACACGCCAAAAATCGATGCAACGCACGGCAGTGTGATTCACTGGGGGTCGTACCTATCATAAGGAGAGGAATGAATTGTGGTGCCGATGGAAACCGTACCTCCTCCTGCCTCGGAGTTCCACAGATGTTGCAGAAGAAAAAAAAAAGTGGAGTAATTGACCCAGCTGTTTACACTCCCGTGGCAGCGCAGAGCTCTGAGTGTATTTATAGTGGGAGCGGTGTTCGGGACGGCATGCATTATTAATGGGTCCTGATGCAGATTTATCTGTGACCTCTAGGCCGCCCGGGTGCAGATACATTCACGCACAGAAAACGCACACATTCACATACTTCATCCGTGTTTGTTTTTTTTCGTTGAGCTGAGGGTGTGGCTCCTGTATTGGCTTTTCAGGGAGATGATTTCACATTGTCCAGCCGAACCCTCTGTGGAATCCTTGCGTGGCTGTTTTAAATCCTTCGGTCGGTTGATGGGTTCATATAGAATGTCCTTTGCCTCCTTTTGATTGGTCCTTTATGATAAATGATTCAAAGCTCTGAAGCATTCAGCAAAGTACAGCACATACAGTACATACAGAAGGCCTAAACTACATACACGCACATACATACGCCGATAAGAGTCTGCTTTTAAAAAGCTTCCTTCTAGCTTTTTTATCAACCCACCGACAACAACAGAGAACTGTCCCCCGAGACACACGATTCAAGTGAGTCGAGTGTCTTCTCCCCCTCTTTTTGTGTTAAAAGTCACGAAAAGATGTAAACGGAGCCTGGGCCTCGAGTTTCCGCTTCCCGGCTCAGACGCGGTACTTCCTCAGCAGGTCGGCCTGCCACATGTACTTCCTCTCGGGGAACCTCTCCGGGATCTTGATCTTGCGGAAGTCTTGAATGCACTTGTCCAGCTCCTCCTCCGTCGTCAGCTTCTCCTTGGCCGGCCTCTTCTTGCACGTGCTGGTGTCGCGGGAGCTGGCGGTGAGCGTGCGCAGCAGGTCGCTCTTGCGCCGCTGCTCGGACTGCTGCAGCGCGGCCACGGGGCCCTTCTTCGGCGGCCTGTCCAGAGTTTGGACGTTGGCGCGGGGGCGGGGCTGGCGGCTGACCGGCCCGCAGATGACGGTGCCCTGGGGGGAGCCGGCCTCCGATTGGCTCTCGGAGCTGGAGGTGGAGAGCTCGTTAAAGGAGGTGCCGCTCTCGCCCTCGCCATCGCCCTTGTGGTTCTTACAGCAGCAGTCGCACGCAGGGGAGGACCAACGTGAGGGGCCGCCTGGGAAAAAAAGAGAGAGAGAGGAGAAGAAGAAGGGAGAGCTAACGTTAGATCCTTTGCGGAGCTATTTTTTCTTCCCTCCCACATCTTCGTTCCTGTCATAACGAGAAAAATGAGACAGCGGCACAAAGACGGGCACAAATGACTCCAACAGCGGAGGAATGGAAAAGAAAGAACCCCCGACGACAGACAAAGAAAGAAAAGTCCTCTCGTGCCGAATGACTAACACCTCGAACAAAGTGACACGACACCGGGGACGACTGGCTCCCTTCCAGTCTAATCATGGAAGTGAGCCAGCTGACTGTTTGACGAGCTCGCACTGTACCGAGAACTACCCTCGTAGATCCACGCTGTCGCGCGAAACAAGGAGGGGAGCGGAAACCGCCGGCAGCGACACACAGTGTCCAGATTTGCTCCGCGTGTGTTTCCAGCAAATCGCCGGCGCCTGCGGTCCTGTTCACCAGACAGCTTATTTTAGTGCACTCTTTGAACGGACCGTTGAAAACCAGGCAGCGCCTCGCCATTGTTTGATCAGACACTAAAACAACCAAATTTCAGGTATAAAAAAAAAAAAATGTTTGGGAGCATTTGTTTCCGATCGATAAATGGCCTCAGGATTCAACGGAGACTTAATAGAAAAACTGGAGGCCTTGATATAACAAGCTGAATGGAATCAATTGCCCGGCCTAACCTTTGTGCGATGTTCGCGGCTGGCCGGAGGATTCAAAGAAACCGCCGCGGCAGGAAGCGGCCATTTATTTTTCATGCTCACCTCCTGAATAATTGAAGGTGTATCTGTAGCTGATGGACTCTGCTCTGTTTAGGGAGGAAGAGATCAAAACCCCCCGGAGGCAAACGCACACACGCAACTTATGATTCCAAGACTCACACACGCACGCACACACACACACACACACACACACACACACACACACACACACACACACACACACACACACACACACACACACACACACACACGCAAGCAAGCACACGCCTGAGCTTTTCATGCATCTTCTATTCATCCGGTTCCACAGTGCCACCGTTTCCTTTCAATGCACCGCCGAGCCTTTCACTTCAAACGAGATAGTACAGGACTATAAATAAGTGCTGCTTAAAATAAACACACCCGCCTGCTTTTTTAATTCCCTCTGTCCTCGGAAGCATATTAGCTTGTTTTTAGAGAATCAGCCGAGCAGAAATCGCTTCATCCAACTATTATCCGTGCCTCCGAGTACGACTGAGGAATGGCCCCCGTGTATCACCAACTACATCTACCCCAGTATAAGTGGGGAGATACATTTTTTTTGGATGACGTAAACACTGAGTCCCAGTGCTGATGGCATGAAGACTGACCTTATGTGCACAACTAAATACACGCAGGCGCACACATAGACACACACACACTGCTGTCTACTGTATATTAACCAACCGTCAGCCATCAAAGGCCTTGACAGATATGGGGCACGTCTCTTTGTTGCTCACACCAGCTGTGTGCCTCTTTCATTACCTCTGGCATTTACAGCTGTCACGTGCACACGCGCACACACACTTCTGTACACAGGTCGGACACAAAGACACTACACACAGTTTGCAATCATACTACGAATGGAATTTGCAAGTACACCGTTAAAAAAAATATATATGAATGTATATGACAGTGGAGTAGAAGACACAGGACGTAACTACTAGGTGCAGTCTTGTCCCTTCCGCGGTCTTTGTCCAGGGACCCACGAGTCCATTTATGTCAGTGCGAGTGAATTGGAGTTCCTCTGATTGATGAGATGCAGACTGGAATTTGGTGTTTTGAGAAATGGTCCCAGACTTTGGTGAATTGTTAAATATGCCTGTCCCTGTTTCCTGATGGGATGAGTGAGGCTGCCCTGACAAATGTCCCCAAGAGCTTTGCCAATTGTGTGAGTGCGTCAGAGTAGAGGTGTGACGGTGCAGCGGCTGTAGCTTTTGCGTGTGATGTATGACTCTCTGATTTTACTTTGGCATTTTGTCATTAAAAAGACCTCAATTTAGCCCTTCATGCAAATGATATGCTGATCTAATATACAGGTGTTGTGAATGGCTATTCGTTTTGCCAACACTAAATACGACCTTTTGGCAAAACTCACGACAAATAGGATTGCAATTAATTCTACTGCGGACTACTGCACATTTACAAGAACTTAAGCATCTAAGCACTGAATGGTGTCTCTACCCTAATTTACGTTGGATAAGTATGAATCACTATGCGGTGCTATAACGCATCAAGCTGTATTAGCTGTAAAACCAATTTCCCCTGATAATGGAATTAAAAAAAAAACAAAAAAAACTCAGACTAAATGAGAGTAACTGCGTTTCCTCATTGATATTTACTGTACACTGTTGGGTTATAATGGCTGGCTAATTGAGTTGAAAATTAAACAGCCATTTATGTTAAGTGTATGAGGTTTAGTTTCGTTTCTCTGTCATTTTTCCATCTTCCTGAACTAATTTCCATATAATCAATAATAACAATAAGTTCTTAGTCCAATAAAAAGGTCTTTAAAGTTGAGTCCCTGTCTCAAACGTTCCCGTTTCCGTTTAGGCGGATTTCTAGCGATGGTCCGACGCAGGCAATTAAGGCTCCACACATTTGCCTCAAACTTGACATACCAAGACATCTCTAATCCAATTTTGCTTAACTGTTGCAGAATGACGCATTGTGGCAGCTGGCCCTGGAGTGCCCAGCTCTTGCAGCGCCGGAGGCGTCGTAATTAAAGCTCAAGGTTTTTCCGTGTTTTGAAAGGCTGTAGCTGCTCGGCGAAACGGTTGGATTTAAATTATATGGAGGAGGAAATGATGAGTGACGATGCATATCGTCACTCAGGTGGACGGTGGTTATTTGACGTTTTGTTTGCGCTCCTGCACGCGAGGTCATTTAAGCTGCGGGGATTGGGAAAAATGGCCCTGCAGCATAACCTGACTGGTCCATTGAAAAGGTGCCGTTGTCTTGTCCCTGTGCTGTGTTAGTTAGTGGTTTAGTTGTATGCGCAGAACCGACATGCGTTCAGACTCAAACAGAACCTATACGCTTCTAAAAAAGAAATGCCCCCGATTTAGCACGTTCTCTCCACGACAGATAGATGAGCCTCCTTCTGAATGATCTGCTCGCTCAAAAAAAAGAACCCGTGGTTCATTGTTCATACCTGTCACAGGAGATGTCTCGGGGAGGGGGGCATCTCCCCTCCCTGTCAATCACGCCCCCCGCGCGCGTGTCAGCGTTTTTTGGAAAGATGCGGAATCAATCAATCACAGGAGGCGACAGGGAGACGGAGGTGCAGCTACATGAAAGCTCCTTTTGTGTAACTTACGATAGCGCTAACATTTAGATCATGAAATCTTTCCACCCACTCGTTGTTTGTTCAATCAACTCAAGGCAGCGAGAATAACGGAGATTTGTGGTTTTATATAATCAAATTCATAGTTTTATTTCTTACCTAATGGAGATATCCGTTCTAAAAACAAAAGTGTCATGGGAAAAGTAGTAAATCCAACTTAACTTCTTGTCTCTTTGGATCGCAACAGTGACACTCGTCAACGTGTCCTGAATAATAAAGTCCGAAAATAATGCGCGATGAAGTCTTGTGTTGACCCACAAATAATAATCTATTCAAACTAGACCAAATTATTTATGATGGAGCAGATCTCCAGCATTGTTTAATGCAGGACTCATTTAATGCAGCAGCCCTCGAGGTTGTGGGGATGTGGGCTTGTGACTCGGTGGCAGCTGAGTTGTGTAACTGGGCGAGGAGGGGATTCAGAGGCTGTGGCCTTAAGCCTTGAGCAAGGCACTTCATCTCCAAACTGCTACTGGGGTGAGGTGAAAGGACTAAAATGGTGGCCCAGTGGTTGCGACGAGCAGCTCTGGTGTGAGATCGCCTTGGCTGTGGAAATATGTGGCATGACTCAATTGAAAGTGTAAGGATTTTTTTCCCCCCCCATCAAGCATCGCGCTTGATAAACGAGGCTTAACAAATTACATCAAATCTGAGATGGATTTTTGACACAAGTGTTTGTGTTTTCAGTGTGGCTCTTTCGTGTCTGCCCCACAAAGGCGCTAGAAAAACGAGTCAACTCATGAAATTCATTTTTTTATTGCTGTCTTTCTCAGTACGTGTGTGCATTTCTGCACACGCCGTTTGTATTTTATGAATAAATGCATATCCGTGCGTGTACAGTACTCTGTGCTCACATGCGAGGGAAAGGTCATACCTTGCTTGAAGGCCGAGTGCACGTTTGTGGGGGTGTGGTAGTGTGTGTGTGTCTGTGTGTGTGTGTGTGTGTTTTGTCCGTGCGTACACATAAAATGCATACATGCACTTACCACTTTCTCCGGCTGTGTACTTAGAGCAAAAATGTGTGAGGTTATGTGACATATATGAGAGCCAGATGTAGGTCAGTGGATGTGCCCTCTGATGCAGCCCTCATTGCCATCACATACACCATATGTGTGGTGTTTTTGTGTGTTTGCGTATGCACGTGCATGCCTATGGTCATGCCTCAGCTTGGAAGGGACATTGGCCTTGGAATATTATCTGAGTGCCATTGGGCAGAGGAAGAGAGGCTGTTGTCAGGTGGGGTTCCCTTTCTTGTCATCAGAGGTGTCAGACTGTAGGCTGCGCCTCTGGCCAGAATCACTCACAACACACACTCTTGCTCTGAGTGTGTGTGTGTGTATCTGTGTGTGTGTGTGTGTATGTTCCATTATACTGTATGTGCTGCATTTGATTCATGAGGTCTCCTGTTGTTTGTCTTCCAGCGGGGAAGGAGCAGGAGGTTTGACCAAAGTCTCATCACCGTCACATGTTATTACACAAAAACAGACACACACAGACAGACAGACACACACAAACACATACAAGCGGGCAATGTGTTCTGACAGGTGCTCCTGGCTCTGAAGTATTGATCTCAGCAGGGACCTCAAAAACATGTCTCCGCTGTTGTGGAAAGACCTGGCTGACCTGTGCTACACTCACAATTAAATGGAAGAAACACACACCCAAACACACTGCACGATGGAAAAAAAAAACAAACTCTTACACACTACATACAAACCAAATGTTCTTGTAAATCTTTGTCTTACTTTAAGGTCCCCAGTTTCTTCAGAGAGCAGTTGTGTATTGTGCCTGTGTACATCTATACAATATTATTCGCATCACTCTTTAGGATGGTGACACATATATTGCAGCTCTTTGAATTTTCAGGCACTGTGCCTGGACACCAACACGTTTCTTGTTATATTTGTTGGCTGACGCCACACTCCGTGAACCTGCAGATTTTCTTATCACCCTGATTTTCGGACTCACAGATGGGATTTTGTCTCGGTTGGAACTATGTCTTATTGCTAGGGCTGGCGATAACCTTTCTCCCACCCCCACTCATAAATACATGAGAGATTCCAAAAGTACTTCCAAATGTCTCTAAACCTCCCATTCGGCATTATTGAAAGCCTTTGTTGCCCAAACATTGCATGGTGAATGCAAACAGACTCAAATATTTACCTAATGACGTGGGCTCATTGTTAGAGCAAAGGAAAAAAAATAAAAAAAATAATATTTTCCTCTCGAGCACAGCTGCAAGGAAAACACAGCTTATATTTTTGCTAAAGTGTCTGTCAAACAACCTTTGACAGACACTTGAAGAAGCAACTGAAACTAGAATGTTTTTTTTTCTTCAAGTCAATACATGAATTTATTTTATTTGCACCATCTCTACTCTTATCTGCCCTTTTCACGCCTTCTCTCTCTCTCTCTCTCTCTCTCTCTCTCGCTCGACCTCTCCCTCTCCCCTCCTTGCATCTCTCCCTTACCACTCCTGTGCTAATGCCTGTATCGATGGGTTGGCGCATCAGTGGGAGTGTATGGACGATTGCCCTCTGATTGATTTCTGTCATACAGCCTCTCAGCACTGGGAGGCTGTTCACTGGAGATAAATGATGTTGGCACAGCAAAAACAAACAAACCTCTTCCATCTATCACTGGCTCTCCCACCGCAGCTCCGCTGTCGGCGTCGCCGCGCGTCCCGCTTCCTGTCTCCCGCCGCGTCTCTCCCACTTCCATTTGACTTTTTTTTTTCTTGTGATTGAGGCCTCTGCTCGCCATTAGTGTCTTTCTCGGCTTTACTCCGCACATTCATGAGGACTTTTAAATGGGGTGTTCATGTCAAATGAGGAGTGAACAGACAACAGAGGAGCATTTTCATTATTTCTGGAAATGTCCTCGGAGACGCCGCCTTTTGGCCAGAAGACAGCAGTACTCCAAATGAAACTTAAAAAAAATTTGAACTCATATTATCAGCCGTGACCTGAGACATTGGCATAAATCCTAGTCTTCTTCGGTGGTGAAGTTAACTTTCTTTCTGTCTTTTTTTTTTTTTACTCACCTTCACTGAACCATGTATTTCTATTCAGGCTATTCAGTTTTGATTATTCGACTGAAAACCTTCAGAAACGTTTGAACTTGTCGCATAAAAGTTTGTGAAAGGAAGTCAACGTCAAAATGCTTTGTGCGGACAGTCTTCTGTAGTGGCATTCTTCTTCTTGAAGAATGCTGCACAATGGATGATTAATCAAATAGTGACAAAGGTAATTGTTTCACTGGGGTGATTATAAAATCCCGGGATTGGACATTTAACAGCATTTTGTAAGTAAACAGTGTATAGAATTTGCTGTTGTTCACAGAGTTCTATTGATACAAAAAAATGCTTCATACAACAAGGATCCACCTTAAGCCTCAAGCTTTTTTGAATATTATGTTTTCATCTACACTGCATAAGCCTTTAGTCATACACGAACAATACATTTAGTTTCTCTTCTTTGCTACAATCAGGAGGCACACGGCTTTGATCAACAACCGTTCTACGATTTTAAAACCGAATAACTAATGGCTTTCAACGTCTATACTCGATTAAAATACTGTTGATTTCAACCAACTTATGGTGTTACAACAATCCCGAGGAGAGTTGAGAGGTTCAGGCGTCTCTTGCGGAAAACAAAGTGAGAAAAGGGTGCATTGGTCCCCGGAGCATCAGGATGTTTAACACCATAGAGAAAAGAGAAAGAGAGAGAGAGAGAGAGAGAGAGAGAGCAGAGAAGCTAGCTGGATTTTCAGGGCATGTGAGTCTATCCTCTGCTTGAGAGCTGATATCACTGCCTTGAAATGGAGTGTAATTTTAAAATGCCTCCCTCTCATTGTCAGATGAGCAGCTCGCAGTGCAAAGTCTTCACAGGTTAAATGCAATATAAAAAAAAAAAAATGATAGTGTGTTTATCTCTACAAGGAAAGTTGGTAAGGTCAGAATTACAGCAATTACAGTTGGCGGTGAGTCAGCGTCTCGCCCAAGGACACCTCGGCATGACAGAGGCTGCTCCAGTGAGAATCCCGAACAGGCGGGACCTTGCTTTACATCCCAGCATCCCTCTGTTTTGTTTGTTTTTTTTAGCTGAGGGAGGAAACTCTGTTGGTCATGTATTGATTGAACTGTCCCTGGCCCCATGAAACAAGTGCTGCACAAAGATGTCAGCCGTCCGGTGGGACTTCAGCCTTCCTCCTCTGGATGTGAGAAGCCGTGTGTTTGAGCTATTGCGAGGTTGGCACAATGGATAACAATAATTCATCTCTGCCTCCTCTCTCTCTTCTTCTTCTGTCTTTTTCTTGATGCAGCATAATGAGTGCCCTTCGAGGCAACGTGAAATGATGCGTGTGGACTTCAAGCAACCACCCCTTCATTTCAATTCTCGTGGCTGTTTTTAAATGGCGGGATGCTCGGGTGAATTTCTGGTTCTCTCGCTGAGGGGAGAATGCCTCTCTTGCTCTCCTCTACCAGCAGGTGTTGCATTTCACTTCTGAGAGTGACACTGTGTCGTGACAGGTGCTCCCAGCTCTGGCTGCGCTTTTGTCCTCTCACTCCTCCTGCCTCTTACTCTATCCCTTTCTCTTTCCATGTATTGAGCCCCTGCTTTCTCTGTATAGTTTGCAGTTGAGACTATAACTCCTAACTTGCGTCTCATTGAGAGCAAGATAAATCTAAAAGGCTATGTTTGTGGGGGGGGGGGGGGGGGGGGGAAAAAAAGGGGGGGGGGGGGGGGGGGGGGGGGGGGACGTATAAAAACACATGTATAAATCACTGGGTGTTACACTGGCAGCGCCTCCTCCTCCCAGAGTACATGAGGTAGTTCGGCAAATTGGCACAACCTCCCAGAACAAATCGTTGGCACTGGCTTCAATATTTGGTGTGAGAAACTATTGTTGTCGAAGGGGGTGGAGAAAAGTATGTTAGAAAGCAGAAAGAAGATAAGAAAAGAGTTCTGCTTGGGAAGTTTTGCATCGTTTGAACATGAAAAGAAAAAAATAACTCATTCATGTCTGACATTGAGCCGTCGTGTCCTCGTGCGCAGAGTAATTGTAAAAATTGGGACACTCAACACTTCAGAGTAGTTATCATACAGATCACTAATCAACCCCCCTCTCCAAGTTTTCCTAAAGTTTCAATTTTTTCCTCTCTCTCTTTTTATAACGGCCTCTTTTAGCATTCATTATTAGTACTTCTTTCAAACCGCCTAATCCAGACTGCTCTCTTTAAACATTCATCACCATGCAAATTATTGATCTTTTTTTTTTCTTTCTGGAAAGCCTCCAGCTCTGGTCTCGCACCGAACACCAGGCCACCAGGCCACCAGTGCTCCCGCTGTTTATATTTACCACTTGCTTTTAATTAGCCTGTTTGTGCTCATAAATCTTAGAGAAGGAAAACTGCAAGTCGAGACTGTAGCGTTTTTTTTTTTTCTGTCCGTTGTAGAAATGAAGCTTTTTGCTTTTGCTGGACATGAAGGATACAACTGAATGGCATTTTATGCATATGGCAGAGTTCAGCCGTATGGCCTTTGAATGTCAACATGATTACTTTTGCATTCTTATTATTATTAGTGGACGGGGGGGTGCAGGTTTATTATAACCAGGTCAATTTACAGCCATCCATAAATCCACAGAGCTGTCAACCAGTCCTACATCTGCTCTCTCTCTCCATTATGACATTATACCATAGCTACTTTACCATTGATCCGTCCATTGATTAATCATCCATCTATTCGTTTCCTTTTTTCAGTACAGTCACTCTTTATGTGGTTTATGTCAACCTTTACCGTTACACGGTAGGGACAGGTCACATTCTATTGGAATGAGTGGACTTAAGAGCTATTTTAGGTGATAAATGATATGACTGGGTGATTCTTTTCGGTCTGTTGGTCTGAGAGCTGTAGCCCGGAGAAGCAGAGCACCCGGCATCCAGAGCACACGTTCTGCCGCGTTAACAATGAATCAAACCACTGAACTCCACACTTAAAGGGTAGAAGGTGTGCAGGTTGGTGTCAGTGATTAAAAAGACCGATGGAAGTGTAGACATTGCAATTCAAAATGTGCAAATACAGCGGTACGTTGAGCAGTGATTACACAGTGCACACTTTGTACAACAGCAGAGGACACACGTACACCACACTTGTGCATATTGACACACGTGTGGTCCTCAGCGTGCACATATGGCTCCCGACGAACATAAATGCTTTGGCCGGCGATGAATGATGTGCACATGATGTCAGCACAAACGCACACCGGCTGCAATCTGTGAAACAATTGCACGAGCATTATCTCCACCCAGGCAGAGAGCTCACCGGCCACTATCTCTCTCCCCGTGTCTCACACGGTCACTCATTATCGTCCGCAACACACACACACCCGGAAGGTTACTTTGAGAATGTAGTTGCCTACAGATTACACCATGCTTCCCCGTGACTGTAGTGATCCTGACTGGGTTCATTTATATCTGCATGGCTTCTTGCGGACGCCGGAATCCGAGGTTAAATGCTGCTCCGTTTCACTTTAATTCCACCGAAGATGATGTTACTCTTTTTTTTCCCCTCCCCATTAACAAGATCGGGCCTCGCTGTCTCTCCTGCCTCCTTCCCCATTCCATTTGATCGCCCCAATAGCCAGCCACTTGTTGCGTCCATCCTTCATCAGCGAGGATTTCAGCTTCACCCGTTGTGGTGGTGTGCTTTTGTGCTTTTTTTCTCCTGCAGCTCGGCGTGTCTGACCTACTTTTGGCATTTACCTCGAGTTCACCTTCTGAGCTGATTCGGATCTGTACTGATGGATAATTACACGGCTCCTGTTTAAAAGCCCCGTGTCCCTCTCCAGTCTTCATCAGATCCCTGTTCCTTACCAGCGGTAATGCTGCAGCCCGCTCTTTGGCAGTTTTTGACTCTGCACGTTCACTTTTTTTTCCTCCTGGATCTTGTACTTACTCTGCGATAGCCCCCCCTGACCCCCTGGAACCATGGAAGCTTTTCCCCAGGAATCCATACCATCTCTAAATCTCTCAAACAGACTCTCTTACTTCCTGGA
The DNA here is from genome assembly GCA_016785305.1 of Colistium nudipinnis. Classification (NCBI taxonomy): domain Eukaryota; kingdom Metazoa; phylum Chordata; class Actinopteri; order Pleuronectiformes; family Rhombosoleidae; genus Colistium; species Colistium nudipinnis. Next base: position 935,426 of record JAFBJU010000458.1, read on the forward strand.
TTCCTTCATTCCTCAGCTGTAGAGGAAAACACTATGACCTGCCGGTCTGCTCCATCTATTGGCTCAGCCAGAGCACACAGCAGTTGCCCCACTCTTTTAAATATTTGTCATTTTTCAACTTGATTTGAAATACGACCTAGCTGTGGTTGTATCTAAAAACCTTTGAATAGATTCACCCATGGGTCACCCGTCAGATTTTAACCTCATGAGCGAGTACCCGGTACAGTTTGTGCATGTGATGCAAGACCCGAGCCGCATACACTACCGACCCTCCTCCTTCTATGAAATATTTATGCCTCAGTAGCCTGTGTGGGACTTGCACCTTCTTATTAGCCGATAACGCCCTATTTCAGCCTGCAGGCCCTTCCGAATTTCTCTTTTGTGCCGGTAAAAGTTGTGTGCAGGAAATTCCCATTTCTCATAACTTTGCATAATTTCAGCCATAAGGCGGCCACCAACTGCTGCTGTTTTTGTTTGTCACCCTGGAGAGGCTCCAGACACCGTGGTGCAGAGCAAATCCCGGTGGGTCTGCTGTTTCTGAGCAGTAACGACAATACAGCGTTCAGTTAATTAAGTCACACGTCTCGTCCATTGTTACTAAAACTCTCAGCAGTTGACGCATGACTGAGCTGCTCATTACTACAAGTGGGAAAAATAAAATGGCAAATCATTCATGCCATTTTTGCGTTTCCTTTCATCGCAAGGCACTTTCAGTGCAACCACAAACGGTACCAGAGAAGTACGCAAATATAGCAAAGGATAATTGTGTGATGATGCACAGTTTCATGAGACTGTATTGCTCAATCTTGTTTTTTGCTTGGAGGAATGTTGCAGAAAGGCATGTTGTGTGTGTGAAAATGACAAATGCGGCACTGCACGGCGGCCTTTTGGTGAGCACAGCGCCGAAGGAGTTCATGAACCACGGCCCCATGTGACCACTTGAATTTAACAATTCATGGGACTGGCTGTGATTTCCCCCGAGAAGCCTGCAGCTACACATCCTGAGTGTTTTGGCCCAGTGGATGTGTTGTCCGCGTCGTGGCCTGGTTCGCTCGCGAGTGCATCGCCGCGGCGATTGTGTGCCGTCAGAAACCGTCCCGGACGACCCGTGTGATATCACCGACGATAATCGCGTCAAAAATCAAACTGCTGAGTTGTCCTCCGAATCTTCAGAACTCGACGTTTAAAGCAAACGTGAGGGAGTCTGGAGAAGGACAGGATCGATGCGGACGGCTGCAGTGATGAAAAGATTGACTGTAAAGTAGAAGAATCAAAAGATTAGGGGAAGCTGTTGTTGGCTGTGGAAGGCACACAGACTGAAAGGCGTATGATCAATACGACCTTATCGTGGCTCTAAATCCTCTCCCATCCTGGCAGGACTCTCTGTACTTGGCTCTTTATCTCGGCTTCCATCAGGCTCTCTATTTTTTACGTGACCTGTTTAGCTTTTTTTCAAGCAGGTGGCCACAGAGTAGGTTTTTTTTTTTCTTTATTGAGAGGAAAAGCTGAGAGAGGGAACCGACACGACGAGCTCCACAGAGATTTGGTAGCGAAGATCATTTTCAATTCAGGCCAGGGGTTTTTACCACCACACGGCATCTTTTTCCGTGCCGTGGTTCTCTCTCTCTCTCTCGCTCGCTCGCTCGCTCTCTCTTTCATGCTGTCTCTGAGAGTGCTTAATTACGAGCGCGCAACGTCTCATCCCCGTGAACGCTGCGAAAACAGAACGCCACGTGAACTGGAGAACTGCTTTTCCCTCTCCGCACACCACTCTAAGCATTTACTCCACGCCGAGTGCCTCGGTGCGGCGCACCGGCCGTAAAATGGCCCATTGCGGTTGTCCCACTTCACCTGCACTATTCCCAGCAGGCAGGGTTTTAAAGGATACCGCCCAGGACAGGATGTGCAAAAATGGAAAAACAAGGTTGGTGAACCAGAAGGAGTCGGGCTTTGCCTGAGGAGAAGTGACAGTCTTAAACATGAGCTAGTGTAAAACTCTACGTGTTCCCTCGTTAGAGCTGCAGCCTCTTTCTCCATTCCACTCCGTTCCATTTTTCCAGCCTTTTCTTTCGGCTTCTTTGCCAGTCAACCATTGTGTTGCCATTAGCACATTTTTTTCCTGGAGACATTATTTTTCTCTCCGTGTGGTCGCTGTCTCCTCAGTCACCGCTGCCTTTCCATTGTGCAAATCATGATGAGATGACAGACAACGGCAGGAGAAATCAGGGGAAAAAAAGAAAATCCACGCGGCGTGTGTGCGTGGGTGTTATCTTGCCAGTGTCTCAGCTTGTGCGGACAAATGTGTGTGCGACATCATTTCCGACACCATCAGGATATGTAGGCCAAATCTGATGGTGTTATAATCGCGTGAGCATCGTGACAAAGTTGGTGAGCGGCCATCGCAGTTCAAAGGCTGCGAAGCCTTGAAGGCAGCCGCTTTGAAATGAAGTTGGAACAGGAGTGGTTTTGGAGAACCACAGGCTCTGGACGGCTTCCCAAGGGCCTCATTAGAGACCATGCATGATGGGTAGACGGAGGCAGTGGGGCACAGCGGCTAAGCGCAAAGCACAAATTCGCAAAAAATGCTCTCACACACGTAAGCCTATGAAGACACATTAATGGCCGCGCGCATCGCAGTGGGGGCGAGCGAGAGCCTCAGAGCAATGAGAGAGAGCCCAAAAGTGATTGGCAGTAAAGTGAAGTGTCAAGACTCGGCCACCGGTCAGGCAAATGCTGGAAACTAATTTTGACAAATGAAAAGAAAAAAAAAATAAACACTTTAAATGCATTTTAGAGGTGTCATACGCTTTCATCTTTTATCAGTCAGGTAATTCATTTCATGTGTTTTTTGTGTTTTTGGGAGTGGGTTTGAAGACATTTGGGTGTGCGTGCGTGTGCATGCGTGTGAGTTTGTATTGGATCATTAGCTACAACAGCTTTGGCTCATTGTGACTTTTAGAGCGTCTCCACAGTTCATGTCACGCTAAGTGTCATTAAGTCACACACTTTCCACACAGCTGGTGGGCGTGAGTGTGTTCATCTCAGTGAAGTTGTGTGTGTGTGTGTGTTATTTGTTCACACACTGGGTACAGGAGATGTTCCAGACATCCCACATTTAGCTCTTCTACAGCTCACTGACAGAGCTCCATATGGTGTCTCTCGGTTTCTACCTCGTGCACCCATCGCAGTGTATGATTTATGCTTTTTTAATAGGCACACACACCCATCCATGACAGGCTACACAACTTATTAGAAATGCAGCAAAAAGCCCCAAATGCCCTTTGTTAGCACTTTTCCTAGAATAGTGTTGTTGATGACTTAAAACTAAACGAAATGACTAATTGATCTATTGAGGCTAACTAGAATCAATAGTCGTATGAATATTTATGATGGAGACTAAATGCATTTATTAACAGTACAGGGACTGTCCTGTAATGAGCCCAGGTGGCCCAGTAGGAGGGTTTGTGTTTCTTCCCTCTTATATTTCCCCTCCCCACCTGGAGTGAACACATGCAGCAATTTACTTTGAAGTAGAGACACAAGAAAAGCAGCTTCTTATTTCTGTCCTCTGGAAGTTTAGAGTGTTTTCATATTTTTATTTTCGTATTATTCTTGAATCTGAAAGGCTTTTTTAAGAAGGCATTCTGACATTGGACAGTGGGAAAAGTACAGGCGCAAATAATACCCGTTTAATGTTACGGCTCTATTCCATGTAGCTGCTTGATTTCACATTCAGGGTCCTTCATAGTTTATTCCGTGGCCCGCTGTCACCTGAAGCATCTCCGTTCGCCTGCTTTCGCAAACATTTTCAATTTGCGCATTAAGAAACCTGGGAAAAAGCTGGCAAGATCGGCACAGGCAAACTCCATTTGACGGCGCGCGGTGGAAACGGACAGCGCATAAATCAAAACAGCAGATGAGTCACGACAGAAATTGCGACGTCAATGTCCAGCGAGGCCTCAAAGCAAGGGAGCAGCTGAAGGAAAACTAGGAAAAAATATCAGTGTATTAATTCAGTAAATAAACTTGGGTTTTCCCTAAAAATGTAGATAGACAGTTGACTAACACATGCCTGGCATGGTTCATGGGATAAGTAAAACTCTGCCAGCGCAACAGAAAAAAAAAAAAGCATTTTATAATGTTTTACACAAGTGGCAGCCAACCTTCACATGACCTGTATGGCTGTTTTATTAAGGGACGTCTCTAATGACTTGATCCTCCTCTGATTAAATGGACCGATCGGGATATGGTGAATTCTGTCTAATATGTCTATCGTCCCACTGAGGGACGCTGAGTAACATTTTTCAATCACATAAGAAGCGACATAAGAATGTTTTCATTTTTTTTTTTTAACGCAGCCTGACGCTCGCTCGGGCTCATGCAAGAATTGCGGCATGAGTGCAGGTGTTGGCGTATGCGCCGGACGGATTTCATGCGCCAGATGTCAGTTCCCCCTTGAGCGACACTTGTGACTCAGCAGGACCACACGGGGGACGAAAACATTTCTGAATCCCTCCCGTCGTCCTCTTTTACCGTTGCGCTCTGTTAGCCATATGTTGCTCTTCGCGTCGGATTGGATTTGGAGGTCTCTCGCTGGGCCTTGGTTCCAAATACAAGTCTCCCTTCACCCCTCCACTCTCCGGCCCTCCAGCTGTCCACGGGAGATATACCACATCCCTAATCTTCTAATTGGTCGCTCGCCCGGGCCATTACCTGAGCAATGACGGGGTAGGATCGATAAGAGGCACGATGCTAAACGACCGGCCCCTGCTGTTTCTCTCTCCGTTGTTCTCGGCCTCTCCCTCTCTTTCTCTTCTTTATTGCGGCCCCGTTTGCTCTTTTCCTTCATCTCGCTGCGTATCTTTCATGCGCTCCCTGCGATGTGGCCAGCCAGATATGCCGTCAGCGTAGAATTCATCGGTGGAAACTCGGTTCCCAATCAGGGCCACTAATTCCACTCCCCCCAGCCCCCTCCACTTCTCGCGCGATGCATAATTCACCGCGTGCCACTTCACGTGGCAGTGCGGCTCGTCTGATGAACAGGCCTTTCATGGACTTGAATGACAGACGTAAATGACCCTCGTGAAATGGTGAGGAGATTGGAGGAGAGAGAGAAAGAGAGAGAGAGGGGGGGGATCAGATAGCATTTGTCTACTTTGCAAAATAAGGATTTCTCTGTTATGTTTTAAAGTAGCCAAAGAGAGAGAGAGAGAGAGAGAGAAAGAAACGTGTAGATGGTTTCCACACGTTGTGCAGAATTTTTTTTTGCATTAAGGAATGCATTAAGGAGATGATCATCGTCGTCATCATAATCAACACTAAAGAAACAATCACCGGAGGCTAATTAAAACTCCCAAATTAAAACCTCACGCTGGACGAGAATGTGTATACTTCTTTGCAACGCGGCCTCTGACAAGCCATTGTCATAACGGCACCTTCATTCCTACATGAGTAGGCTGCGATCCGTGGACCGTCTGAGCTTCTCCAATATGTGCACGCATACAAAGCGGTAAATGAATAAATTCCCCCGAGAGAATTATGCCGGGTTGAAAATCGTATTTGAAGCACGCTGTGAGTGGTCCCGCCAGATTATTCTCCTAAGCGGAGCCGGAAAATGGCGACAATCAGTGATTTCCAGCGCGAAGCAGCGCTTCATGCACGGTGCTGTCATGGTCGACCACATACCAGTAAATAAAATAAAAAATCCTTTCACTTAACAGTTTACATCTATCAATGTCAAGAGTTAAGAGGACTTCTGACAACTTCAGTTCAAACCTAAACAAGAGCGAAATTCCTCGAAAGGTATAACCTTTTTTTTTTTTTTCTTACTCGCCAGACAGTTGGACCGCGTGGTAACGTCTCTACGTGCCGCGAATAGAAGCGGCCGTATTTGGAACCGGCTGGTGAGAGTCCTGTTTGCACGCTGTCTTAATTAGGACATTTCCTGGGTTTCGGCCTTGTAATCTGGTACTATTCCTGGAAAGCTCTTTGCTGTTCTCCAGACCAATTAAAGCACGGCACGCAAAAATCGGCCTTGAAGGACCCCTCGGGTTGTCTAGCCTTGTGTTGGAAAGGCCTTGTGGTTCTGTCAGAACCTGTCTGGCTGAGCGGAATACATTTACATATGGAGCATGAAAACTGATATCATTGTACGGAACCTGAGTCAAGGCTTGTGTATTTTGCGGTGGGGGTTGAATCGCAGCAGCTGGATCAGCCCAAATTGGTTCTGTCGCACTTGTAACCTACAAAAGCCCTTTCTACATTTTCAAAGCAGTGCCACTTTTAGACAGAAGTACAGCGGGGGCCTTAGCAGCATAGGCACTTGAGTATTTTATTTTTATTTTTTCTATATTATATTATTTGCATAAATGTCGAGAGCGTGCTGACACAAAGTGATGAAGTGGAGTCTTTAAAGATCATGTTAATTGAGCTCTAATCGCCCTGTGATCAAAATGTAACGGAGGATAAATGTTGAGCTGGGTGGTGAGCTGACAGGAATGCTCGTCGTCTATTCATTCGTAGTTATCAAAAAAAGAGTCTAACGGCAGGTATGGTGCAAGATCCTTTTTACGCTCTTGTGCCACCACAGCGTAGCAGTGCCCTATTTTGGAGCGATCTGTTGTCGAACATTACTGCATTGGCTGTAAGCTCTGCATTACAGACTTGTTGTCACAAGTCACAGCTTGGCAGGTCTGTCTTAACTGCCCCACATTGCGTAGTAGCACAGGTTGTGTCATCTCTTAATTTGCCAAACAGCACGTGGACCTTCTGCACACATCCGCTGTCCCACGCGTGGAAAAAATATACACATTTACGGTTTTCTTTTCCGATACTTTATCGGTAAGTAAGTTGCATCCGTGGGAGGATTCCAGAAAAGCCCCAAATCTAAGCCAGGTATTAGAGGAAGGGATTTGTGGGTGTCACCGTGTAGAATAAGTAAACAGCGCAGCCAGCCTTCTCCGCTGATGGATGAAATGGCTTACAGAGGACACAGGCGCTGTGACATTGATGGACAGTCTGATATTGCCTGCCTAATCTCGCCACCACTCGGTCACACACACACACACACACACTCAGACCGACACACATTTCTCTGTGTCCCTCTCACTCTCTCCTTTTCTCAGTTCTGCATGGGTTTCATCTCTCTCATTTCTCGTTTCTTTCTTAATAATCTCTCGCGCGCTTGTCTCTCGTTTCGGACGTGTCCTTATTGGGTCCTTGCGTTGCCTCCATCTCTCTCACCCGCCTCTTCTGTCGCTGTCCTTGTGCCCAAACACCGGCACGTTCACAAACATGCAGATCCCTACAATCATTTCACAGGAACAAACAACCCCTACTTTGGCTGAAGGACACAATATTTACCCAAACACACACACACACACACACACACACAAATAAGAAGTTGAAGATTTCTTCTTTAGTGCAAGAGATAATTCAACACCGTATAATTTAGATAGTAGTTTGTATCTCTTTCTTCGTGTTATATATTTTCATTTGCTTCTTTGTTTGGTAACATCAATAGTGCAGCTAAAAGGGATCCAGAGTATTTTCTTCCACATACATTTTTCTTCACAGCTGGTTTATGACCTGAATGTTAAAACAAGAAAACATAGAAAAAGAAAATATCTTTCTTCATGCAATTTGGAATGGAAAGAGCCTTCTTAGAAGTGCAATTGATGGTGCGTCTTCGCCACAGGAGAAAATGCTGGTGAAAACAAGTACAAGAAGACAAATCTGAATGTTTCGCGGTTAGAGCCTGTGTTGCCTTCTGACGGCAGAGAGCATGACGAAGTCTGTACATGAGTCATTTGTTGCTACACAGTAGGTCTTGACATGTAATTGCTGTTTACCATCTGTTATCTTCATTATGTACTGCGGTTTCCTCTTCCCTCTCTGTATGGAACATGTCGTTGCCATCTGCCGCCACTGTTTTTCAACGATGCACCAATCTTCCCCACATGTGTATCAAAATTATGTCAACACATCGTTTAGATGTTTTTTTTTCCCCCCAGACTTTTAAAAGTCAATTTGAAAATGTATGATCCAATGTAGTCGTCGGCTCTATCAATTCATACCAATGCAATCGTGAGCAGGTCACTGACTCCCCACAGACAATCAAAAATTGAGCAGCGATGCCTAATGCATTTTTACATAAGCCATACATTCACCCAGGATGCCCTCCAACAGCTCGGAGCCCGGCTGGGGAGGCACGCCACCCACTTTGAAACCCTTCTAGTAGACATCGTAGAAAAAGGCCCAAATGGTTTTCTAAAAGCATCAGTGTTGCGTTTATTCTGACCTGAGCCTGCAGGTCTGCCGGGCTGAATGCAGCTTTTGTCAGTTTCTGCTGTGAAGCACCTTGTCTGCTCTGACTTTCCTGCTGTGCCTGTGTACCAGCTTGTCTCTCGGCCAACCGATTAACCCGCGTGCTCTCACTGTGACTTGTCTCTCGTCCTGCCAGGGAGGAATGTTTTCTCCCTTTCAACGAAGGAAAACAAGAAAACACTGCGTCATACATTTCTGATGGAATAAACTAAGTAAAGAGCAGGGCCGCCATCATTTTCCCAGCTTTCCTTGTAATGACTGTTTCGTTTCCTCCGTCGTCCACCGAAACAGTATCCAAAAATATATTTGATCATTTTTCACGAGAGAGAATGTTTCTGATATCCACGGTCTGATTCTTGTGTCCCGAAGCCTCACTGAGTATACCACTCACCACGGGTTTGAGAAGTGGGAAATAACATAGCTACCCTATGGGACCACAGAATCGCCCCCTGTTTGATTATAGCCATCAATGGAGAGAGATAGAGGGAGGGGCGAGAGAGTGTGTGAGTCCATGCCAATACTTTGTGGGAATCGTGGGTCAGACAAAGCACCACAGACAATCGCAGCCTTCGCTCAAGTGCACTCTGCCTCACTCTTGTGCAGATCTGAAGAACACGTAGGACAAATGTTTTGAAGAGAACACAAGGTTCTCTTCAAAGCCAGATAAAAGGACAAAAAAACGACACAATATCTCCCACTGGATAACATTTTGTTTCCATGACTTTCTGTTCTGCTTTGCTGGAGAGGTCAGCCAGTGTAGGTGGTTTGAGTTTGACACAATTTGGCGCTCTGTGTCGACACATCATTGGTTTCCAGCCATGCATGGCTCTCCCACTCCAATAACAGCTGGAATGGTGAGCACGGGAATTGATATCACGTCCAGTATTGGCAGGCTGGGGTTGTAAGCTCTGATAGTACACAGGAGGAGAAAGCATGAATGACGGATTGATTGCGGTTTGTGGGTGGAATGTTTCCTGAATAAGAATTTTCCATTTCAAATCCCTCTCTCACATCTCTGCACCAGCTGCAGCCAAAGTCCAGTTAACAAGGCTCCGTATTAATCGGGGTAGGGCGCGGCCCTGTCTCCAAAGGCCGACCTTCGATATCCATGCAGCCAAATTGTGACAGAGGGTCGGACGCGTCTGAAACGCACCGGTTTGACCACGCGACTTTGTGAAGTGTAATGATGCAACGTTGGTTTCTGCGGCGGGAGAAGTAACAGGCGTCTGCTAGCGACAGTCTGTCTGAAGACAGCGGCAGAATGGGAATGACTGGATAATGATCTCAGAGACGCATTGATTCAGTGTTCCATCACCCTAATGGGGGACTCTGAGGCACCCACGGCGCTCTGACTGGGCTCCCCGGAACCGGACCAGCAGCACATGTTGGACAATTTCTCCAGCTCGCTGTTACAGAGTTTTTTTTTAAAGTCCCAGCAGAGACTTTGAGAAATAATATTAACGGGCCGGAACCAATTAACAGACAGCGGATGCAAATGATAGGCCGTGGAGTGTAATCAGTCACTAAAGCATTTTTCAAATATTTTGTATTAATTTCTTCATTTTTTCAAAAGCATTCGTCTTCATACATCCAGCTGGTCCATAAGAAAAGAAGAAGAAAAAAAAAACGCATTTTCATTTTCTTTGCTCTTAAGGCCAGACTGAATTATCTGAAGCAGAAAGAACAGTTGCCATTTTTTCCAGCGTTTCCATGGGAATGGTCATACGCAGCGTATGCTAACTCTATGCTAATCAACAGTCGTTCCCCCAACAGCCCTCGCTCACTTTTCAAAAGAACACAGGCTTCAGTGTGATTGCCACTAAAGTAAGAAAGTGCCCTCGGTACTTTGTCCTAGAGTCAATTATGGAAGCATGCTCGAGTAGCAATGTTGATTTACAAGAGCATGCAGAGAAAACAGTTTATTCTGTCAGGACTGTATCCTACAGGCATTATAGGTTGGGTTCATTTGCAATGCAAATCAGTGTCGAGTTCAGTGGCTCAATTCTAAATCAAAGAACACTACAAAGTGTTCTCCTCAGAGGAAGATCAAGGTGCACGAGGCGGCTTTCCTTTTTTTCCCCCTCCATATTCTTTCCTAATCTCTACCTTTTCATGAGATACTTGGAATTAGCACAAGTAAGAAGCCTCCATGACAATCCAGACGCTCGCATGGGTTTCGTTAGCATAAATACTTTGCCTCGTCGCATGCATAATTGATGCGCAGATCCAAAACAACAGTGGCGACTGAGTTGAAGTAGAACATATGCTGAGATCATTAATATTTCTCCCTCTTGATTGTGTTAATTGTATGTTGCTTCTTTGTCGTTTACTACCTTTAAAGCACTTTAAAGCTACGAAGGGAGAACTTTGTTTTGCATATGATAGATGATGGGATTTTTTTTTTGTTTGTTTAAATCTCCCCTCGCTTCCTTCCCCTGAAAGTTTTACAAGCCTCAAATATTGGAACATATTGTTCTTGTGACTTATTTATTTATTTGTTGTACAGATTGCATTTGTTTATGTGTTGAGAGAAAATTGCGGAGCCAGACCACGTTATGCAATTCCTAGCAGCTTGGCGAGAAATCTATTTGGATAGACCAACGTGTAGTAATATTTATTTATGTCTCTAAACAGCTACCGAATTTGTTTCCTTCCACCACTGTTAGTTTAAACAATTAACATTTCATGAGTTATGAGTGAAAACAAATCCTAGGTTTGTTGGTTTGCCTAACTTAAAAATACTGCTCGTGAACAAACCCCACTGAGCCTCCCCCTTGTCCTCCACCCCTCCCTCTTCTCTATCTCTTCATTCCGTCCTCCATGCACTCCTCTCCATCTCTCTAAGCCATCATGCATCACCTGTCCCCGATTTCCCCAGAACTGCCATGGATTACTTATTCAGCGTGAACTCTATAAATCATGTCAGCCCGACCAGCATCCCATGCCTGGTGAGAGAAATATGAATATGTGAGAGTTTTTTGCCTCGTCTGGAGCACAGTGCCACCCAGGTTTGTTTGCAACAGTGATGAGCTGGCATCTTCCTCCAGAGGGAAACCTGCGTCTTGGACGGGATAAGAAGGCTAAGCATGCAAGTTTTATGGATTTGCACTGCATACGTCTGAACGAGGCCGATGTACAGAAATGTAATGAGTTCAGAGTTTTGCCACTGGGTTGTATAAAACAGTATAAAAAATGTACACTCAATATGAATAGTTACTACCAAGAGGAGACAGGGATAATGGAGGAATATATAGAAAAAACTGTCTTTGGCAGAATGTGTTCAGTCAAAAGCCTGATTTAACGATATTTCAAATGAATATATATTATTTAACTTAGGGTATATTTAAAAGTAAAAAAAAAAACGCTCCATCATCTGTTTAGGACTTTTCACAAGTCTCTGCATTTTCCCAGAAAGCCCTGTCAAGTGTTGAGTAAGAGACGAGGTTTCTCAAAAACGATTCAAAACTTTCCTGAAAATGGCTGTGACAATTTCAAAGAAAATATCTCCATCCCTCGCGAGTGCTTTCTTTCAAACTTTGGAACGGCTGCAGGAAATGTCAAACGGCGAGCCCAATGATTGGCAGCATCTCTTTCGTCCGCTTGGTGCGGCGCATTTTTGTCACTGCCGACGCAAGTGCCACTGCGGCCAAAGATAAGTCCGCAGAACTGAGATATCTCCTCACCTGTCGGCACACACGCAGATGTTAAAATAAGACAAAGACAGAGGGGAAAAAAAGGAGAGGGGTAGAGACATGGCAGGGCACCGCAATGCTCATTATGTATTATCGCATATAATTGCAGCCATTACCATCATTAGTCTTGGGCTCAGATTCACTTGGCCAACACTCTGCCCATAGTCTTGCCAGCGTGCACAATGCCCTAAAATAGGCCCTTGTTTTAAATTATGCATACTGGTAGAAATAGATGAATTGCGGCCGCGTGGTTCCCTCCTCCTCCTCTCACTGGCCTAATCTTACTTTAAAGAGTGGTGTGGAAAAAAAACTCGTGCAAACTGTCATTTTACAGAAAAAAAAAAAGGAAAATATTTTTCGGCCATTACGAGATGCTCAGTCGTGCATTCGATATTGGAGTGCGTGCGCTCCAGAGTGATTTATTACAGGTAGAGGAGGCCGGGGGTTTCGTTCCTGGCTGGATGGGCGCTGGGAAATGAAGTGGAAAAAAAAAAATAATACTTTGCTGCGAAGTGATTAAATTCATCCAAATGATGTAGTAACATGTGAGGACTGTTTGATGTACCCAGTTTTACCGGTGCTATTTACGTGTTTGACGGTTGCATTTTTCCTAATGAACAGCCTCAGGGTCATCTCCTTATAAAACGAAATTGCACACTTGGTAGCAAACAGTGGTCCACTTGACGAAAGTTGAATATTCACTCAATATTTACGTCTGTTGTTTGGTGCTGCAGGTGTCTCGTATCTCAAGGCTGATGCTGATGGGAGCAGCGAGAGTGTACCTCGTAATGTTGTCGGCCATTACAGGACGCAATGATCTGAAAGATGCCATGCGGAACTCTGTGTCTAAGGGGAGCAGCAGCATTGTCTGCATCCAAACGAAGAGCCTCGACAGATAAAGAAAATGAAAATGGAAGTAAACGAAAAAAAAAATCAATATCACGCAGGTATGTCATCAATTCTTTTCAAATGTGCTCCAATTTGTTGGACAAAAACCATCATCCGCGTCTATTCGTGATAATCTCCTGAATCACTTGGGCCGGCCTCTAAATGCATAGGTCCGTTTTAAATTTCTGGAATTAGCCTCGATAAAATGGAGGGCATCGCTCTTGCCGGAGTTTCCCTCCAAATCTACAGGATTATATGGAGGAGACGGGGCTTAACATTTACCATGTCTGGAATAATCCTGTGAAGTAAGCTCAGCGAGAAGCTGGCATTGCTAAATTGAAATCTTAGAAGGTTGTTTACTATGCAGCCTGTTGTGCGGTGTCTACAGTTGCATATCACCCACACTGTTGTCTTTCGGCTGGAAAACCGAGTTCCCGTCGGGACAGGGTGAACGTTTTGCGTCTTGCGTCATGTCGGCTCACAGAATCATCCTTCAGGCCTGTGCAGCTCTGATTGTTGGGTATTCTGATGGATATAATGAGATTGGAGGCTGTGGTTCAGGCAAGTTGGGCAACAAGATTAGGATTTATGTGCTAATTAAAAAAATGAATGAATTATTGCCGCGGTGACTCATTATAGACGACTTTCCCTGAAAGGTGAATGCTGTGTATGTTTTGTGTATGTTGCGTTGTCTCTCGCCAGCCTGCGCTGTTGCGGCAGGGTGCCTCTGAGGGTGCACTCATTAGGAATGCAAATAACGTTTGGTTCACTTCAGCAGCTATGCAGAGGCCTGAGAGCGTTACGACATAATGTGTGAGGCTGAGAGAGAGAAAAAGAGAGAAAATGGAAAAAAAAAAGAGAGAGGGAGTGAGGCAGAGCACCCCACACAGACTTTAACACACCATTAAAATTGTTCATTTACACAGGAAGTGGCTGGGAGGCAGAGCATGGATATTATGTTTGTGGCAATACAGGCGGTATTAAATTGCTCAAGGTACTTTCCATTTAGAGGTGCTGTATATTCATGTGCTTCAGCCACTCGTCAGCTCCCTGAGTCGAGCCACAGTGAACTCTACGCTTTTCAATGTATTTGATGGATTGGAGGTGCAGTGCTATACGTGCACACTTTCCTGCGGTCCTACTCACACGTGCGCACACACTCTCACTCTCATTAATGATCACTGTATTATAATGGCAAATCACTATTCAGATGCAGACTTCCACAAATTGCGTCAACCATAGAAGCATTAGATGTAGTCAGCAGTCATCTGTACTCTTAATTTTTCTTTTTCATCTGACCACGGCCCTTCAACCAGTTCAAACCAGCCGAGGCATAATAGCAACCCCCATTTCAAGCATAATTACAGTCATTTACTTTTACTTTAAAAGCGAATGTTGTGTATTTTTTCTTCTTCTGCATTCCTGCGCAATTATAGTCCCTGTGAGATTTCCATGAAGACTGTGTCATTATCCATAATTGTCCAGTGGCGCCATTCTGTTCTGAACCCACAAACTGGTCACATCAGCGTGTGAAAGTATGCACTGCGATCCGGCTTTTTGAGTGAACTTGTGGGTGGCGAATCTGCAAAAGTGAAAGTCAGACCTGTGGGAATAATGATTCTAACTGCAGGTGGTCTCAAACAAACTGACCAACAGAAATCTTGGCAATTTGCTCAGCGTGTGTAGGAGTCGGTTTGAGCGGAAAAAGGCAACATGCTTCCACAAGAGCTCCGTCAACAGCTGAAGGCTGCTCGGTCGTCTGCGAGATGTGATTTTTCCGGGCTCAGGATGAAAGCCAGTAGGAGGATCATAAATTAGGCTTTGCCGCGGTCCACCTACTGTTTTCGAGGTCAGGACGGAACTTTTTTTTTCCCAGTTTATCAGTTGAATGTCTGCTCTTGAGTTTACACTACTAGATTTCCACAGGCATGGTGTGTCATGGCGCTGTATCAAAAAAATAATCATTGCCATCTCTGTTTCTCCTGACCCGCCTGCACCGATGAATGGATTCTCGTCGCAGAGTCAGAGTATTATTGTGTTCGGGGGGGGGGGTTGATAAACACGATCGATCAATCACCCAGCTGCGTTTTGATGAATCTGCATGGAGCTAGTGAATGTTTCAATGGCAGATTGGAAAAGCGAAGTGAAAAGATGAAAGCTATTCTTCAAACAGACTCTCGGGCGCAGAACGTATGACATTTACACCGCGGCTGCCATTCATCATGGGCTCTGTCGGGGCGTCCACATTTTTGCAGCTTTTCCTCTTATTTTCCTCCGTAGGTGAGGGAGCGGTGGCTCCTGCGCTCTGGAACTTGCACTTGCCGGCGCTAATTGTTCACATTAAGCTCATAAAGCCAGTTCAAACAGAAAAGGGATTTGCCCGTTCTAATTTACTCATCACACTGTTCTCTACCTTTCAATTACCATGGCGGCTAAGTGAGTGCGTAATGTGCACAGACCAGCGATGACGGTTTAAATGGTATTTAAACCCTCCTCTGTCTATTTTGGTGTAATTGCAGCACAACAGTGCAATGCACCGACACAGTATTTTCCCCGAGTAAACAGCTGCTGGAATGATTGTAACCTTTTAAAGTCTAGTGTGATTCAATCCTGTTTCCAGTCTGACACACATACTCTGCTCGACTCCTCGCGGCCTTTTTCACAGCGTGGCACTTGATTTCACAGGAAACCGGGACTCTCAGGAAGACAGACAGTGTTGTGTGTGAGATGTGCATGTACCTGCGCGATGCAGCAATGACGCAAATGGGATTTTTGGGAAAGCCAATTTTCTTTTAGCCTTCTCATGCTGTAACCATGCTTCAAGTGCAATGCAAACAGGACGTCAGCGCCTGAGTGTGCGCATTTCAGGCCGGGGCCATTTATCAGAGAGTACTCCAGGCTTAGATCAATGATGGGAAACATTTGGGAAATGGAATGAGCCATTCCCTCACCAGACTTCAACACGAAAATTGATTCTAGCGAGCAGCAGCTACTGCTGGTTATAATGATGTTTCCACTGCGGTAAAGAAGTACAGGGTGTTTGTGTGTGTGTGTGTGTTTGTGTGCGTGTGTGTGTGTGCAGGGACAGATTGGTATGAGCGTGGCATTGACTGGATAAGACTGAGTAAACCTGCCACTGTGATCCTGTCTCTCCTGAGTCATCTCCACATCCCCGCAGTGGGCCGGGGGGCCCTGAGCTCCGCTCTGACCCAGCACACCTGGGGCACGGACGCACGTGCAGCCCCCATCTCTCCCCGCAACCTCCTCCTTGACCCCGATACGCTGCCCTGGAGAAGCTACCGGTGCACCTGGGGAATCTGGGTTAGGGGGATGATAAGCAGTTGCTCAGGTGTCACACCTGCAGGTTTTTCTTTTAGTCCTTCTCACTTTTTGCCCAGTTTTAGCTCCCTGTCAGTTTGTCTGTCAGGATTTAACCCCGCGATGTCAGCTGCCTTCACTCATTCGTGGCTTCCGTTTATTACTTCCTTTGCCTCTCGCCTTGATCCGATGACAGAGGAAGCATTTGTCGCGGTTATTTTAGGAAATGCTCGTGACCTTTTTTTCCCCTGGGGATGAGAGCAGGAAAGAAATAACGGCTAAGTGCAACAAAAAAACACCATTCAGCCAGCTGCCACCACAAAAGCTAGATATCAGTGTTTATGTAATTGGAACAGTGCTTCTTTTGTAATTGGCTTGCTTTTCTCAGATTATTACAGAGAGGGGAGGGGGTGACTAAAATACAAAGGTCAACTAATAGGACTATTCCTAGTAATGACCTTTATTTGGGAGGTGCAGCGCGTATATGTTTATGTGCACAAACGAATACAAAACACCGCATAGCTTCGTAGATTGTTCTCTTTAAAGCCTACGTGTTGGTAACAGTAAACAAGCAGACATAAATGGTTCGGAAGCGAGACGTGTAGAAGCCGAGGTTGCTGCCCTGTGCTGTAGCGGATGTCGGCTCGCCTCCTGTGCTTCATCTCTCCGTAGATGAAAGGAGCCGCCGACCGCTTTGGCTCGCATTAGCATGCAGACGCCCACCTCCCACCTTATCCGCTGTCAAAACATCCACCTCTCGCTTCCACCCAGGAACACTTTGAAGACTTTGACCACACATCAATGACGAGCCTCCGCGTCAATGGCCTAAACTAGCTCGGTGCATGTCGAAACCACGTACAGTGGGATTTTGCAGGGGGAAAAAAAGAAGAAGAAAGAAAGGCAATGAGCCTGTGCAGAGAGAGCCGGGCAGATGCGCCGTGGAGGAACGAAACAGAGCAGTGAGTGTGTCTGACATTTCTGGCTCTGGTGGTTTGCCATATGAGAAGAGCTAAGGGGAGGGAGTGAAATTGAATGAAGTGTGCCCTCATCGCCCATGCAGCCACACATCCCTCTCTAATATTTGTTGGGGGCATCTTCTGAATGACTTGCCTGGGCCTTGTTATAGAGTCGCGCAGAGAGGCGGAGGAGCAGAGCGAGACGGCGAGGAGAGAGAGTGATGGCATAAGACCTGGAGACGGCTCAAGTGGTCATTGCACCGGACCATGGGCTTGTCAGACATGTTGTGTTGTTGCGAGGGGGGGGTCACACCAAATGGACACGGTGTTACCACTGTTCATGGTGGATGGAACGCAGTGCGTTTATGTTAGACAATGTCCTATAAAAAATATAGCTACACACAATACAAATGTGCAATCATTGCTTATTTAACCCAATTGATGACCTGTGTTATCGAGCCTGATACAGAGAGTGTAATAAGTGAACATTATGAATTGCTTAGTGTATCTGCTTCCGAGTTTTCTGGTATCTCGAGATCATTCATTGAATGGTCAACAAGCAATCGAAGACAGCAGGCCTCGGAGGCGGGTGTTTAACGACCACCATCCCCACCATCGCTTCATCTGAGTGTCGGCTTGGAAAACACAACGGGGCTCTTTACTCTTTGTTTCTCCCCTGTCCCCCTGTCCCCTCTGCATATGTATGTGTCGAGTAAATGTATGCCGCTGGTGATTGA
This sequence comes from Colistium nudipinnis, assembly GCA_016785305.1. NCBI lineage: Eukaryota > Metazoa > Chordata > Actinopteri > Pleuronectiformes > Rhombosoleidae > Colistium > Colistium nudipinnis. Next base: position 953,342 of record JAFBJU010000458.1, read on the forward strand.
AAGGTCACGTATAGTCCTCGCAGAGGTGGCAGGAGGGCGGGGGGCTGAGCGGTAAATGTCATTCACAGACTGGACAGCGTAGCAAGCACTTGGCCAGAGGGAAGGTCAAGAGGTCTGATGAAAACAAATCCATCACTTTGCTGCTCAGGTAACAGGCCGGATAGCTGAAGGGCTACAGGGGAGGAGGGGGGGGGTTCAGGAGAACTTCCGGTGAGGCGATAGGGAGGGATGGACAGGAACGAATGGAGGTTTTGTGCGTGTGTGTTTGTGTTTGTTATGATGCTGCACAGCAAAAAGGCATCAGGCTGCGGACTTTTAAAGTCAGGGATGGGTAGGAATGGAGATTATCACCACCAGGCCGTCCTCTCCTGCCATGTAATTAGAGGTTTCTATGATACACAAAAAAAAAAAATCAGAGATGTGTCTCACATTTCTCACATAAATTGCTCTCACAGGTGAATGCTCAATGTTACAGGCCAGAGTCCTTTTTGTAAGATGCCCCGAGTCTGTCTCACGAACCCAGATCTTAGTGGTTTACAAAATCACCATTTTAAATCATGATTAAAATCATTTAGGTTTATACGACCTTGACCATTAAACTCAATTTCTTGTTACCCCAGGTGAAGCAGGAATGCTGTATGTCTCAATGTTCTACATTTCTTCAGCCAAACAATAATGCAATAAAGCTTGTTAGCAGAAAACAACCTATATAATTCAATCTGAGGCAAAGCAACACCCTCCATCAAACGCTTAGTCACTCCGAGGGCCAAAACAACTTCATTCGGATATCTGACTGGACAGGAGTGCTGACGCCATCAAATCCCGAGAAGTTTTAGCCAGACAGTGTAATTGCTAATCGTTCAGGCCTGAGACACACCTAACAAGCCATGCCAGGCCCCACGCCTTGAGTACATGCCATTCTCTATGGCTCTCTGGCTGTAGTGAAAGTGATAGCCCGGCCCCTGAGACCCGAGTAATGTACATCACGCTGCAGCTTCTATTGGGCTAATGGGCTGAGTGTGGAAAAGAATGGAGAACATCCTCCACTCTGACCGATGAGGGGACAGACAAACCCAGCCAAACGGAAGTGGCGGCGAGAGAGGGTGGGGAAAGTTGTGGGGATAAAACTGAAAAAGGAAAGAGGGAAAAAAAATTGAATGAGAGAGAATGACATTGAGGGAAAAAAGGGCAAGGGACTGAAAGATCTGGACTAGACGGTAGAGGTGCAACTGTATCAGAGACGATATAGTGGTAGTAAGAGAGCGAGGACGATAAAGGGGGAGAAAGAGAGGGAAAGGTGAACAATAATTATACCGATAGAAATTGGGGGAGGCAGATACAGAGAGTGAGGGGGGTGAGAGGAACTGAGATTGGGTGTTAGGGGAGAGAGAAACTGTTGAAGCGCTAAAAGGTTGAGCGGAAAAGCAATTTAGAGCTCTAATCAGATTGCTATCGAATGTGCAGGAATTAGACTTTGGCACCGAAGCCTTCTTGGCTACAACCAGACGCACAAGTACAGTTGGATCTATGTCAGCCAGACAACAGGATGGCAAAGAGCACCCCAGAAACGATGTGTGTGTGGTTAAATGTGAATGGATCGGTGCAGATGGGACTGTCAGGGGAATTTTGTGTGGCTCAGTGTGTGTCCGCCTGTGAGCCTCGGTGTTTGTGTGTGTGTGCGTGTGTGTGTGGTAAGATAAGAGCTCTGCTGGGGAGATTAACGGATTATATAAATGAGTTTAGCGTATTTGTAATGCTTGTGGCGAAAAGACGAGATAAGATGCTATGTTGTTGGGTGCTTTGTTTTTTTGAATATGCAGAAAACAGCTACAGAAAAAAGGAATTCCATTACTTTATCGCTCAGTGTTATGAATATTACAAAAGGGAATCATGTGGACTATTTTTGTAAGAGGCAAAATGGAAGCGACTGACATGAATGAAAAGCAGGCGCTAATATAATATGCACTTTGTGGCTATTTTTATGAACCAAACATGTGGCTTTAAAGCTTATTACGCTGAGAAGAAGAATTGAAAAAGCAGGCTGAATTCGGTATTCCGATATATGATTTATGTGTTGTACCAGGAACTAGTGGCGAATTCCTTTAGTGGGTCCTGTTCTGGCTCTGTGTTTTCCCTGGCCGCACAATTTCTAGGCTGACAGCCCTTCCCATCATGTCCTATCTGTCTGAGCCTCAGCCCAGGACAGGCCGCTCAGCACCGGGAATTATTTTCAACACAATTCACTGTCAAAGCAAATTGGTGCAGTGGGCCCAACTTGTGCATCACGGGTGATGGAAAGGGATAATGAGGAGAAAGACGTGGTGGGAAAGATGGGCACAGAAAGATAGATGGGGGGAAGGATGACGGGCTAATAGAGTGCTGGGCAAGGGTTGATGTAACAGAAAACAAACTGACATAAAGAGAGGGATGGGTCGAAGATAGGACGGGGAGATGATGGAATGAGGAAGGAAAAGGAAAAAGTTTACACGTGATGGAAGACATCTGACAAATAGTCAAACAAATTTGCCGAGTTGTTGGTTTCTCATCGGACATGTTGCTCTTGATTCACCGGTGGCAATTGTAGATGTTTCGTCTCAGCGACTCCCTGTAGTTTATATTTTAAGCTACTGGCGATAACAACTAAATGACATGATGACATCATGGTGAGTCTTCTATGTGTAGTATTGGACACACACACACGTATGTGGAGGAGGGGGTGGTGTGAAATGAAGAGGCGGCCTTCAGTTGTTCAGCATGTGAGTGAATGTGGAAAGAGAGATACATTGAGGTGATGAGATTTACATATCTCTTTTTTTTTTGCACTCTTTCTCTCTTTTCCTCTATCTGTGCTTAACCACACCACTTTGATGTGTGCGAGACTCCTACATAAAAAATAAAAAAAATCCTTCCACGGGTCCCAAACAGTGGAAGATGCGTTTGAAGAAAGAAGGCAAACTTGCCTAATGGTGTGTGGGTGGGTAGCACACAGATTCTGGCTACAGAAGTGAAAAGATTTTTAGTCTATGTTCGAAATGCTGTATAATTGTATTGCTCACCTGAAATGTTTTTTTTAATCAGCACTGCAAATGAGGTTGTGAGTGTTTTTATGTTAGAGCGAATTCCTCATAGAAGAGAGAAAGTCTGAATTGGAATGTTTCAGCACCATGGAGAGAGACCGTTTGAATATTTCAGTACCATGGAGAGCGAGAGAGGGCGAGGGAGCTGTGTCCCAATTCCAAACTACAAAGTGATTTCAAAAAGGTCTCAGATGATGATTGGGTTATGCATTCAGGCTGGTAAACAATGGTGACGTGATGTCATTGATGACATAACCCACTTCCCAGCAGACGCCACTGAGTTCCACAAAAAGATCTGACATGTCTGAGAGCAGCACAAACTCCAAACTGATCGCACAAAAGGTAACACCAATTATAACGAATGAAAATAAGTCACTTGTTCAAGGTTGGACCTATATCCATAGGTTATACAACATATGTATAGCTCATTCAGCACAGGGGACCGATTCCGTTTATTCTTAGAGACAAAAGCTTAATGGATGTCTGAGGGGAAAGTGGAGGTGCCCGGTCTTGGACTGTGTGACCCTGAAGAACAAAGTGGGCTCAGATGTATTATTTTGTATAACATTCGGTTTTTAGTTATTGTTCAATTCAACCTTTCCCTTGATCAACGTCCAGCCAGTTATAGGTATACGTTTTTTTGTCCTGGTGGTGTAGCCTAAAGGTTAGATGTGTAGGAACACTGAAGGCGCATAGCCACCGTTGCTGTTTTCTGTAAAGCACCCTGAAGCGATGATATGAAGCTTGTTGCTGTGAGGAGTCTGGTTTGAGATTACATCTTCAATTGTCATTCAATTATTGGACATCTGTTATGAGCACGCGTCTGCTACAAAAATAAATAATGAAACATTAGTGTCATACTGTGAAGTATCATACGGATTGCTTTCAGCTGTGTCAGAGCCCAGTTGTCACTGCTCAGGCAAACCAAACACTTGCACCTGCTGCTGCTTCACATTAAAAGCTGTTTTAAATGCCACGGCGCTGGAGGATTCATCTGTATTCGTCTTCTGTGAGGAACACAATGTGTTTATCAATGAGCTCTTCAGCGAAAACACAAGAAGATCAGCCCCTGCAGTGTGTTTGGGTGCTAAGTGGTCCATAGATCCGATTTAAATATCAAAGAAGCAGCCACAGAGAGATGTTAAATGTAGAGGTGCAGACGACTTGCAGACGGTACTGCATTCTGCACATTGTTCATTGGGGGAGATGCTTAGATTTGGAAAATCTCTATCAATTATTGCTAAAGAATAATTACAGACATGGTACCAATGAAAAGGTCTGCCACGAGGGGACGACAGTCCTATTTTCCTCTCCGGTGCTCAGTATTGAATGAAGACAGGTCGATTTATTTATTTTTTCAATATGACAACCAATTTATGTAACAGCCTCGGTGGGGCCCTGCCTCTGATCTTCAGGGGAAATCAGGGGATGATTTTCATTGTTTCAGCAGTCACAGAAAAGAGCAGACAGGAAAGGGGGAAAAAAAAGGAAAGAGAAGAGCAGATAGGCCAAAGTGCATGAGCCAAAGCCGGTTGAGAGAATTATAACTAAGTCGGAAAGACCATTTAAAACCTGCCTTGACACAGCCTGTGCTGCTGTCACTTTTTACCCCTTAAGTCTCAGGGACAGGGTGATGGTGGGATGCCCATTTAAGGGACAGCCAAGTCGAACTACTCTTCGCCGAGTGTTGCTTTAAAAGCCAGAGTCCCTCTCTTCAGGGAGCACCGGGGACGAGAGGGTCAGCTGATTGCACAAGACGTCTCTATCGTGTCTTTTCTTGGAACTATATGCATTAGACTCGCACTGCGGACAAACCCCAATCCAATCTGGCCCTGCAGTCACTCACTGGTGTCAGGTGGAGAGTCTGTGCTTATCCAATCAAGTGGTAACATGCAGATGAGTTTGTCCACGGCTTGTGTAATTAGGTGCTTTTATGCAAAGGAAGAACATTCGGGGGTTGAGGCGACCTCTCTGTGCAGCAGACAGAATCTCATCATTAAACAGCTGTGGCTGAGGACTCATACAGTTAGATTCTCCTTGCCTGCATAGAATGACTTGAGGTAACAGGCGACAGTGGACAGTGCATTAGTGTGCGGCGGATCTTTAAAAAGAAAAAAATGCATAATTCACGAGACAAGCAAAGAACGTATTAACCTACTTAAACAGTTGCAAAGTCTGTTTGAAGAAATACATTTTTCCAAAAAGAAAAGAAATACATGAGAGCAGTTGGAGTGCATAATGTCATTTCATTACTCCTTAACGGCTCACTGATTGCAGCTAGGATGAAGTATAGCACTGTTCCAACAGGTCTCCGCTGTCCAATAGCGGCCTCGTTGCTGGAATTTCTGCTTTCTCTCACGGAGCTCCCTGGCAATCGATTATACAGCACGGCAGTTCCAAGTGGTTCACTGAATTAATGGGAGCGGGCTTTCCCATTCAGAGAAATAATGAGATGACATGGCAATATAACGATGACAGATATGCAATGTTTGCCTATATGTTTTCATTTCAGGCGACATTGTGTTTTGCCATGAATGTGCATTCCTATGTCATTCAGCTTTATTATGGCGTTTTGTTTAATCAAGGAAAATTTCCGTTGAGTGAAGTGAGTGGAATAGCTCGATGCTTCACTGTGTTTCGGTACGATGTAGCCAGAAACAGTGATGCAAAGGCATCTGCAGCTTTCCTGACACTTGATTTATAAACGTGAATCCCTGCTGTTAACCTCCTGCAGCAGATGTTCACATTGAGCCCAGGAATTTGAAACAATCACATGAGCACGTTTCACTGGAGCTCATTCTCCTAGAAAAAAAAACATTTATTTTGTGGCGCTTATCATTATAATGTGACATTGTTTCATTTTATTCAAATGTTAGTATGACCCATCCATCCATTAGCTAAACAGGTGGAGCCCATCCCACTTGAGGCAGGGTACAGTCTGGAAACCTCTTTTCTGTGAGGAAACTACTGTAACAACACGCCACACACACTCACACACACACACACGTAGTCAAATGTAAAAATTGTCACAAATATCCTCCAGGGGATTCAAAATATTATAAGTAAGGAAAAACTGAAATTTCATTTCGATAACAATTCGCTCACCCTGACCTCCCTTCGTTTCTTTTCTGTGCCGCAAAATCGGTATGAAACATCCGTACTACATATGTTTTCCAATGTATTCTAAGACGCTAGGGGCCTTTAGGGCACGCTGAGACGCTCATAAATTGAATTCAATGGAGAATTCCAATTGGGACCAGACATTTCCTCGAGCCATCAGCTCTGGTATCTGGTAATGTACAAAAGACGTCCAGTGTGTCTCAGCCAGAACAATCGTGACTTCAAAGGGCCCTCCGCTCCAGCAGAGACTGTGAAAAATGATTTCCAGGCGAACCTCAAGGTCAAGTGTTCCTGAAAGGTTTCTTACCAGAGAGCTTTCTCCGGTTGCTTTTGCACCCGATCAAATTGAACCCTGGAGAAAAACCGCTCATCATTTCCACATGCATCTTCAGTTGTCTCTTATGATGTCCCAGTGGATCCCTGATCATGGGCCGTAACCCCCGACGATAAGAAGGATCTCCACGGGCAATGGAACCAAAAAAGATGCCATCGACTATCTGGGTTTCATACCCGGGCTGCAACAAGCAATTCTTTTTCATTATTGACAAAGTTGGTTATTAAATAAAAACGGTGTTCAGTAATATTCCGTTTAATGTCATGTATAACTAAGAAAAGCATATTTTTCCTATTATTTTGGAAGATAGAAATAGTTGGAGTTGTTGGTTTAAACACGGGACACTTTTGCTGATTCATTTTCAGTGGTTCATTGAAAAATTGTTGTAATTGTTGTAATCCCGGCTGGTTCTTAAATTAAAAAAAAGTGTCGGACTCTGTGACCGTGTGCGTATGTGTCTAACAAGCAGGGTGCTGGCATTAGCAACTAGTTTTGGGTGTGGTGTTTCAAGGACATTTGGACATGGGGAAAGGAGGAGCCGGTGATCGATCCACAAACTGTGTGATTAATGTACGACCTGTTCTACCTCCAGAGCAAGAGCCGCCCCACTTATTGGCACAGGATGGTCGACATTTTCATAAATGTATCAGGTTGTTGTTGTAATTTGAATATTTCATCCCGCAACATTGTATGTCTGCCTCTTTTAGAGCAAATAGCAATTAGAAAATACAATTATCAAATTAGCCATTCTTATCAACCTCTGCATTGCACATGGGACATATGTTCTTTCTCTCTCTTTCACTCTCCCCTCTCTCTCTCTCTCTCTCTCCACAGAGATCCCAGAGGCACTGCCAGCCCGTAGCTCAACCGTCACAGCCTTATCAGATGATCCATGGTCCTGTTAAGCATCAGCGAAAGCCAGCCAACGTTGAGGAAATTTCACCCGATCATACCAGGTCAGATTCCCCCCCCATTTCAACACATGACCTTGCTGTTTATGGTGCATCCAATGCATCGTGGAAACCTTCCAGGCGAGACAGAGATTATGTTGGTTGGCTTAAACTGATGTCTGTGTCAGCTGTAAAAAAAAACAAACAAAAAAAAACTCAGGAGTGGAGGTGAATGAATAATTCTCTCCTGGACTCTGGAGGTGCCTTTGAGAAATGTTTGTAAGCTATAACTAGCCCGGTGGAGTCTTAGATGCAAAATGCAGGAGCATTTCGAGTCAGGCTGTGTGTCATGGTCAGGTGTATCAAATTTGTGTATGGTTAGTTCAGGAATACATACAATCATTGCAAACCCTTGTTGGTTTTGCCACGGGATCTCTGTTGTATTTCAGAACCCCTCTCTCCCTGTATTACCTCTTACCCGTCTGCTTTCCATTTTTGAAATATTTACCATATTCGCAAACAAAATCTTGTTGGAGCTACGTCTGCTTTTTCTGTTTAACTGAGAGATATAAGCCCTGATATTTACTGACATTTTCATACTACTGTATATTTGTCAAATATATCCGTGTCCAGCACCTGCTATTTGAGACTCACCTTTTCGAAAGAGCACCTTTCTGAGATTTTATTCAATTATTCTGAGGATTAAGTCTACAGTTTATGTCTTGTTTTAGATAAACTCCTAAATTCCATATCTGGCCACAAAAATGGGTTAAGTGCCTTGGAAGATTTAACAACAAATGTGTTTTGGTCATTTCCTTGGAATTAATAATAACCATTGCAGTCAAGGGATATGCAAATGCAATCAACTTCGACTTCGAAAATGTGCGCTACTGACCAAATGCGGTTGTGTGTCTCTCTCTCGGACAATGCCAGAGGGGAACCGATGGAGTTCATTAGCTGAGTTGATCGCTATTGATTTCACAGTTTGAATTCAAGATTGTTATCATTTCTTTTTACACCCTTTAAACATCGAATGAACAATATAAAGTTGTAAAGATATCAAAATCTAATGTAGACTGTTGGGATATTTAGCGTCAGTCCTGCCACATTTTGACCTTGACCATTGTATTGATGAACAATGCTATCAACTAATGGGTCATTTCATATTTAATGCATGTGATAATAACTAATGCATACATGGCATGAAAAATGAGAACCTGAAGCCAGTCTCTCAGTTACTCTCAACCAATTCAAGTCAAAATCGGTCACATTTTGCAGAAAAAGCTTCTAGCCCCTTTCCCCATCAGAATGAAGTCATACTGAAATAGCATTTATCTCACCGTAACCAAGTTGATCACGGGCGGTCCTCCGCTCTGCGTGAGGCCACAGTCGTCACTTCAGTTGGCTGGCAGCAGCATGCACCATATGAGAGGCATCCATTCATATTAGTACCCCACCCACTCATTTACTTCATAACGCTCACTCACTCTCTCTGGGCTACACCACACTGATAATGGATGTTTGTCTTAACGTGAGCATTAGTGTGTGTGTGTGTGTGTGTGTGTGTATGTGTGTGTGTGTGTGTTTGTGTGTTTGTGTGTGTGGGTCACTATGACTCCTGTGGTCACTCTGTGGTCTGGACGCTAACAGAAAAAACGTACTCACGATACCTTTAAAACAGCCGTGAAACATGACTGATAAATCCTCAGTCGCGCTGTATTCTACTCTTTAGGCATAGTATTTCTCCACCTCTGACTTTCAGTGATGCAGCAGCTCTTAAAACTTTTTCTGACATCTATTGTGTTGGCCCGTCAATACCTGGTACACACTGTGAAACGTGACCGCCGACGTTCAGAGGTTCGGCTGTAGCAGCTAATGTAGCCTCGAGCTTCCTGCCTCGAGTAGAGACGAAGAGCAGGTTACAAAGGTCTGATAACTTATTTCTACATTCATAGCCCCTAAAAGATGAAATCTACACTTGGGAGCCATGTGTCCACAGATATACTGTGAAAACTGTAAGGACTATGCTTTGACACCTTGGGCTGCTTGTTTGTTTGTTTTTCTAACCAATAGTGACAGCATGAAGAAAGAGAGGCTTGTTTTTTTGTTATTTTTTAATAACCTATTTAGTGATCTGTCTGATGAAGCTGCAGATTTACAATTATTTACATATTGTAGAAACGTGTTCTTATTGTTCATTTTACGTACATGCTTTTTTATACTATTCCTTTCTATTCTGGCAGTAATTAAGCAGGTTATGCTTAAAAATATCTTTGCATTAAAAGAAGCCGGTGGAGGTGGTTTCGCCATCTGATCAGGATGCCGGTAGGCTGCGCACTGCTGGAGAAATTCCGGGCACGTCCACCTGATAGGAGACCCCAGGGCAGACCCGGTACATGCTGCAGGGATTACTTATCCCATCTGGCCTTGGAGAACCTCAGGCTCCCTCAGGAAGGGCTTGAGGGACATGGGTTCGGTGAAGGGCATCTGGGCGCTGTGTGTAGCCACAGCTGAACTGGATGGATGGATCTTTTGAGGCGTGTGTGTGCGCGCCTGGCAGGTGTGTGAGTGATGGTGTGTGAGAGGGAGAGTGCTAATGTACTTATCTGTATCTCTGCTTGCCCATTACAGCATCTAAAAGGTCATCAACACCACCGCCGTGTCAAAGGTTAAAGGTCAAAGGCCTGTAGAGGTTACTTTCCTTTAGGGTCGGATGACCTCCAAACATTAGCAGGTACTCCACTGGGGAAAGCCACAGCAAAGACACCACAGTTTTTTTTTTTTCTGTACAGCAGCAACTGGATAATGGAGTCATGGACTGAGTCTTTTAGGGTACATGGTCAGATTACCAAAATGTAGCTTCATGCTGTGGACATTAAAGATGATAATGTTATTTTGCATATTCTGCCTCCGTTTGGATTGAGCTCAAATATAAAAACACAAACTGTTGCCTGAATGGTTCTGAGAAATCGTCAAAAAATAGATTTTAAAATGTCTTTTTACACTTTTTTGAGTTTGGAAAATACGTCCAACAAGAAAACCTAGGTTGTAGAACGGATGGAATGTTCAGTCAGTCAAGTATTACTTTGAGAAATGCTTTAATGTAAGAGCAGATGGCCAAGAAGTGCATCTTTTGTGCTGAGGGTAGCTCTATTTTTAAGAAAAGCAGAAAAGGGAACAGAATAAAAAGAAACACTGGGACAGTTGTTTTGGTTGCTGTTGATTTTACTCCTCCAGCGTTTTGAGAGGAAAAGAAAGAAAAAAACAACCAAAAAGAGACACAAATAGATCAAGAAGGAGCATTGAAAGAAATGGTTCCCAGACACACCGCAAACTCCAACGCTTTCAGATATATAGAGACAAAAGACACGGACAAAGTTCTGGAGAACTATAAACAACACCAAGCAAACTCTCCACTCCAGCTGTTAGGGGTCGGCATAAATGGCAAAGAAAGAGGTGGAGAGAGGAGAGTTAACAAGAGAAAGGGCTATAGAGTGGACGGAGACTGGGAGCACTGAGGGCAGCCAGAGCCACAGCAATCAAAAACCTCTCTGGGCCGCTCCAGAGCTGGCAGCTACGCCGCTCTCCGCATTCCAGGTGAGGTGTCTGAAATCAGCCCAACACCGGCCAGAGAGTGTTTACAAAAGACACAAGGCTGAGCTGGAAGCACAAACACCTTGATGCAGGAGGGGGAAAAAATCGGATCTGCACGGCTGGCACAGAATCAAAGGCTCCAAGCAGCAGCAGCAGCAGCAGCAGCAGATAGAGAACAGGGAGGTGAGACCTTAGCCGATAAAAACAAAACACCGGCCAAGTCATCTGTATTTGCCTGCTGGTAGATTTCGATGCGTTAACATGTTTGTGTGCTACCGATGAACCGAAACTAAACATCTATTTGGATTTTTACCAGCCCGTTTGTTAACCATTACTGATCGTTCACTGGCCATAGCTCTGAAAATGGTCAGAACCCACAGACAAAGAGAGATCACAAATATTGTGTGTGCATGTGTGTTTTTTGTACTATTCCCCATGTCTCCTCATTTGAATGTTTACAGTCTCGAAGCACACAATGTGCCATTTGGTGTAATCCTATATTTTATTTGACATGCTGTATGCTGGACACTTTTATTTAGAGATGCCCAGAAGGCCCGTGTGGTCTATTTAACAACCCAGCGGTGAGACGCTCTAAGTGTTTTAAGTAAAAACACAAAACCACCTGATCAGCAAAAATGAGCTTTTAATCAAAAAACCCAAAGTTGGCAAAGCCCTCTCGTGCCCTCTATAGCTTCCCAGGCAAACTCTCTCCTCTGAGCGTTTATTTATTCGTTTTGGCTCATTGGTTGCACATTTTTCCTCGACTTTGTCTGTTTCCGAGCCTATTTTGTTGGTTTGTTTGCCTGCACAATCTGGCAGATCTCTCATCTCAAAGCGCAGCTAATAGTGTATTCATGTGGGGGGGGGGGGAATGTAAACTGCCGTGGAAAGGGAAGTGGGTGTGGGTGAAGTGGAGGAGAAGAGGGGAGGAGAGTTTCTCCAGAGAGTGAGTGAGCCCCAGGACGGAAAGCAGGGGAATGTAAACTGCCGTGGAAAGGGAAGTGGGTGTGGGTGAAGTGGAGGAGAAGAGGGGAGGAGAGTTTCTCCAGAGAGTGAGTGAGCCCCAGGACGGAAAGCAAAGTGTCTTATGTTATTGGGTGTTGCATGAAAACGGGGAGAGTGAGATCTGAAAAGGCCATTGTCCTCTATTCCACCTCACACACACACGCACACCCACCCACACACACTCTCATACACACGCACATACACTGACACGTAACACGCACAATGTCCTAATCAAGATAAATGAGATTTGCTCTTCAAGGAGAACATGTCATGGCTAGACAACTACATATATTGCGCGGATACCACGGTTTTAACACACTGAAGTAAACCGCGGGCGCGTGTGGGCGGGGTTGCGTGCGTGTGGGTGATAAAAGGTGGGACACTGTCACCCAAATGTTAGCCTTCAATCTGCGTAATTGGCTAAATGAGTTTCCGAAGTGATGCACGATGATCATTTTCTTGCTCCATTCGCTTTTTTCAGACCCCGCAAAGGTTTCCGAGATTAGACCTGCTGTATACTCTCAATCTGGCCGCATGCAGACGCAGACATAGGTTTCTAGATTGGATTCACTTCGCTTGTGTTGGTACGTCCCTTGTTTTTGGCACACTCTGCTCACTAATCCCTCTAAAGCTTCGGCCAGGTTAATCCTGGAGTGAAAAATGTGTTTAGGCTTGACCGTGTCGTCCGATCTTATCTACATAATGTGTGTGCGCGTGCGTGTGTTTGAGGTGTGGGTGCCGTCGAGTGTGCTTTCTGATGTTTTTCTGCAAAACCAATTTACCAGCATACTTCCTGGCAGCAGACCATAATCGCACAGGTTCACAGTCGGTAAATAATGATCTACACACGGGCTTGTGTGGTTATGAGACCATTACACAGGTAGCGTGTGTGTACACAGGAGCCCAGGTAGCGAGCCATTACTTTGGTAAACAGTGCGGACCCCCGTGTGGCCTGCCGCAGCCTGTGGAATCCTCTGTGATTAGCACTCAATAATTCATTCTAGTGTGAATGGTGAACAGGGACGCGGACTGGATGTGATGATAGCACACTCTGCTTCCATTTCCACGGCTCTCTTAGCGGAGTTGTACTCGGTGTGTATTGGAAACAATAGCTCCAGAATTCCTTTGTGAGTGCTGGCACGGCTTGCGTATCAATGCAGAGCATCAACTCGTCCTTCACATTTCCGCATTTGCAAGAAAAGTTACTCTTGTTGGAGTTAAACAAAACAATATGTAATCTATAATTACATCAGTGCGGATAAACACAACAGGCCATGACTTGGTTTCCAGTCCTTTTTTCTTCCTCCTGCTGACAACTGACGAGACACGCCGAACAGAATAAACTCGAGCTAACGACAGGAATGCGCAATATTGGATTGAACTTTCTGGAACTCAGTCCTCTCAGGCAGCAGAGCCATCTTCAATGAAAAGAACAGCGTTGAACTCTACAACACGGTTAAGTTAAGGCCAGTCCTAAACCAAATGCAAATTGGCTCTAACAAATATTGCATCCTAGCTTTTATTCATTCTTTGTTTTTTTCAATCACTAGCACTGACTGATTTCCCCTGGTTGAGCATCGCTAGATCTGGGACTTTCCCAGGTTGCACGATATTCAAATTAAACTTCTAAGAAATGGACTAAAAAACCCGCTGGAGCTTACTGAAGCAATGAGGCTACAGTTTTCTTAGCCACTATCCTCTGACAGTGCTGCAGTGTAGTGAGTGTGTTTTCGGTGGAGTCGACTTACGCCTGATATAGAACATCTCTTCTGTACCGTGTTATATTTATGTAAACATGTTTCTGCACTTAAAGGAGGAAGCAACTTATGAGTGGAGGTGATAACTCCGATCTCTCTTTGTTAGATGGAAACGGATTCAGCGCCACCGGTCCTGCGGGCCATGTCCTGAGGTGCAATTGCGCCACCACCGCGCTTCTATGGTGTTCCCAGTATTTTGTGTGCCCGGCACGTATCGCGTTGGCTTGAGTCCAGAGAGAATTGAAGAAAATGTCTCCCACAGCGGGAGATGATGTGGATATCTATAGACACAGTCAGAGTGTTTGAGTGTGCCTATCTAATCTGTAATCTCCCTTCAAATTGGAGTCATTTCTCACCGGGGAACTGTTTGCATATGTTAACCTCCGAGCGTGTGTGAGGTGGGCAGGGCACGAGTGGGCATGCTTACAGAGAGTGTGTGTGTTTGTGTGTGTGCGTATTTTAATGGACAGGGATCTTTAGCACCACTTAGGAAAGAAATGGTGATGACAGTATGCTCTAACAAGCAGCTGAGCACTATGAAATGACACAGATGGATTACTGATGAGACTCGGTATTGGAGATTAAAATCATGCCCTGCTGTGGCACCAGTTCTGGTCCAGTCCTATCACCATACAGACATGTTTTTGCTTTTTTTAATTGTACTTATATTTATTACCCTCAAATCTCAGGCCTGAACTTTTTGCATCCTTACCTGAGAAAAACAATGAGACTATATACTTCTTTATAAAGCATTAAGACTCATGAGGCTTTTTATGTCCTGAGTACCATAGGTGGCTTCCGCAATTTTCTCCAGAGTTAATTTCCTCTGGAGTCGCTACATTAGCGTGTCTAGCTTTCTTAATGGACATAAAGACTTTCCACTTACAAATGAAATGCCAGTGACATTCTGCCCTGGGAAGCTATAAAGCACAGCGGAACAGAATTACTGCATTATGACCATATGCTCGGTGTAACTGTGAGACCACTGCTGCGTGAGTGACAATGTGTGATTCTAATTAGGCACAGAGGAATAAGAAATGATCTAAAACCCCTCCAGAAGTTTTATAATGGCGTTTAAGTCCTTATATAGTCCTCAACTTTGACCAGTTGTTTCATCAGTCACGTCTCGAGGCTGAGGAGGATGAAGGAGGTCGAGGAAGGTTCTGATAGTATCTGCTGTCAAGAGACTCAAAATGTGGCCATGGGGTAGACCCAGGATGAACCCAGATGGCAGCGGGGGTTAATATCCGCAGCGTGAAATGCACCTCCGCAGTGAACACAGCCATCGGTATGATTAGATAATGTGATGGGGATGCTGTGGGATCCCTTATATTTTGTATCCAGCCAAACTGGGCCGGCACATAGCGGGGACATTAAAGCCTTGATGCATTGCAGCAGCCAGCCGGTGGATTGGGGCGAGTGAAGAGGCTCTCTCCAGCTGCAGCCTCTGTCATTATGGCTTCGCTCCACACCTCGTCGCATCGCACGCCTCTTATTCCAACGCAACAGGGGAAGAGCATCAACATAATATCAACCGTGCCTTCCGCCGCAGTGGAAAAAAGGAACTGTCGAGAGTCGGAGAATAGGAGAAAATGGGTTGATGGACAAGCGAAGGGGGGAGGGAGTCGCAGAGGACTTAGAGGAGCTTGTTGACGCTCTCTCCCTTTCTCTCTATTTCCATCTATCTCTCTCTCTCTCCCTCCCTCCCTTCCAGAGCCTCGTAGTTTCCCATATTCCCCAGAGACTGGGGATTATGGGAATATACGCTGCGTAGCTACGCTAAGCTTCCGGGGGAGAAGGTCAAGGGGAGGCTAGACAAACTAGAAACTCTATCTCCTTTTCATATGACCACCTTGCCCCTCATTCATTTTTTTTTAATTCATTTTTCATTCATTTTTGGCCCTCCCATTGTGCAGTCTTACCCAAAATGTATATACTAAAATGATATACCTGCGATATAAATGCAAATAGGAGTCATCTGAGAAGCAGTTGTTTTCATGCAAGCTTTTTCCATCATCCCAAAAAGTTGAAGAAGTGAACATTTTGTTCCCTTTCTTTTTTTTCACCTTTCAATCACTGCACTGCTTTCATACACAGACCTTCTCACTTTTTACCCTCTCACTGGCCACTTTTATATTTCTGCTTTAAATGATTCATCTTTATTTGAGAAACATCATTTTTTTGTTTCCTCATTTCATATGGAAATGTTCTCACTGCAAACAATTTGTTTTTGCATCCTTTTGATGAGGAAGGGGTCATCTGTGCATGTTTTACAACTCCCTCAGTAGCCACGGTCAGAGGTAACTTCCTCCTCCACAGCTTGTAGAAAATGCAGCAGGTCCAAAGCAACATGTCACTATTAAAGGTGGCACCCATTATCTTTTTTTTATTTTATTAAGACAGTTTAATGTATGTGGATCTAATTTATTTTAAATCGAATTCACTTGTACACTACTACATACATTTCATAACTAAGGCAGGAAGCTCATGTTACTTGCAGATACTTAAAAGGGATGGTACTTTAATGGTACCATCAGAGCTTGTAATACACTAGTTATTGCAGCAGTGTTGGTTATGAGCAGCAGCAGTAGTGGTGGTAGTAGTGCTAATGGTAGTCAGAGGCATAGCATCATCGAATGTCACAGTGACAAAGGCATTATTTGGAAAGTGGCCCTATTTTTCCTCCCCTTTCATAAATCAAACTTCTCCACCTGCCTCCAATCCCGTTCCTTTTGGTCTCCCTCTGAATAATGCAGAGTTGAGGTGTGCGGTGGTGGACTCCCCTGCGGAGCGGAGGCCAGGGTAGCAGCTGTCCCTATCAAGACTCTCCTCAGAGCTGTCACGGCCTGTCGGCTCCACGGCTAATCACTTCCTACAGGCCTGCAGAGGTGGGCCGCTGCGGCTAATGTCCTCACCGACTGGCTGGGACAAACCCGCAGAACGAGCATGATGTACTTTCTTATGGCGATGGATTTTTGTGTCTACAAGTGTGTGTGCGTGCGTGCGTGCGTGCGTGCGTGCGTGCGTGCGCGCACGCGAGCGGGGGGTTGGTGTATTGGGTGTGCAAAAGCCTCAGGTGGTGCAACATGGGTCACACACTAACCATTAACATAACCCCTTTTCTTCCCACCTGCCAGAACACATTTGCCATGAGAGGAGTTGCTCATCTATGTGGAACAGCCTAATGCCCAGTGTGTCACACACCAACACACATGGCCGTCGAAAAGTGGCCATTTCTTGCATACTCTTCAGCCTGGCAAGTTCAGATGATATCAAAAAAACAAATAGACTACGAAAAAAATAAAAGTATCGTAGATTTCAGAATCATTTCCTGCCTTTTTGGATGAATCCGCTGCCGTGGAGACTCTGTCAGGCCCTGCAGTGAACCGCTGAACCAACTGTCAGTGGAGATGGCTAATTATCAGTCACATTGGTGAATGCATTTGCCTTCGGGACAGCTATAATTTGAGTAACTAAAAACAGATTGATAGGGCCTGAGGAGGGTAGAATCCAGGGCAACAGATGACATGCAAATGGAGGACAGAAAGGCTTTGAGGTGTGTTTCTGGCAAGAGGAAGTTGTGTCAATGTTCTCACAATCTGTCAAAAATACATATTGGTATATTGGTGAATAATGAGTATTTTATTTTTTGAGTCCATCTTTCCTGAAAGAATTACTGAGAACATTAACCAATTTCGCCCCATCATGCAAAAAAAAAAAAAAAAAAGTTTGCTCTGTGACGCTAAAACATCAGAAAGCTGACGTGGTGCATCCCGGACTTGGGAGCTTGTCATGTTCCGTCACACAGAAAACACAGTGTCAGTGACTGCATTGAATCTGCTGGATGACTGCACAAACTCCTTGTGTAATGTGTGCGCACGTGTGCTTGTGTGTCCTGCACACTTGACTGCGCCATGTTACCTGCATGTGTAACTGATGCCTCTGAGTGGGCGTCTTTTTTTTTGAAGTCATTTCATGTCTTTTTATTTTGTTGTGGCTGCATGTAGGCTTTCGTGTCGCTATGTGTGTTGAGTCCCCACACATCTGCCACTTTTTGTGCCCTCTTCTTTGAGTGTGCGTCCTCCGACAAACTGAACATTTGTCAACAAAGCCAGGAAGCAGTTGTTGTTTGTCAGTAAGCATAAACATGGGTCTGCAGCAGGAACCCAGACGCATTGTCATATGTTACATAAGCAAAGTGTGATTTGTGTGCGTGCATTTCAATGTAGGAGAGTGTAAGAGTGCGTGTGTCACCATCCCCCACCACCACTTGATTTGGCTTGTTAGTGCTACTCCTGGGGTTTGAGAGCCCAGGGCCTTCCAGTTGCTGTAGCTGCTGAACGCAGACCATTAATGCAGAGCTCATTTATCCTGGTACCAGCCCAGTCGTGTTTGTGTGCCGCTGTTTTGTTTGCTTCTTTAATACTCCTGTTTGCTCTGTGGCCATGTGATCATTTGACTTGTGTGATTTATGGAGCCTGCAGTGGATTTCCCTAAGGCATGGCTCAGTGATTTTTAACCAGCAGTACTGAACCTCATCCCAGTCGTTACAAGAAAAATTTGGAACAAGATGAAGGAAATACGTTTTCAGGGTGGGAAAAAAAATGTAACACACAAGGCTGTGGTATCAGAAAATACAATTCAAGCTTTGTTGTAGAGTAAAACATTTACATTTTCACATCAGCCCATACGTGTTTTTACTTGCCAGACATCTGGAGCACTGGGCATTGAAGTGCGCAATCTAAAAAAAAAACATTGCATGTCTTTGTTCTTGAACTGACAGTGTTCCCCATGAATATGAAACAGTGTCCACCACTTCATTACATCTGACAAATATAACAAAAATGTCTGCGCCGTAATCACAAATTACTTGCAAATGAGGATGGGGGCAGGAATTTAGAAGTAGCACCGCTGCAGCTGAAAACTGAAATAGACAAACTGTTACCATCCCCAATGGATGGTAAACATTCAGTCTGCGGTATTCAAATGAAAGAAAAAAAATCCAACCCTTCATCAACATTAATCACTTGACAAAAACAAGATTTCATTATTACAAGTATTGCCAGAAAGATGAGTCCGTGTCATCACTCTTATTTGAATTAAATTGACCACAATTTATACCACTGTAACTATGACAGGAGACACACTTTATTTATGGTCAGCACGTGGTGCATTTTGCGGTTTCTGCAATGTAACAACATTTGATTTTATATCCAGGGTTCTCATATTGTACACCAAAACTTTAATATCATAGTTGTTAAATATGCATAAATCTGTGGTGTACATGTTGTAGAGATTTATTTCAGAGATTCAATTCACAAGTCAGAATGACATGTCTTGGGATATTCATTATGTTGTCACTATTAATGGAGGTCTGCATACAGGTTAAGACAATACATTTCCCCAGATGGATCTTTGAATTATTTGCTTTATGCAAGCATAATATATTGTTTGGGTGTATTTCTCAAGGTCTTTTACACCATTTTTCTTCTTCCTGGCTGGTACTGAGTCAGGTGGGAATGGAAAGATGAGTCTTTTAACATCTAATTAGTTACAGGTACTAAGGCCGTAAACAAACGCACAAAAGCCACTGTCCTGTTTTATTGGCAGCTTTACTGTGTCAGCTTTCTAAGACAAAAAAAATACACAACTCTGAGAATATGGATTATTGTGTTGCGTCATAAAACCTTACAGCAGCCCACATAAACGTTACCATCACCTCCTCTTCATTGCCACTCACTCAGTGCCCAGAATCTTAAAGCAAAGCTGGAAGGACAGCAGTAAGGAAAGGAAAGAAGAAAAGGAGAGGCTAAATGAAAGCACAGTTTAGAACATTTCACCGTGATGGGAAATGGCAAGCACTGACAAATATTTTGTATTTTTTTTTAACTATGTCATTTAACCATGGCTAAACAAACTGAAGGAACAAGAACCCTGTACTACACATGCCACACACGTACAACAAATAACATCTCTGATCACACTGTCACCCCACTGAGGCGTTCAGCGTTGTGTTAACACAGAAACGCCCTTCCACACCCGAACCCCCCCCACCCATCCCCCACCCCCATTCCCTTTCTCCACATGTTTCCTCGGAGCCAGGCTTCAGGAACCACTGTGCGCTTTCCGCGTGCACTTTGTGCGTGTGTGAATGTTACACAAAAAAGGCGTTTCACTTACGGTAGAAGACGTATTCCGTGTAACTGGACCAGAC
Source organism: Colistium nudipinnis (assembly GCA_016785305.1). Classification (NCBI taxonomy): domain Eukaryota; kingdom Metazoa; phylum Chordata; class Actinopteri; order Pleuronectiformes; family Rhombosoleidae; genus Colistium; species Colistium nudipinnis. Next base: position 973,333 of record JAFBJU010000458.1, read on the forward strand.
CTTGTCCTCCGTGTGCTGGCTGACGAAGGAGGCTGTGACTGAGGAGTTGCAGGCCACCATCTGGAAGCCGCACTCCGACAGCATGTCAAAGGCTCTCTCCAGATGTTTGAACTTCAAGTAAAACCGGGACGTGTACCGGTCCGGGGTCCTGTCCGGGTCCCGGCTCTCGTTCAGGGTCTCCCCAAAAACTTCTTTGGCCAGGGCCACGCGCCCGCATATAAGTATCCGAGGTACCCTCCTAAACTTGGCGTCGGTCTGGCTCTCGCGGCCCGTGGTGCACGAGCCCCGGTAGCCCACCGTGACGAAGCCGCTCTTTCGGTCCGCTGGGACCAGGGAGGGCGGCGGGCACTGCCGGTGGTCGCTGCCCTGCGACCCGTCCTCATAGTCGCTGTGGAATAAGTCGTCCGGGCTCTGCTTGGCGTCCTCGGGGCTGAGCAGCTTCACCAGCTCGGGCAGCTGGAAGTATTCCGCCTCCTTCCTGAGCCTCCCTTTCTCCGGGAAGTGGTCCGGGAGCACGACCTGTTTGTCCCGCAGGTAGTCCAGCACATAGCGGAACAAAAAGCCGTCTCTGTCGATGAAATAACGCCCCTTGGGATCCCTGGCCAAATCGTTGGACGCCTCCTTTTTGGAGGAGAAGAGCTTACCCAGAAACGAGTTGGGGTTGTTGACCAAAGTTGAGTGACGCGTGTAATAAACCTGCCCCCCTACGTTTAATTCTACAACATCTGGGAAACTGTTCTGGACCGACGCCTGCTCTTTGGGGTTAGTCCTACAGTTTCCACTCAGCGCCATCCTTTCCGTCATGAACACACACAGACAGGCAGCACGCCTAGTTCTGCTGCAACTTTTAAGCACACGGAGGGGGAAAAAAAAGATCAGTGAAAAGAAAAAGTTGGCTACGCCGCGTCCTCGTTTAATCTGCGCTGCAGGACCTCCAACTTCATCTCCCAGTGCCGTGAGACAAGGCAGTGTTCATCGATCCATGACCATTATCACCTACCAGTCTTTAGCAGTTGTCGAAAATGAGGGGGAAAGATGGCAGTCCAGGGCGTCCCTCAGTGAATGGTAAATGAAGCAGACTGATGATGAGTGAGTTGGAGGAGGGCAGAATCCGAATCAGTGCTGCGGGAGAGGTGGGATGTATCCCGAAGCATCAAAAGCTCGCAGCCCTGGCTGTATTCCCATCACCACCGACCAAAAAACACACACTATCACAAAAAGGGAACCATCGGAGGCGGAACAAGCACCAGAATAAGGACGAAAAGAAGAAACTTGTTCTGCTTCGGCAGGGAGTATTTATCCAACAAACGAAAAATCCTTCTGCACACACAAGCACACCATCCGAAAATGTTACGCAGTGGAAATTAACGAAGATAAAGTCCAAGAACTTCTTTAATGATCTGCTCCAGAGAGAGGAAGGTGCTGATGGATCTTCTCTTGAACTTCTGCCGAAGGGCTGCGGATAATACGGGCGGTGCAGCCGGAGGCAGGAAGCCCGTCAGCGGCGAGCAAACTTCGCAGAGAGATGGCGCACACACGCCAACCTCTGGAGGACTGGACTGGTTTTGTCTGTAGCCTGTCACTGCAAATATGTCGCCTGCCCCGGATTGAATTAAGACAAACCCCGCTGGCTGTCCTTGGAGGGAGTTGTAAATAAACTCAGATTATAGTTATGTTCTCTTTCTAGGGAGAGGAGCGAGCCGCTGCTTTCACCGGGAACTGTCCGCGGTGCTGAAACGAGCATCTCGCCCCAGAGCTGGGTGGTGCCTAAGCCCCCCCCCCCCCCCCCCCCCCCCCCCCCCCCCCCCCCCCCCCCCACCCCCCCCCACCCCCTCACCACCCTCACAGACAAACACACACACACACACACACACACACACACAAAGGGGCGATACCAGATTATACACGTTGGTGGGTGGTGGGAGGAAAAATAAACTACATAATTACTTTTTGTCAATCCCGGACAAAGAAAGCCCTTTATGTTGGCTTATGTCATGTGACTTGATGCTGTCAAAGGTTTAAGGTTTTTGGTTGTAGTCTCTCCAAGCAGATACAGCACGCAGTTGTCAAAATGCTGCTCCCAAAATAAACACTCACAATGCTGCAATTTGACCCCCAGCTTGAGTCCATTTGCATTACATTTCATTTGAATGCATAAAAACAGGACATTTTGAATTTCACGGGATAAACTGTTAATCCCAGTTTGACATTTTTTACTACACCATAAATGCATTTTCTTTTATTTTGCAATCTTTTACACAACTTTAATGCCAATATTATTTGTAAGACCTAGATAATTGGCTGTAATTGTCGTAGAGTTATAAGATTATGGAATATTTTGGTCTCACTTGGAATGAGCAACAGTGCCTCCCTCTGTTTGTAATGTGACATGGCACCAAAGCTTTCTGCACCATGGGTAGAACCTCTAAAGGAAAATAACCTTTACAGAATGAATGTGTCACATTTATTTGTTTTCGGATCATTTATTTCATATCATATACAGAAAGTCTGCATCAGTGCCGGTGTATCTACTGGTACTTTGATTTTTCCACTGAGATGGCTCCAATCCTCAAATTCAGCGCTGACTAATCCGGATATTCCTGAACATCAGATCAGACAGATCTAACACTACAGGAGAGGATTGTGTGAAGAGTGTGATAGAGAAAAACGAAAATGAAAAGGAGACGGAGCGAGAGCGAGGTGGTGTGCCGAGCTGGGACCTGAGCAGTCACCCAGAAGTAGGCCAAGGCTGTAGCTTCATCATAAATACATGTAGCCACTACACCGTTCCCTGCTGTGTTGCTATTTAAAGAGCTGATTATTGACCACCTGTAAGGAGGAGAACTTGTTTGGCTGACACGATTCATTTCCATTCTGCTCTCTGTCCAGAGAGCACTTTTGTTTAACTACCTTAAAGCTTGCAAAAAACACAGCCGAGCATTCACCGAAGCAGACAACACATTATATCTATTATATCTTTGACATTGAATACAACCTATACCTGACGTTCATGGTGGTTTAAAAGAGTCGTCCAGACTTAAAATGCAAGACATATTTAAAGAGTTTGTGACAGCTGTATTTGTTTTGTGGGTTTAATGCAATGTTATATATTAGAAAGCTTCCCTTTTTTATCATCTATAAATGTTCATGATGAAACATTTACTCATAATTGACTATTTTCCAACAAAGGCACAATGTCAGAGAAATGTTTAATTTTCAGCTTGCAAAAAGAAATTTGGTTCTTGCAATCCAACGACGTAAATCGGATCACTTCACTTTCTCCACATAAATCAGCGCACTAGACAGTCATATTCCTCTTGTGCTGTGCAGAGAAAACCATTAAAAGGAATTTTCAGGCCACTCACAGATGGTTGAAATAAACTGCATACTACTTGCACTTCCAATCTCTCATTACAGCCACACTGAATAATGCCAGGCCTTGATGGAAAATCTGCAAGTACAGCAGGCACATATTCGGTGCATAAATTCAGTTGACTCACACAGGATGAGTATTAACCAAAATGAGATTCTATGAGCTACCCCGCAGCTTGGATGTTTGCTTTTTCTCTCCCTCGTATTTTAAGTGGGATCACGTATAATGTATATTCTTTCTGCATTTTCAACTCATTCACCACTCTGGAGGGTTGCTTCAATTTTTGTAAAAAAAAAAACAATCCGACCAATCGGAGGAAAGGAAAGGAAACTAAGGTGGAAAGCTATATGGGGAAAGTGATCATAGAGGTCGCGGAAAAAACCTTGCTGATGGCCTCATCAGTGATGCTTATAAGGGGCCATCAAGTATTGTGAGTCATGGTGTGATTAGACAGTCTCAAGGAAACCAAGCTGGACTGTTTGTGCAAGCTTCCATCTCTCTCTTTCCCTCTCTTATACTCTTTCCTTCTCTCTCCCTCTATCTCCACATCTTTGTCTTTTAATACATAAATAGCTTAATTGGGATCTAGAAGCATGCATGGTGATCAGAGTTCACATACGGTATATACACACAAAAAGATTCACCTCTTGTGAGTATAGTGTGGACTCAAGTTTGAGTTCTTTTGTGAATGAATACACCCACGTATTTTCTGCATACTTGGAAAAAGGTATCATAAGCAAAAATGGAAAAAATCTGTATTCGTGTTATGTAATATGCTATAATTTATTTTAATATACTGAAATCTTAATGTACTGAGAAGGTACACTCCAACACCTCTGGCTACTAATACAATGACTCATCGAGGTCGAGCTGAGTCGTCTTTTCACAGACTTGCTTAGCAAGGTTTTGAGCTTATTATAGAATTCTGCTGATGAACTCATCGTCATTAAGCATGTGTAGCCTCTGCAATATTGATCTTTAAACATAAACTCAAAAAGGTCCTTTAGGGAGTCAGCAACAAGTCCCAATGCCCCAGATTTGGTATCAAAACAAGATATTTTTATCCAATTCCAGTTGAAACAGCCTCTCTGCACTTGGAGTCAGAGCCACTACTGCAGCTGACTTGAGGAAACAGGTTTAGTTGTAACAAAGTAATGATCACATCTCAAATGATGGCATCAATGTTATGATTTACAAACTGTTTCTGGGTGGATATTCATTTCCTCTCTGGCTCAAAAACACGGACGGATGTTTGTAATTCCTGCAGTCTGGTGAACTGAGGGCATTTGAAAGTGTGATATTGTTTTGGCTACGGAGCAATGGCATTACTGCATTTTTGGATTTCTGCCTATTTCAGCAGGCTCAAAAAATGAGTTCCTTCACGCTTTGTGTCATTTTGCTGCTCTGTGCCTCGATCCCATCCTCGACCACTTAGCACTCATGCTGACGCATCTCTCTCTCCTAAACTAAAAGTCCACCGCCTTCCCCGAAGTCGAGTATATTTAACAGAAAGTCCACTAAACACTGAGGGCTGAGGCAGCTGGAGCAGAGCAGGGCATTGTGGGACAGACAAGGGACTCCTGGTGCCAGGATAAGTGGAAGCCTCCCAGACACTATATGGCAATACAGGAAGTTGAATGTCTCAGCTTGTCTTTTGCAGTATCACAGCGGCGAAGCTGTCATCCCCCTCACTAACGCTCTACAGTTAGCAGGTGTGTGTGTGTGTGTGTGTGCGTGCGTGCGTGTGTGCGTGCGTGCGTGCGTGCGTGCGTGCGTGCGTGCGTGCGTGTGTGCGTGCTGCACAGTGTACTGGTGACGGCATCCAGAAAGAGGCTGGGTCCTTGGGGCCACGTCTAAAAAATAGAGGGAAATGTGTATCCAAAGCTGTTTTGAATGCAGCCAGCTGAGGCAGGGTATTATTGTCATGTCTTTATGTTAGTTTTAGTGTGTGGAGCTGAACACGGTTATTATATTTCTATAATTCTAGAGGATATCTTCTGGTCACCACTATGTCCCACAACACTGATAAAGCAAAGAGAACTGGCCATTTATTGTCTCTTATGTGTCACACACCCTAGTTGAGTGATAGAGACAGTTAAGAGGGAGTGTCAGATCATAGCTGTACGACACAGTGAAGTTCTAAAGCCTAAAGGGATCGTGACCCTGTTGATCTGGCAAACCATGCAGATGAGATGTTGCTAAGCACCAAGTCTCCCTCTGCAAGGCCATGTGGGAACACCACAAGGCTCACACACTTGGCTCTCCTGCCCTGTGTGTGTCAGTGGGTGTGTAGGAAAGAGAGGATGTGTGTGTGTGTGTGTGTGTGTCTGCTGCCTCCTCTCAGTATTTTCTGGGCATTACTCTTCGGCCATTGGGATTAAAGAGTGGTTTCCACAGGTCCTCAGTGTGTGACAAATCTCTTGATAGGGCCAAGTCTCCAAAAGGCTTTTGAACTCTAAACCGTGCTTTGAAGGGGGCTCTAGAGTTTTCCTCTTCAGAAACTGTTTGCAATCTGCTGTAAATGTTTTAAAGGGTGCTACGCTTATGATGAATGCTGCAAATCTGTTTTGTAATTATTATTATTTTTTTTTTAATGTAATATAACAGTGTTATCGCCAGGAGCTTTCCAGAGCAGCCTTCTATCCTGCTGTAGTTGACAAACTCTGGATACAGAGCAAAGTGGGATGAATGAAGTGAGCACTCGAGGACTGTATGAAATGCTCTGCACCGACACAGGAAATAAATAACTTGTGTCAGTGTGATGGAGCAAAAGTGACAAATAGTGAGTAGAGGATACATATACACAATAAGAATAGCTTATACTTATGTGCAAAGGAGTAAATATTTAAAATCTAACTGCTCTTGTTGATTATTAGCAATACATACAATTCAAAATATTAAAGTGACTCTTTAACACTTTCTTTGAGCTTTTTTTTCTCTCCGTAACTTCAGGTCTTATATTTCTCCACTGACAGTAGCTTTATCAACGCAACAATGTAATGGAACCTTTAGATACTGTGCATTCTTCCAAAGAGACGCATGACTGTCATTTTCCTCTCCACTGCCATCTAGTTAGGAGAGATCACAGCTCAGGGCAACAAGATCATACCTGTTCTCTGAGGACTGTAGTGTGTGGAGAGAGGAAGGGCAAAGCTTCATCATAACTTTTCTAACTCCAGAAATGAGTTAAACACCATAAACCAAATGATACCAAACCATGTTAGTGGCATCTGAGGGAGGGAGTATTTTTCTGTAATGGCACAGCTAGACGGATGATCAAGTAATGTAAGCTGGCAACTCTACTGGAGTCCCATATGGAATATTTGCTTGTCTTGGACCCACCCTTATCTCATTTGTCTCAGATGCAAGAATTCACTCAGGAGGAAGAGAGAAACATTTCAGACGGCAAGGCTTGCCATTAGACTGATGATACTGCCTTTTTTTTAGTAATGTTTCTATCAAGTTTAAATTGTGATTGAGTTTATGATATTTATATTTTAAATTATTATTATTATAATTTAAATATTTGTGCAGATACAGATATGCATGTTGTTATTTTATATTTCATATATATGTTGTTGATTTAACTCAAAAATATATATAATACATGGGAAATGCTGTTATGTTGAAAAAGTATTGACTTTCTATAATTTGATCTCCAGTAAGAAAGCAACATCAATCTATTGGGGTAAAACTAATAATTGGTCTGGCCAAACTCTTTAAAAGTTAAAGTTAAAAAAAGTTACCAAGTGGAACTTGGCCAAGTGACTGTGGAGAGAAAAGGAGAGCCAAGGCCACGCAGCTGTTTATAAAATAAGACTTATTATAGAAGCGTCTAAATCTGTTTTGACAGGTAGAACACTCGTGGGTCGACTGATATTGTCCCAAATGCCAGAGGCGGATAAAAAAAGGGATGGCACAGAGTTCGCACTCCAGAGAGCATTCGACCTATATTGGACTTGGCCAGCATTTCAGAATCAAATGTTTAAATGACATTGCACTTGGATATCTCAGAGAAACACATTTTGAATCCCTTAAATGATTTTTTCGTTTTTCAGATGAATTTCAATGGAGACTATCAATTTTGCAGATGCTATTTAAGCTTGAGTCCGTGGAAATCTCATTTTGGAACAAACTTGAAACCATTGTTATTTTATTGCTCATGTAACTTACTCAGGTAGTGAAGGAAGCTGGATGCTTCAGGTAAAAGGGACCAGATAACAGTGAATTTATGACTAACAACGGGGTGCTGGCGAATTGCATAAGACGATTTAAACAAATATAATCTTGTCAAAGTCTTTGGAAATGTGTGCATCCGTTTCCACTATGGAGAGGGAGCAGTGCATGCTTTCTGTTCATGTTTATTATGTGTTAGTTGTGTGCAGATGAAGAAAGATGAACTCCCATTTGAATATTTTTTCAGGGAAACCTGGAAAATAGAGTTATCCCGTTTTCCTCCCTCCTTGATCCTGAAGAGAAGGAGAGAGAAATCTTAATTAAGGGTATAATAGGTGGTTGGAGACAAGAGGTTGTGGCAGGAGAGGAAATACAGTCGTTTTAATCCACTCATCCACCAAGGCAGTGACAGCAGGATTACAGCTGAGACATTATAAAAGAAGGCAATTATGACAGCACATAGCAATATAGTGCCTTAAATTCAATTACCCTCTCTAACACTCTTCAATTCTCTTTCATTAAGTGGATTAAGAAGAAACATGTTCTTCAAGTTTGGAAATGATTAAAAGTCTGAGGAATGATGGGAGGCAACGGGGGCGAGGCAACTTCTGCTTATGATTAGTGTTTGCTCTAGGAATTCATGTTTGTGCATCAAATTGATTTTGTTCAACGACACAGGAAGTAGACAAATGATCCATGTCGGGCCTGCACAGCTGAGAGGTTTGTTCATGATTTTTTTCCTTCTTCTGTTTTTGTGTTGTTTGTCTCCACCTCCACTTTTCTGTGAGTTATTTGTTGCATTTGCCTGTTATTCAGTGTAAAAACACACTTTAATAGAACTGTCTTGGAACATATGATTTAACATAATATCTGGACTCTGGTTGGTAGCACAGCCTTCAACTGGAAGAAAAAATGTGACAGCTGGTCACAAAGTTTCCATGTAGGAAAATATTCTCAAAGGTCAAAACTTCAGCAACAACTGTATTGCTTGGTGCATTTTTGGCCTTCATTACAGTCACTATACCAAACTGCAAGCAATATTTCAGCAGTAACAAGGCATCACAAAAGCCTTGATTTTTTAACTATAAAGATGAAGCAGTAGGGAGGATCAAGGATGTCTTTTTTTCTGTCCCTTGTTTGTAGTGTGCCAGTTATTACAAGCCAAGCCAACATCTGTTATGCTGTCTGCGTGTCAATTCTCTCCTGTCCCTGTTTCCTCTCAGCAGAGGTCATCAGCCAATTATTTTACATTATCTGTCATCATCAAAGAGCAGGGATCCGCCTGTGGTATCTGGTGGTGGTGCATCTCTCCTGCACAGGCAGAGTGATCTATGTGCTCCTCTGTTTCCTAATGAAAGAGACTACCTTTGTTCTAGCCTGGAGCGCCACACGCGTCCTGTTACATCATCTTCTCTTCTTTGTCCCTGTTACCATTACATCCATTTCCCTAATGACAATGAGTCAGAACACAGATAGTCTCATACCTACCTGAAGTAGGCAACAAAGAATAGTGTGTGCGTGCGTGTGTGTGTGTGTATATATATATGGAGCTGGAGCGCCACACGCGTCCTGTTACATCATCTTCTCTTCTTTGTCCCTGTTACCATTACATCCATTTCCCTAATGCCAATGAATCAGAACACAGATAGTCTCATACCTACCTGAAGTAGGCAACAAAGAATAGTGTGTGCGTGCGTGTGTGTGTGTGTGTGTGAGCGTGTTTACAGGCAGTGCCCCATATATATATATATATAAATACATGGCCATATATATTTTGTGTGTCAAAATCTCATGAAACCCTGCAGGTTGAAAACAACTTTGATTCTCACTCCTTATGTTTGTGGTATAAGGATTGGCTGAATGGACAATAATTGATTGTACTTTATTTGTTTTACTTGCAATACCATTATCAGTCTATAGAGGGCACTATAGATTCTGCAAAAGACCCAGTTTCAGTCTGTGCCTCTGAAGGCTTCCGTTGTTTACGTATCGACCCGGAAGTTGTACCCCTCCCCTGACACGTAGCAGCTTTGGCATCTCTGGGCAGAGTTATCAAACTTTACAGGTATACGTTTGTGTTTGTGGTGCTTTTGCGACCAAATGATTGTGTTTGTATGAAGCAGTTAAACGTAGTGTTTCAGCCGGCGTTGACATTCTTGGTAAATATGCAAACACGGTCCTCCATTCAGTTATACTGCTAGCTTAAGCTAACCGCAGGGTTAACGGTTTGTTAGCCACCCAGTGATCAACTGTGTTTGATTAAATTTCTCCACACTAGTTACATGTATGTGTTACTGCCACTGTGTAGTGAGTTAACCGTCTATGTGGTTCATTATATTAGTTGCTAACGTTCAGTTCTGCGCTATGCGTAGAGTTCAACGTGTTAGCTTCCTTAGCTCACAGCTGTGTTTAATTAATCAAGAGGAAGTTAACGTTATTCCAATCGCGGTAGATAGAGTGTGGTTTGTAGTAACTGCTGCCGTTTTCCTCTCCTAATGTTGTAAGTGAACAACAGCCAAAAGGACACTTGTCAAGAACAGTTTTCTGCTGGAGCTGTATTTGTATTTTCTCTTCAAGAAACAACAATGTTATTTGGATGCCCAAATGTATATTTTCTAATGTTCATGTTTTGCTGACTCTGGATTGTAATATTGTGATTTTTTTCTAAATATAGAAAATAACGGTATGTGTGTTTAGCCAGATAGACTATTTATCTAAAAACTATTCAACATTTCAGCACAACATTTTTTATTACTTGATATCGACAGAAGATTGATTGTTGATTTTGTGTGATTGTTGATTTTGTGTATAGAAGAATTGCGTATTCTCTTACAAAATAAACATTTTACTGCACAATAAACTAATAATCCCAACTCACCGGTTATATTCCTTTCTCTTTTCCTATGTTTCTGACAGAGTGAAATATGTCTGGGTTTGACACCTTCAACACAGACTTCTACCAGTCAAGCTACAGCGTAGATGACCAAGGCCAGGCCACCTATGACTACAGCAACGCTGAAAACCCCTACAACAAGTAAGGAATAAAGAACTTCCCTAAGGATGGATATTTATATTCTCTTTCAGCTTTTGAAGACTTACCTTTTATCACTATTAAAACATCATTTAGGTGGTCCAATGCAATGGTCCAATGAACATTTTATTGTCTTTCTTGTTGTTTGTACTTTTAAATGATAACATTACCTTATTGAGAGGTATTGTCAATGTTTTTTTTAAAAGTTAAGACATGAATATTATTCATTCAAAAAGTCATATTATAATATATTATTGTCATCATTATGTGTTTTCTAGGCAATACAGTCAGTATGACTACTCCCAGCCCATGGCATACGCTTCCCCGGGGATGATGCAGCCTCAGCAGCCATACACAGGACAAATCTTCCAGCCCACACAGACCTATACCCCATCCCCATCACAATCGATGTACGGTAGCAGCTTCGACGACGAGCCGCCACTGCTAGAAGGTAGGTTAACCACAACCAGGAGGACATGACCTCTACGTAGATTAATCAGCGGCCTGCGAAAGAGACTGCAAAGCTGGCACACCCGAGTACTCCACGATTGACTGCAGTGTCCCTCATAATTTCACACATAAGAGCTTTTAAATGCTATTTATTTACTCAAAAAACAAAAGCGTAAATTAAATTGCATCATATGATGGCTGAAATTTAATAAAAAATAATAATAAAATAATAAAATAATTATATATTGTTTTACTGCTACATTAAATAACAGTAGGATATATAAAGAAAAGCAAAAGCTTTTGCTTTATGTAAATGAGCCCTAATCCAACAGAAAAAAAACATTATTTGGCATTTATGGAGAGGTTTATTTGTACCTGTAACAATCCTGGTTTATATATTATACGAATTGTATCTTAATCAAACCCTTTCAATAAAACTTGTTGATTTTTTTTTTATCTCACTGATGATGTTTGTTTTGCTCAGTTCTTGTTTCCAAAATACCTTATGTGTGTTTTTCTCTTCTCCGTTTCTCTCAGAATTAGGAATCAACTTCGATCACATTTGGCAAAAGACCCTGACAGTGCTTCATCCGATGAAGGCCGCAGACGGCAGCATCATGAATGAGACAGACCTGGCTGGGCCCATGGTCTTCTGTTTGGCCTTCGGAGCGACGCTCCTCCTGGTAATATTTATCGAACATTGATGAATGATATCTGATATAATTTCAACCTGTACAGCAGTAATCGTGTAGGTGTATCCATATCTGACTATGTGGGTGTCTTGTGTTTTCTTTAACTTTCCATCACAGACGGGTAAGATCCAGTTTGGGTATGTGTACGGCATCAGTGCCATGGGCTGCCTGGGTATGTACTGCCTTCTCAACCTGATGAGTATGACGGGTGTCTCCTTCGGCTGTGTGGCCAGCGTGCTGGGTTACTGCCTCCTTCCCATGATCCTCCTCTCCAGCTTTGGAGTCCTCCTCTCTTTACAGTGAGTACAAGGGGAAACCGATTACAGTCAATGAAACCCACACACCTACATACAAACTGAATATAAACACTGCTTCCCTACAGATTGTTATTGGAATAATCAAAGATAATGTTGTGCTTCCCCTCTTTCTCCTTTATAGGGGCATGGTGGGAATAATATTAACAGCGGCTATCATTGGGTGGTGCAGCCTCTCGGCCTCAAAGATCTTTATCTCAGCATTGGCCATGGATGGGCAGCAGCTGTTGGTAGCTTACCCATGTGCTCTGCTATATGGGGTCTTTGCACTCATCTCTGTCTTCTAAAAAAAATCATTGGATAACAGCTTAAGATAACTGCTCTGCAGCTTCTGTAATATCAGTCTAAATACCGTCAGTGTAATTAGTGTAATTATTGGCTAATTGGAGTGTTATTACAGAAATCAGGGGCTGCTGTCTATAATGGCACCACAGGTTTTTTTCTTTAATAAGCCTCCACCTTTCACTCGTTTCAGATTTTTCACTACTTTCTACCTTGCTCCCTTCATGCGTCTTTAAGGAAACTGCTTTCAAATGGACGTGGTGGAAAAATAACATTTTTGGACTGCAATAGTCTATCCTATTCCAAAAAAAAACTGAGGACTTGAAGGGAAAGGAAGTGACCAAAATATTCGCACACAATGGAAACCCGGAGGAGAGCGTTTGATTTGGGCAAGGATCCGAAAAGGTTCTCATTTTCCAAGAGGGACCAATTTTTGCAAAAGCTTTTGTGAACAATTTCTGGCAAGAATCCATCAATTCTAAATCTGCAATCTGAAGAAGCGCACGACTACAGCAGCTCATTCTGCTTCATCAACCATAAAGGGCAGAGGAATAAAAAGCCTCCCCTTCGATATCTTCTTTGTTTCCGGACTGAGGAGCCATGAATCATCATCATGTACTCATCAGAGCGGTTGTCTGATATGTGATATAAAATCAGCAGCTCTGCGTTGTCTTCTGGTGTATTGTTCTCCTATAGTCTCTTGAGATTCATTTGAGTTTTGATGCTTTCAGGAAGACCGAAATACAGATTGCACATTAACCTCGTCTTTCCAAACCCAACACATTTTGATAAAATATTAAGAATGAAAAGCTTGAGAGATACCCTATGTGTCTAGGCTCAGACATATAGGGTGTCGCTAAAGTTTGTATTCCTTACATTTCTAAAATACTGATTTTTAGGGTCCACTCACATTGTAAGCTGTGATGTGTCTTCTATTGTTTATGTCTTATAGTGTACATTAAAGTTGTCATTGAAGGTGACCTGCCTTGTGTGTTGACGGCTACATTGTAGATTCAAGCAGATAATTGTGAGTAGTGGTAAACCTCTGTTGAAGACAGACATAGACATACGAATGTTGTTTGGCCTTTGGATCTGCAGTGCTTGTTGTGAGGCAGAGGAAAGGCTCACGTGTACGAGAGAAAGGGCCTGTGTGTGGTTACAATGATTGACTCTCCGCAGGATTCACCAAAAACCTGGTTGGTCATAAAGGATATGAGTTGTAATAGATTTTTTTTTAGTTTTGAAGCTTTAAAAATACTAATCTTAACAGGAGCTTAAAAAGATGATGGGATATTTTCCCCCTTATAAGTATGAACAGTATTCTCTTATTTTTTTTTTCTTCCCTCTGGGTTTTCTTTGCACGAACGTACACAAAGTACATACACAGGAGGGCTCCTTAGACGCATGATAATCCAGTTAGGAGGGATGAATAATTCAAAAAAATTAAGATTGAGTGTTTTTTTTTTCTTCTATTCCAGCAAACTCGACATCAAGGAGATGCTTTGCATTTCAAGCAAACGCAAGAGGAGCTGTGTGCTCTCAAAGGCCACTGTGTGTGTTTATGGAATTGCGTCTCCTGTATGCACAATCTGTTTATTGTGTTAATTAAAAAAAAAAAAAAAAAAAAGGTCAAATAATATCGACCGATATTTTAGTCTTTTTATGGATGAGCAGTGTCCACTGTTTCAGTTCAACAGCTTTTCGTTCAAATTTAAACTTTGCTTGTGTATGTTATGAATGGCTTATTCATGCATACACACTGTGCTTAGTAGCTCTGCGTCTTGTCAGCCGCGTGAATCTCTGAGACGCTTGATATTCTAGGTACCCGACGGAGCAGGTTATTGACATTATTGCACCCTTTGTGTATGTTTGCTGTCTGGTTGCAATATCTTACATCTGTGTTCACTCAGGAGCAGCTCGCATGCTTTCTCCTGAGCCCGTGGAGAAGGAATTCATTCCAGAACTCCACTCTTTCGATTCGTCCTATCCTCCTCACCATGTGACTGTCTGAACCACAGGGGTCCCAGCATTTTTTTTTTTTTTTGTGCATGACGAATTGAAGGAAGACAGTGTTTAAAATATATCTTTGAAGTTATCTCATAATCTCATGGAAGGATGACAGGATGTTCAGGAAGATCTCCTGGTGCAGCAATAGAAAGAAACAAACATGTACATTTGTTGCAGTTAACGCTCACATTGGATTGAACACACGTGCTGAAAGGCTCCCTGAAATAGTAAAATACCACTTGAGTGCTGTCAACTGGTTTGACAGAAAACAGTTACATGTTTCAGGTAAACAATGATTGCAGCGACAAAATGAACAGGTAGCGTGTGTGTGTCTGTGTGTGTGCGTTTGTGTCCGCCTGTCTGCGTTTCTGTGTGCCTCTCTCTGTGTCCGTGTGTGTTTTCCTGTCATTTTGAGTTATTTATGATTCATGTGGCGCAACCTACTGACTTTACGTGTGTGCTCATCCTCCCTTTAATAATAGGGGATGTGTCAGCGATGCAGCTATGTTCCTAATACGGATGAAGTGGATTCCGCATATTTAAAGTGTTTCCTTTTCTCACGTGGAGTGAGTGTAAAGATGAATGCTATTGACCAAAGAAGGTTGTTTTTGGCTGCTGAAATGTACGCTTCATGTGTACTCCTGTTTTTCCTCTCGTCCCTGACAGACGTACGCCCAAGTGCCTCTAGATGACAGTGTTGAGTTGTCTGACGTATCTCCTGCTGTGGACGTTTTACTGACTTTCCCAGTTGAGCAGTGATTACATCCGCCCTGCCACTTTTTTCAAAAACCATCCTTACAGTTATTGTGAAATTGTGTGGGTGTGGGTGTGTGTGTAGGTGTGTGTGTGTGTGTGTGTGTGTGTGTGTGTGTGTGTGTGTTTCTCGTTTGGGCGGTTGTCTACACATTTGCCTGCTTGAGGTTGCCTCTTCCATGGCTGGCTGTCTATCTTGCATAACTTAATGTACATTTCCATTCTGTGGACACATTCATTTTAAGTGCCTCAGGTTCCCTAGTCCTATAGTCATGACAATGCAGCTAATTGTAAAAAACAAACAAACTCCGTCATCATCCTCCACAAGCCGTCTTAGAAATAACCGACTTTCAGCTTGTGAAAACGGGCCACGGTACCAGTATGTTATCTAATGGAGGATAATCTCTCCTCCATCTGGCCGGCTTTAGCCACAGTCTGTCCTGGCTGACTGATGAGCAGCAGCTAATGAGCGTGTAGGAAATACACTGAGTGATGTCTTTTTTAAAGAGTTATGTATTTAGTGCCTACATTTGAAATTCATTTGACAACTAGCCTCTGGTTTTAGTATTAGCACACATACACAAATGATGGGTTGAGTGGAGAGAAGTGGGTCATAGAGGGGATAGAAGAGAGAAAGAAAAGGTCAGTAATACTTTTATTAAATCGCTACTTGTGATGTTAATGGTCATGCTAAAAAGGATAATGGCAATAATAGTCATATGGGTAAACGGTTTCTTTTTGAGAGGCATACAGAGACCTTTTTTAGATCAGGATTTTATTTCCAATGAATTACATTTTAATTCTTTTAAAACCTATAAAACAATTACTGCTAAGAGTTTGAAGGAAGTCCAGGCTCAGCACAGCCTTGACTCGATGTCCGTTTGGGTTTGTTGCAGGTTTCATCAAAACAGATGAACGAACTTGCAAGATCTTGCATTGCGGAGTGTTTTCTTGTTTCCTTTTTTAATAGGCTATGTGAACATTTTCACTTGTCAGAAAGTTGGCTTTTTTTTACAGACACGCCACTGGGCTGCTGCACTTCAGGCCGTCTCAAAGTGCTTCCACGTGTCTTGTTTTGGGAGAAGGTGAGCAGGTGCCCGGCTTTAATGGCGGACAGCAGCAGGTGCTGGGCGACAGATGAGGCCTGTGTTTGAGTGGAGACGCCCTCCAAAACATCCAAACAGCAATAAGGCTGATTAGGGTGTTAACTTCGCTGAGGGAGCAGGCGAGTGACAGGTGGAAATGTGACGATTGGTATTCAGCAAAGCAGCGCCGCCTTTTAATGCATCTGCAAAGCCAGCGGCACATGAATATTCACCGAGCCGCTGTTAGCACAGCACTGAGTGTGATTTGTTGCTGCATTTCATTAGGCTAATTGTCCCCCTCTCATGGCACTGCGGACTCTTCTAACAGTTGATTCAGAACACGATGAACTAACGCAAACACTGCAAGGGATGATGGTGATCAACAGTGTGTGTGTGTTTGTGTGTTTGCGTGTTTGCGCATTATGTGTATTCATGAGTCAGTGTGAGTTAAAAGCATGCATTGCTGTCTGAGCATTCTATTGTATGTATATGTACATAGTGCAGTTGCAGGTTCCTGCTTGAACAAATGAGGCCACACAATTGTGCTCCCTCCGCAAACAAACACACACACACACAGTTCTACTCTCTCCCTCACATCACCAACTTGTGTTCATTGTGGCAACTATAATGTTAATGAGATCTCCATCCTACTATGTGACGCGACGCGAGTTACACCTTGCTGTGATTTGGCTGTGAACAGAAATAACAAGTCATGCAAAACAGTGTGCAAAAAATATAGGCAAGAATAATCTACAGATGAACTCATCAATCTTCCCAAGAAATCCTACAGTCCACAAACAAGGAGGGAGGAATAACAGAGGCGTAACTATTTATTAATGGCTAGGTACGTAGGTGTTCCTCTGGATTAATAAAAGACATGATATAGAACTGTGCTGCTCAGAAAAGCCTTTTTGTGGAGGCTTTGTGAAATACTTTTTCCTATTTCACTCCAGACAGTAACATTTTGCAGACTTTTTTGTGCAGGGACAGCGACAAATTCAGGACACCCATCTAGACTCGCTGGGGGCCATCTTGCTCAATCACCATGACATAAGCATAACAATTCCGATATATCCGCATACCGCAGCAAACGGCCACTAACGTCATATCATATTTGTGCTTTCATTAGTTGAAATGGGACTTGTCGTTATTTTCAACTGAGTGACTTTTCATTCCCTCGGTTGTTTATAGAGGCTACACTGATGTGAGAAAATGTGATCACTGCAGAAAATGAAGGTAATTAGTTACAAGGACGCCAAAATGGCCAAAGTTAAATAATGGTGTGAGAATTACATCATCATTTTACTTATAGATTAACTGGATTGATTTAATTGAGTCGCAGCTGCACATAGAACAACTCTGCCTCTTTATTTTTTTATTCACTCTTGTCCATGCTGAGCTTACTCATATGTTCTACTGCAATTTTAGCTGACATGTGTATGTATAGATATAGATGTGTACTATAAATACATTCTGCACCACATATGGACACATGTAGTGCATTGTAAACCCAGCCTTCGGAATGTGCATACTGCTTTTAGAGGGTAAACATCCACATTTAGTTTTGTTCTGCGGTTAGAAGGCGGTGAGCCTGTTACTTCTCGATTTTCGTCCCAAATACAATATTTGTCACTTTCTCACTAATGCAGCATTCGCTTTAATTCTCCCCTGCTCAGTGGGTTGGGATGACGTAATGATTATTTTAAGAGTCTTCAGGTGACTCTTAAGTAGAAGCATAAGTAGAACATGCAATGGCGGCAGCAGTTTCCCTCCAGGAGCCTGGAAGCAATTGGCATCGCGTTGGAGAGCTGTGGCGAGATGTATGGACCTCATTGCAAGTCAAAGGGCAGAGCTAAAGCAGCAAATTTCGGACGGGGGCCTTGTAAAACCTTCTCGCTTGAATTATTCATAAAATTGCGACAAATTTAATGCTCGATGTGACGCGACCAACTGAGTCACCGCAAAGGACAAGGACAAGCCACGCAGAGACTACCAAGCCTACAAAAATAATATCAATGAAATAAAATGTATTTGTGTGCTGTTAATGGAAAGAATATTTTTGATAATGTGATGTCAACTGTTGCTCCAGATCCATCTTTATTTAATCCATGTCCTATCTTGTTCTTTTCTCATTTCAGGTCAAGTAAAATGTTTTTCTGCTAAAGGGGGAGGAGGATCTCATCTTTGGTTGGTGGCACCGTCAGATCCACTGACAAGGTAAATGGATATTCTTTTCTATTCTATTCAATTATGTATTATCGTATTACACTTATTGTTTATATCGTTAGCCTGATTTATCATCATTAATATTATTATCCTTATTAGTATTTTATTTGTGTACATCATTATTTTTTTTCCCCAAATGAATACTTTTGCTATTATTTTCATTTCCAGTGACACAAATGTCCCTGGTCTTAATTGAATTGAATCGTATTCAGAATTATATTTGCACCTACAAAACTTCATCTTTATATTCTTATGTTGAGTCAAATATTGGGCAGCCAGAAACAAAAACAGAGCTTGCACATATGAACGTGGGGGCTGTCGTAATGCGGGTACATACTTCTCAAGAAATAGGAGCCTCAGTAAACATTCCCCAGCAACATTCTAAACTGTAGAAGACACGCAGGGTCTGAAATATAGAGGTTTAGTGTTTAGGTTGTTCTCAGTATTACCCCAGTGTCTCTCTCTCTCTCTCTCTTGCTCTCGCTCTCTCTCTCTCTCGTGCCTCTGTCCTCACAGGCAGGGCCACATATGACTGATGCACAGCTCAGTAACAGATTAGCTCATTGTGCTCTAATTGTTAGGGTACTAATCACCTCACTCACACTGGTGGACCCACTGGTTATCCAACGCACGCTCTACTTTTGGCTCCGAACAAACTGCCGCTATGTTACTTGTGCTGAAACACTCAACAACCTGTTGCATACCTGTTGCATTGACAACAGTCTGATGATGAAAGTCGTTTCTGTTGTGTTTCACTGCTTCGCTCATCATATCAGTTGACACTCACTTGATTTGATTTTGCTGCTTTGGGAAATTTGGGAATAAGAGTTTATTCTTTGCTGATTCTGCAAGGAATCCCTTCACTCTACAAAGCTGATATGAATGTTGTCGGCTCCAAGCAGTTAGTGTTGGTGTTACTGGCAATAACTACGGGAAATAGCCCAAGTGCGATATTATTATTATTTTAAGCATATTATCATAATACTATATAGTCTTTATATTAACATAATATCTGTTGTTGTCTTGAGCACAGTCTATTTATATGCCTTGTTTATTCTACCACAATGTTTGTCTTCATGCTAAATTATTATTATTAGTAGTATATCTATGACATAAACTATTGAATAGGACAAAAGAGGAATCTCTCTCTAATGCCAAATATCAACGTCTTACACATTTGGAATTCATTCTACCCTGGGGCAAATTGTGCACATCCTTCATAACAGACGTGTTCAAGTTGGAGTAGGGTACATGGGTACATTCTCTCCGGCTGCATCCTAATGGAAGATTAAAACACCACGGGTGTAATTGGTGCTAAATGACACATCTAATTACTCCTAGATAAACAAGCTTCTCATTAGTGCAACAATTATCCAGGTAATGAAACCCTTGTCATAAATCATTAAAGGTAGGGGACATATCAAGATAAAATACGGTTCCTACAGGGACACCTCTGAACAAAGGGCGTGTGAGGGAAAGCTTTTGACTCAATGAGGGACTGTTATTTTGAAAAAGGTGATGCGATAGCTGGCACGTTGATTTTCGTGCGTGTCCCTCAGATACAAAGACAGTATAGATAGATAGTTCTCCACCTGTCCATGGGAAACAGTTAAGAATGTTGATTTGTTTCTGATGTACTTTGCCGAAACCAAATTATAAAAAATATACCTGTGTAAACTACTCACTATTACAGTAATTGTATTTTTGTCACCAAGAGTTGAACACAGTGCTGTACATCCATATACATGTACTGTATATACGAGAGAAAAGAAAACAACACTTCCTGTTTGGTATTGGGTGTTCTATGAATGTATTTATGTCTCTGTGTTTGGGGATATACTTTACTTTCTGTGTTTTATAGCACCTTGTTTGCTGATGTTGTATAACCCTTTAATGTTTTAAATTATTTGTGGTCTCACAGGTCATTGACATCTCTGCGAGCTGATCCACTGGGAGCAATGTGCGGGACCAAGGTAACTTTACCTACTTAACCTGTTAATTTGTTTGGTAATCATAGTTTGTGATTAATATCGAATTGGTGAATCATACGATTTGTGTCTGAGAGACAGGAGGACAAAGAGGGTAAAAAAAAAAAAAAAAGATAAATAGAGTGTTTGCTCTGTCAGACTTTACACGTGGTTACCCCCTCTGGACCAAAGGATCGATGAAATGAAAAATGCGTAGATGTGTTGCAACTGGGGAAGTCGAGTATGACTTATGTATTTTGCCACTATATGATTCATCACATTAAATCCCCGCGTCCCTCCCCACGCACGCATGCCTGCACGCCCGCACGCCTGCACGCCTGCACGCCTGCCATCCCTCCAGCATCAATCTCCCTGACTCTTTGATGACTAATACATGAGAATTGGGCATTTCTAATGTAACAGCTCCCATGTGACAGTTGGGGGTTCTTTATTTCGGTTTTATTTATTTTGGTTTTATTTTTACAACAGGGATAGGTTTTGTCCCATTACATGATACACGCTTTTGCTGTCTGATGATCTCATTGTCTAATGTTCTTTCCACTGAAGCTTTGAAAACATGTTTTTGGAAAGCACTCAAATAGAAAGATCATTATTGAAATGAGAGGAGAGGATACACATTTGTATTGCACAATATTCCTGGATTCATGTGTAGGGTTTTAATTCCAACCCTTATATGCACTTCTTAAATGATTGCTCAATATTTGTTCCCTTTTTGTAAGGATATACTGCATATGCACTAACTCCCACTTCAATTATTTCTGTGGAACCTTCAGTTGCAGGGAGCACTTCCATTCTACCCTCTCCTCCTGCTGGCATTAGACGTAGTCATGGATGTATAGGAGAATATAATACGGAGTTGAATGAATGAGTGGATGGGCAGGAAGCAACACAGCTTCAGTGAAAAAAAAAGAAATACATTTTATATATATATATTATTTAATATATTGATTAGTGTTTAAATTATACCTTGACATGTAGGGAATTAACAATAATAATAATTCTCTGGAGGGTCATCTACACACATCACGTTACATTCCAAATACACATCCAAAGAATTGTAAATAAATGATTTATTATTGCGAGATATATTAAAATTTTACACTGAAATTCCAAAGCATATCTTTAGAACATCTAACTCATCCGGTTGGATGGTAGTCAAAGTTATTCATTTTGATCATTCCTTTCAAAACATTTTGGTGCAACTTAGTGTACGCTATTACACTACCATCTTATAGACAATGCTACAGTTATGAGTATTTAAGTGTTTTTTTAAGTGGTGGCTCACATTGCGCTAACGTTGTTGCATACACCTCCTCTCCCTGAATGTTGTGTTGGTTTGTGTGAAGTAGACGGTCAGATTTGGTTGCCAGAGATTTAAGAGTGAGGGCAAAGGTCACTCCCCTCAACAAAATACAGTCAGCTCAAATGTTTTGTCATTTCGTCATGAAACTTCTGTTGGTGTTCCCTGGATCAGCAGCTTCTCTCTTTTGTATGCACAATCCAGATATTTCCTTCTGACAGCTTATTAATATAGTTCAAACATCACAACGCCCGGCCTTTCGTTGCATGAGTGTGTAGCACCTTTGGGTTATGTGTTCTCACGGCGCATATGTGTGCGTGTTCCTCTTTTGAACACACAACCCTACACTAAGCCGCATCCTCAGTGCTCAGTATTTGCCAACCACTTAGCACATGATAGGTCGACCCCGAAAGGTCACTACGTGGCACGTATCCATGGCGACAGCTTTGCCGGTAGAAAAATGAGCTGGGATCAAGGATGCACACCAAATCAAATCAGCGCTCAAATCTGCGTATCACTAAAGAAAATAAAACAAACACACAAATGTCAGAAGGGCAGGGGGTCTGTAATGAAGGAGATGATGGAGAAGATGGAGATCGAGAACGGTGGCTTAACTGAACTCTGCTGAGATCCTCTGCTCATTGCAGAGGAACCGTGTTGGTCTCATATCTGCATGTTCAGTTTTACACTTTGGTGATTGATGACGGCTGTTTTATGCTTTCCTTTTTTTTTTCTCTTCCCCCTTTCAGGTCCATACACCTGGGCATGTCTTCACTGCATTTATTTTCCTTCCATCTCTGCACGTTTTTGAAGGCAGATGAACCGTTGCTCAGCACTTATCAACCCTCCACCGCCAGACCCTGCTCTCCTCTCCTCACCGGATCTAAATAACTTCATATTCCCAAGGTACTCAACATACTGCAGATTATCAATGAAGGCAATAAGTGTGTAAGACGTTGCGAGGGCACCAGCTAGAGTAGAGACCCTGGATTTATCTTGTGTGAGCAGAAGTCACATAGTGTCTTTCTTCCCCCCCCATCCAATCACAATGTATGTGAAGGGATAAATCCAAATATTGGGCTTTCTCACCACCACATCCCAACTTTCATTTTTTAAGATCAGCGTTTTGGAGGGATCGTCGTTTTTTTTTTTTAGATGAAGTGGCTGCGAAAGCTCTGTAATCCACCTACAATCAAATGGAGGATTTGTTATCTGATCCCGTTTCAATCTTTTCCCTCCTGCATAAAAGAACAAAAAGAGTAGGATCACTCGTGCTCTCTCTCTCCCCCTCTCCCTCATTCTCTCTCTCTCTTTCTCTCTCTCTCTCTCACACTCTCACTCTCTCTCTCTCTCTCTCTCTCTACCTCTCTCTCACTCTCTCTCTCTCTCGCTCTCTCTCTCCCTCTCTCTCACTCACTCTCTCTCTCTCTCTCTCCCCCTCTCTCTCTCTCTCTCTCCCCCCCCCTCTCTCTCTCCCTCTCTCTCCTCACACCCTCACCCTCTCTCTCTCTCTCTCTCTCTCTCTATCCCACCCTCCTCCCTCTCTCTCTCTCTTTCTCCCCCCCTCTGACTACTAGGTAAGCCAGTGAGTCACCCTATTAAATAGAACATCTGTGTGCCACGCATCAATGAGAAAACAACAGCTGTCTTAACTCCAACAACAAAACCTAAACCGCAGTGTTTCCTCCAGTTCTACACTTTCACTCCGATAATTTGAACTAATGGAAAACCTGGCATATTAAACAACAACTTAATTGGAAGTAGGCCAACCACTCCCCATGCTGTTGTGTCAGAGAACAAGTCCTTAATCATTAATAGAACTGACACAAAGCCAGGTAGTGTTACACAATGCCATTTTGTTTACTATTGTGACAGCCTTCCCTGAGGAGGCGTCCCCCTGCGGGAGTCCGCTGGGAGGAATGAGATTCAGCTCACCTGGTCTGGGTGATAGCGTTCTCTCCCTCATGGCTTCTATGGTATTTGGCTTTCGTTGTATAATGTGTTTCCGAAAAACAAAAAAAATATAATTTGACCCTTAAATTAAAAGATACGTTTCCTAATTTAAAAAAATCAATAGGAATATTATACTAATATATTTAAAATATATGTTTTCATATATTTCATATTCATTGTGTTGTCAAGACATGAATAACATCCTCCTGTTTAATAACGCAAATGTATTAAACATGGCAGCGTTTGTGCTGGTATTGGTATTTTACAGTTTGCTCCGTATTTGCATAGCATAAACCGCATGTTGAAACATCAAACTCATCATTTGCTATAGGTGAGTGTACTGACTGGTGGGCCTGTTGCTACACTACTTAAACCCCAGAGTTTTGTCATGTTTGCTCTAAAACCTGTTGAGACTGTTGCCGGAGTTGCAGGACACACACTGTCCTGTATCTTGTAGGGTTTAGTGTTGTTTAGTGTCTCTGACGTTTTTTCATTTCATTCCAGGCATCGGAAGACTTGTATCACTTATATATTTATGTGTCTCATGTATGAGTGGTTTGTGGAATATCGCCCCTTGAGACACATTTGTCTTTGTGTCTGTGGGGTTTTTTCTTTTTATTTGGACGGGATTGTGCTGGATAAAGACAGCCCCTGTGCTAGGTACAGGTATTAATGGTATGGGGAAGATTTTCTGGCGGGGGAGCAGAATAATAGGGACACCGTGTTCTGATCCTGAATTGAATATAACCTTTCAAAAGGCTGATGCCCTGTGCTATGTCGAGGAAACCCTGACTACTTGGGTTCTGACCTGGAATTCCAGGATCAATATATCTCTCTCCACTGACTCTTACTGGCATCATGCAGAAGCATTGGGCAGAGTGAAACCACATTTTCTTCCCGCTTCTCTTACTGCCTCTCTGTCTGTCCTTTTTTGAACCAGCTGTCTCTTTCTCTTGTTTCACTTGTACAGTATATCTGATTTAAAGTTACTCTGCCAGTTAACTCAGGGGTTTGCTGAAGGGCAATGCAAACAAAACCTCTACCTGAACCTAACTTATTCACTGGCTGCATTGAGCCCTGAGTTGAAGAGCAGGTTTGTCGCTTTTTTCCCCCCGTCCTGGCTTTAATGTGGATTCATTCTACGTGATAATCATATCAGCGCAAAACATAATATATTTTTAAAAATATTTTATTGCATTTTTTTTTAATGCAACCTACGCCTATACTTTCTTTTTCTATCAGTCCGAGCGTTTTAAAAGATTTCAACCCTTGTAGAGAACGTCTGGACGGTAAACCACGGCTCGGCAGCCACTTTTTTTTGTTGGCTAATGGGTGTTTTGTGAACTGATCTCTTCTAAAACCCTCTTGTGCTGCTAAAAGATCATATTTCCTCGTGAAGTATTGAATCCAAAGGTCACTGTGGTCAGTGGATTGAAGGTCAGCCTCCTACCTTGCTCTCTATGCGAAGCAGATACTGATACTCCGGGTTGAAATCTTCTGCCTTCACTTTTCATTCGGTTAATCCAAAATTTATATATCACAAAAAGATTTGTTTTGCAGATTTTGTGTAGTTTGTGCTTTGACACGAATGAGACGGTGAATGTGTGAGGGCTTTTGTTAGTTTTTAATACATATTGTGTGCTTTTATGATACTCTTTTTACTATGCTCTTATATGTATCGTATATTTACTGATGCTAGGATACATATAATAGTAAGAGGTTAATTTAAGAAAGAACAAATAACCATATTCCTGTTAAAATTAAATTATCTGCAGTTCTTATTTTTGCGTCCTCATTTGGTCTGGTTTGACCTCTACAGTACGCAGGGTAGTGTTTGTGACTGTCAGCAAGCTTCAGATAGCTAGCTGTGGTTGTTCTCGGTCTGTTGGCCAACTTTATCATTCTGTCATACTTATGTTATTGTTATGCTTTATTTTAGCGTTTCCCCCTGCAATTGTGGCTGGTAGCCACAGTCACTTGTGTCTTCATTTAAACAGCACATATCGCGTGTAAAGTCACATTCATACCTAAAGTTTCTACTTACAGATTTCAGTCATAGATTCCGGAGAAACATTAGTATATTGAAAAATGTTTGCGAATTTCCCCTGGAAATATTATTTGACTTATACCTCTGAGCAGTCTATTAACTTTTTTTCTCTTCTCAATGTACAAGCTTCTGCTTCTGAGTTGAGCCACATACACGCATGTGCAGAAACCCGCACAGAGCAATATCTCACTTTTTTTCTGTCTACCAATCCTTCCCTGCTGTATCATGTTCATTCCTTCCTGCATTATATGTGTTTCCTATGCATTGTCTCTCTGTCTCAAAGACGAAATACCAAAGGGTGTGAACTGCCTGTTCACCTTTAAAAAGAAATCCTTCCTTCCTCTCTGTGCTTCCTCCTCCAAAGAAACTCTTCCTTCCTGTCTGTGCTTTCTCCTCAGAGTCTGACATAACTGTGTTGTGTTACCGCTCTCTTTCTCTTTTGTTTGCACTGTGTGGGTTCATGATCTGACATTTCGCTGGGCAATAGTTCACCTAAGAGCAAAAGCGAAATGAAAACACTCCGGGGAATGTGTGAAACTCAAGGCCAAGCTTCATCTGGCCAACTCGTCTTTTATCATTATTCCTCAGCTTATTCCTGGGCCACCTGTGTCGTTCTCTTAGTGATTATTGATTGAGTCACTCAATCACTTAATGTCACAAGATGACATTATTGATCATCC
Organism: Colistium nudipinnis; assembly: GCA_016785305.1. Lineage (NCBI taxonomy): Eukaryota > Metazoa > Chordata > Actinopteri > Pleuronectiformes > Rhombosoleidae > Colistium > Colistium nudipinnis. The sequence goes on from JAFBJU010000458.1 coordinate 999,690, forward strand.
AACAGGAGCCGGACAGGCTCTACTCATAATTAGGATCTTAACGATAACAATGGCAGATACAGCTACATTAAATCTTACCCTAGATATCTATTTAACAATATTTACTCTCGGGCCGGGGATACAACAAAAGGCCTGTATACTTTAACTCTAGCATACAATTCAATTATTACCTTTAACATTTTCAGTTTAAAGACCGGCCCCGACTAGACAACAGTGGACCCTATTTTCGAGCTTTTGGTTTTATTTAACATCCGCTGCTGGGAAGCTGTTCACATCCTGAGTTAAAGTTGGAGTAACGTAAGCAAAATGGAGAGTGAGGGCTTCAAGTGTGATGTGTGAGGCTTGACTTAATGTGCTGCGTGGTCAGGCTCTCTGTGCACTGTGTGAGTATGTGAAGCACTTGGGGGCGAATAATTTGGTTCTGCTGTGATTGTTATTAAATATGTTGTTGTGGAAAAAGAGAGACTGTTGGGAAGTTGTCTGCGCGGTTGTCTGACATTCGCCAGTTGTGTAGCTCAGGCCTCGACTGAGACAACTGAGACTGTGTCTGAGGATTAAGCACGGAGAGACTCGGTCTGTAGTCCCATCCAGAATCTGATCATCTGGGAGAGATTAAAAGTTGTCATTGATTGAGATGTGAGAAATAGCCACACTAACTACGTGACATACGTGCTGTGCGGTTCACCAAAAGGCATTTTGGTGCGCCGAGCGCTACAAGGAAAACGCCTCTCACCTCCATTGTGTGGATGCTGGCCGACTTTTAAGTGACGGGTATCTCAAAATCTCACGAGATAAAAGCGAGTAGTAGAAGTGTAGGACAAACAGATTTTCCAGCCATGCTTCTTACCTGAAATTCAGTCAAAAATAAACAAGTCTGTGCTTGTGTATTTTCGTATCTGTGTGAGCATAACGTGTATCTCTCCTTGGGTCTAGTCATTCCTACCCAAAGCAAATACGTAATAATGTTCTTTTCTTGTGGAATCAAGAGCATTTGAAACCCAAATCTGGGCCTCTATCAGTGATTGGCACGTCACAGTTCAATAATTTCCCTGTGCATAGATCACCGCATGTCAAGTGTTATTTAATTTTTATTATTTATAGGGAAATAGGATCACCTATTGTTAACCAGGATTGAAAAAGGCACTGTGTTCCCTGCCATGTTTTGAGAACAGCGCGTTTTTTTTTTCTCAGGCCCTGGGGAGCTCCTGCCTCCCCAGACACACCGGCCCCTAATGACTAATCCACATTCATAGGACACTCTCCGCTCCTCTAATCGAATGACTCGCACCGTGGGCCACATCTGCCCCTCCCCTCTCCCCCTTTTTCCTCTCTTTGATGTCTGTTTGCATCCATCCATTGATGTTCCTCTTCCATATGGATCCGAATGAGTTGTCTGAATAACCTGCGCTGCCCACCCACCTCGTCTCTCCTTCTCTCTGACGTGCTGACAGAATTATCTTTTTTTTTTTTTTTTTTGCTGAAAAAGAATGAAGTGGTTCATGGTTGTCTCACATCACTTCACATCCTCTCTTCATCACGTGCCCGTTTCCTTTGTGGCCAAAGGAAATTGATATGAGATGCAAGATAGACCACGTGACCACAGCCCGAATATAGTGAAAATGTTTTTTTTGTTGTTTTTTTTTAAGAAGAACTGCCTGATTGTGTCATTTTGACTGAAAAGTCAGTGATCAGTTTTTTGTGATACCAGACTGCTGCTAAATGTCGTGATATGTCCCTCTTTATTCTATATTTGGACTTTTTGGTTGGACTCCTGTTTGACTGTCTGTCTTGCCCTCTATAGTCTCACCTGTGTCTCCTTCTCCTGGCTTACTGCAAAAACAATGATGTGATGATTTATTCATTTCAACATTCACAAGTAGACACTGGTGTAACCCACTATTCATACAGTATCCACCACACATGACATCATTTTCCATGAATTCCATCTTGGACATAGATGCACATAAGGCACCACATGTCCAGTGTTGTTTATTTTCTTATTATTATTTATCGGTAAATTGGATCACCTATTGTTAACCAGGATTAAAAACGCACTGTGTTCCCTGCCATGTTTTGAGAACAGTGCATTTTTTTTCTCTCAGGCCCTGGGGAGCTCCTGCCTCTCTCCAACCACACTAGCTTTTAATGAGTAATCCACATTCACAGGACACTCTCCGCTCCCTCTAATCGAATGACTTGCATGGAGGGCCACAACTGCCCCCCTCCTTCCCATTTTCCCCGCCCCTTTTCCGTCCTTCTTCTGGCCGTTGGTTTGCTTCTGCCCATCCATGTTTTCTTTTCTTTTTATATATAGACAGAACAGAATGGGCATCTGTGTCTGTCTGGACACCCTGCACTGTGCACTTTCTTTTCTTTTTCCCCCCTACCCTGTGCCTACTCTGGCCAAATCATGTTGGTCCTTGTTCAGTTCCACTGAAGTACCATCAGGAAAATGAATTTCTAACTAATGACCTTGTCTAGTGGAAGAGACCAACGTAATTGAATACCAGTCAAAGAGAGGTCACTCTCGCATCTCAAGCTTTTCTTAGGTATGTCATCACCCATAGCCATTTTGTTATTATTAAATGTTTGTTCAACAAATTAAGCTATTTATTAAACCGTTTATGTAAATAGAGCTTTTGTGACCAAAAAGCCATAAATATATATTTAAACTCAAATAAAAATCAATCTGCCATTTACAAAATCATTGCATGCTTTTATTTGTAGCTTTAGTATTTGTTTCCTGTCCTGAGTGGAGCTTTGGAAAAGGAATTGACCCCTCACTTCAGGCCTGCAGACTTCAGGCATTCTTTCTGGTGGAGAAGAGATCCATAAACAGTTTATCTACACAGGGGTGGTGCCGTGTACAAAACATTAGGGCTCAAGCTTTGACTTTTCTGGGTGCTAGTGGGTGTCAGCTTGACCTTTGACCTCTCTGTGCTCAAAATATGCAAGCAGAGTAAGCAGAATTTGAACTCTGCTTTGCAGAGAGCAGAGAAATGTGCTGCATATCTGAGGAATGATAAATGTCCTCCTCCTGAAATTGCTAAAGGCGCTTTTATTCAGTGGTTGTGATTGGTGTTCCTGAGAAATGTCCTGGACACGTCTTGTCTTGAGTGATTTATCTTTGCTGCTGGTGAAATGAAACACACTCAAAAGTGTCAAAACAAACTGCTTTCATATTTATGTTGATTATATGAATACACCTCATTTGTTTACTTATTTTCGGCAGTCTAGTAGGGTCCAACAAGCCTTCAGATAACAGCAGGTTTAGCTCGGCTCTGCTCACATTACCACATGCACATAAAACACTGTGCAACTCTAAATCCACCAATGTGCGATCCTATATACTCTACATGCCGCATATAGTCTGCCTATACTGTATATTTAGGTTTAATTGCACATATTGCTCTCCATTTTTGGAGTGTGTTTTTTTTATGTGTATATTTAACTTTTTAACCTACTACTGTGTGTCTTTTACTAAAACCTGTTGCTGTGACACTGCAATCTTATCGAATGTTATCTTAAAACACAACTACTAAACTGATAGAAGAGAGTAGCATTTATTTTATGCTTCATATTCCGACTGTGTTTTAGTACTGGCTCCACCTGGGGGGAAATCATTTCCTCTAAATGAGAAACTCAATAGACCCCAACAGTAGCTCCAAATGATGGGATTTGAACTTTTTTTTAACTATTAAAACCGTACAGGCATATAGATGAATCGGGTTTGGTTTGGTGAATGAGGCCCGTGATCATGCCCAGGACGCATGGAAGCATATGGAGGCTGGTGTTGGCAGACGGAGACACGTTTTGACAGATTCCTCCAGCAGAGAGTTTCTGTGTGGAGAGGGGCGTTCACCTCTATGTGTCAAACTCTCTGCTGCGTAAAGCTGCTGTGGGTGGACGAGAGGAGGCCGGAAGCTGTTCTGAGCAGATTTAAAAATAAAAAAAACGTGCTAAAAATGTATAGTAAACAGAAAAACGGTTAGTTTGCATGGACAAAATGCCAGTATTCTATATTTTGTATGCATTCAACTGATTCGGGGTGTGCATTTTTTCATGCACGCAGTGTAATGCTGCAGGCTTTGTAACGTTACGTAAACGCTAAGCTTTTATTGTTGAAGAAGGAAATGGGAGGGCTGGTGCTTGTTGCTCGGGGACTTGACTGCTCTCCCCCTAGCCTGTGCGCCCTGCCCTGCTGGAGTTTGCAGCCGCTGTGCACCGGGGCTGAATTATATAACTTTGGTGTACTCTGGGCTGGTAATGGCGCAGCGGCGGACCGTCGCGCATCGGATCTTCCTCTCAGCTGCGGCTTCGTCCGGAGGTTTATTTTAGATTTTTCAGTAAAGTGACCGAACGTTCGCCCTCCCTTCTTCCTTCTCTCTCTCTCTCCCTCTCGCGCTCGCTCGCTCGCTCGCTCTCTCTCTCTGTCTGTCCGTCCCCCGCGACGTGAGCGAAAAGTTACCGACGTCGCTGCGCACCGGATGGATCCGCGTCTCCGGTCCCTGACCCGAGTTTGAGGCACTTCGCGCGCCGGACGATGTGTCGGTGATACCGCGGGAGCAGAGCGGCATGAACCCCCGCTGACATTTCACCGCAGAGGAAGAGTGCGTTTTTTTATTTAAGGGCAGGAGCAGGCTGGACGGTGCGTTATTTCTACCCCTTGTTTTTTTCCAATACGGGACTTAACACGGGAGATGACCTGACCGGTGGAGGGCAACACCCCACCCCTGCCCACCCCCCCAAAATTAACAGGTAGGATTTACTTTCAGATGCACACACACACACACACACACACACGCACTGAGGAAACATAACACATGCACACACACATAGAGGAGGGGATCAAATTAGCTGTTAACGCCGAGGAAGGCCGTCGGTGAGCGGGCCCCCTCGCCTGCTGCGTCCCGGTCGCACCTCCAGCCCCGCTTTGCGGCTTTGTGTTTGTGGAATAGATGTAAACACACAGAAAGTGTTGTTCAAACTTGAACGCATCTTTAATCAGCTCCCACTGGCTGCAGCTGTGTGATCCGCGCAGTTTCAGCTCAGCGCCTACAGGTTGCACTAATGCTGTGAGTATGTGTTGTGCTGTTATTTGTGAGAAAAGTGCAGCGTCGAAATCTAAACGCGTTTTCGCCTTAAACACACAAGAGAATGCTGTTTAACTGCTCCTTCAATTAATTCTGCTATGATATAAAGGCAGTAGTCTTCCGTAATGTCGTGTGTGTGTGTGTGTGGGGGGGGGGGCAAAGTGTTTAAAGCTATGACTAAAACAATATAATTTTGTCATTGTTATAAACATAACATTTAAAAATTATAGAATGTGATTTTGTTTTATTTCCTCAGTGGCGCACACTTTGAAACGGGAGGAAAATGTCGCAGCTGTTTTCTCTTAGTTCATTACTGCCCCTCCTGATGTGGCAGTTATTGTTCCTGATCAACAGATAAATGAGAGAGCTGCAGAAGCTCCCTTCCCTTTGCCCTTTATTTCATTTTTGCTTGAATACTTTCATTTTCATAATTTTTAAATGGAGTTTGGACCGATTTGCTAAATTGCTCACTCATGTAAAACGTGTGCACATGCCCAGAGGTCCATGTGGAGGTAATCCCTTTCAGTATATGTATGCTGTAGCTCAGGTGTTCGCTCCCATTTAAGACACGTTTTACCCGGACACTTGACTCTTAAGATGAGGGCCCATTTCAAAGAAACGACATGAACAGTGTAGTCGTTTATGTTACATAATGGCTATGTTCTCTTTGCTCTAAATGGAGATTTTACTGGGCCGGCCATGTTGTTCCAGTGTGGGTGTGAGAGGAGAAGATCCCCCCCCCCTCCGCTTGATTTATGTACCGTAATTTAAAATAAAATAAAATAAATAAGATGACTCAGTGAGCACAGATGATTTGAGGTACATATTTCTGTGAGTTAATTTTTTCCCCTTGCCGTAATAACTGCCTGTGAATCAAAGTCTAACCACCTCTTATCTTTTTTTCACTGTACCCCCCCCCCCCCCCCCCCCCCCCCCCCCCTCGTTGTCCCCCCCCCGTCCTGTCCTGTCAGGATAACGAAATGGATCAGGGCAGACTGAAGTGCAACATTAATCGTGACGACAGCCTGACATTTGGGGAGCCAGGAGTGGGAGCAGGCAGCGAAGCTGGTTCACTGCTGCAGACTGCGATGCACCTGCCCGGCCCCGTGCCCCAGCTCACCGTGGCCCCGACTGGACGGGGTGGAACCACGGAGCAGGGGGAGTTCGGCGGCCTCTTTGAGTCCCCTCATGTCCAGGGCGAGGGTTCCGACGTGAAGGAGAGTAAAATCATGCGAATGCAGAAACCGCAGCAGGAAGTCAGTGTATTCCCTGTGGGGGACAGTTTGGGACGGTCGCTGAACCAGAGTATTTGTGATCTCGCCCGGTTATCCACCACCACCGCGGTCATCAGCACCTCCAGAAGCTCCGTCCCGGGAAACCGGCCTCTGCCCAACCTTTTTCCCCCCAACATCAAACAGGAGGGGGATTTCTCCCTGGAAAAGGACGTTGGGAATTACAGCGGACATGCGGGCTGCGTTCCCTTTGATTTGGATGGCAACGGCGGTCGCCTTTTGGAGGATGCAGAGATCTGGCAGGACCTGGACCTTCCTAACTCGTTGCCAGAAATCAGCGATTTTGAGTTGGATTCAGAAGTGGCCCACTTGGATACCATCTTGTTTGACGCCAGTTCTGACAGCGGCCTGCTGAAGGAAACAAAGGTTCCAGTTGGCAACGGAGGAAACTGTACCAGTGAGAGGGGCGCGGAGCAGCAGCACCCCATCCACCAACAGCAGCAGCAGCAGCAGCAGCAGCAGCAGCAGCAGCAGCAGCAGCAGCAGCAGCAGCGCCACCTTCTACAGCACCAGCAACATCAGCTTCACCATCTGCAGCCGTCGCTGCTTCTCTCCAGCGTTATGATCAAGGAGGAGAAAGAACAGGACGACTCGTTCGCCCACATCCGCACCCCTGGTTTGGTCAAACAGGAGAAGCAGGAAGGCGACCGTTCCTGCCGGTCTCTGTGTCTCCAGAGCGGCGTGAGTGCCCTCCACGGAGGAGGCCCGATGTCCACGCCCATGGGCGCTGCACCCGGGTACCCCTACAAAGCCGACCTGCCCTCCGCAACGGGCCTGCAGGATCAGAAGCCTTTTGGCCTCTATCCAAGTTTACCTCCAGTGGGCGAGAGCTGGGCCAGAGGGAGCCGGTATGGAGAGCCGCCTGGGATCCAGAGGGGCAGCGATGGGCTCCCCGCCGCCATCGCTGCCTTGGCACCGTTTTCTCTCAGCTTCTCCAGGTAAGACGCTTATCAATTCATTTATCCTGAAGTTTACCTTTTTTACTTTGTGGCTGATTTGGTATTTTGATGTTTTCATTTGTAATGAGCTTTTCATATGCAAAGAGAGCTGACAATGATGCACTGCATTTGAAGGTTATAAGTATAATGTTTGGGTTTCTTTTAGGGCAAAAAGTAGTCCAGACTCAGTGTCCTGTGGTATTGTTTTTCTTTAAAATCAGAGAAACGTCTATGATCGTGCCTAGCATATCCATTCTTTATACATTCTGAATCACACACTTTTTAAAGCTGTGAAAAATGATTCTACCTGCAGTGTGTGAAAGTGAAATATGATTCAATCAGAACATTCCCGTTTCTTTTCTTCGGTAACAAAAGTGGAGTTATTCTTTTTGGGGTTACAGCTTTGGGGATACATGAAGTAATAGCATGAAAATCTGTAATTTCCTGATACACTGGAGAAACGGTTCCCACACACAGTCAGTTATTATTAATTGTTTCTCATGTTTCTCACTCTGGTACTTTTCCAAAAATGTGCTGCAACACGGTTTGAACACAGCGCTTGTTATATCACAGAGTTGCGTAAATGTGCGGTCCCACAGGAAATGATTCATTGAGAAAAAACATGATGTGTGCGTAGCGGAGGATGCAGAATGGTCACCTTAAATGAGTATTGTGAGAATGACACGTTTCTTGTGGGCATGGCTTACCTACTTCAGCTCGGTGGTGCAAACTAATTAGGGAATTGGCCGTGTATTGTTTAAAGAGAGATAATTATCGCTGTTTTATGAGATTCTTTGTCAGCGCCGCTGGAATGGGCAGATCCCAAGTTGCGTTAAATGCGGGGGAATATTGTGAGTCAGACTTGTCCTTCTGAATAAGCCATTGAGGTGTCCGGATGCTTTGTATACAGTTCAAAGAGGAACACGGGTCTCTGCTACCGTTATCTCCCTGCTGATATGCTCCCGGGTTGTTGTGCTAAAACCAATTTAAAGTGTGGGAAACGCCTTTTTGTCAAGATGTGTCAACGCTAATCCTCTCCTCATGCTTTGTTTTCTCTGCACAACTAATACGCTGTAGTATTTATCCCATCACAAACAGCTATGACAGTGCTTTGTCAAATGTGTTTTTTTTTGTGGTTAGGTGTTGCACTGTTGCTTTTAAAAACTCAAACTTGCTTTTAGTAAATCCCAAGTGTGCCTCGCTGCTGTTGCACAAGCTACTTCCTGGTATGTAGATGCTCGTTGCACCGTCATATTGTGCGTTTTCAGAAAGCGTTTCTTTGATGCACAGACCAAAGCCTCGACAGTGGCATGCAGGAATATACATTAACAAATGACAAACAAGCATCTCTGTCCATAAATCAACTTTTTGTATTATTTATTTCTGTGAATGTACTACATTCAGATTTCATCCTATTCAACATTTTGGCTGGACACATGCAGATAACTACCCTACAAAGTTTATTTAATTCAGGTTAAACAGGAATTTCATTTTATATTTGAGGTAGAGGATTGTTATGATCTTAAGGGGGCTATTCATGGATCATTTTAAACAGTATATTTATGATTTGCTTTATAAAATGTCCGCCAGTTGTAATAATTTTGTCCTTTCCAAATAATTTTACATCTTATAGATACTTATTTTATGAGACCAATGTTAAACAGCATGCCAAAATACATATAGTGAAGAAACAGGAATCCTCAGACAAGTCATAAGTTTGCTTGAGAGGTGACGGCTACAGTAAATTAATTAAAAATAGACAGCAGTTAATTTTGTATAATTGACAAATATAATGATTCTCTGCATGTTGCGTTGCTGTTGCATCAGGCAGTGTTGCATGATGTGTATCAATGATAGTCAGTATATTACATAGTTTAGGCATTTTCCAGTTTTATGGTTTCCCAGTGAAACTGTAATAAAGCCAGTTTGGTTTCCTGCTGAACCAATATTTGTCTTTATTGGTTATATATGGGCCATATTACTCGTTGGGTTGTGGAAGATTTTCAAAGTAAAGCCTGCTCAGAAAATAAAACACAGTGTTCACGGTATATCACCATATTTCACTATAAATATTATTGTTAATATGTTGCAATGAAAGGAATTAAACCACGTTTCTTTTGTTATTGAACATGTTATATGGCATGTTACCAGCAGTGGTATAAATAATATTCACATACCAAAGTTTTTACATTTTTTTGCATTTATAGCTTTCACTTCAATAATAATAGTTGAATATTTCTTATACCACTGCTGGTAACATTGTTGATCATCAATCACTGTTTATTGGGGGTTGATATGGGAGGAGGAGCATTATCGCCATCAAGAGGCCTGGAGTCGGGACTCCACATGTCATATTTTTATTCAACGTCTCTCTTAATCTCATTAGGGCCCTCACAGGAGCGTCTGCCGTCTGGGTCTAGTGTGACACCTGGTGGTCCGGTGCAGTGTCTGGCCTAATATCAAACCCGATTGAGCCCCTAATATCAAAGTGAGAAAGAAAATAACCTGCTCCTAAGGGGCTTCTAGGAATAGCACCTAGATGTACCGCCTAGATATATGCTGTGGAACGTTTTGGCACAGATGAACCAAAATTTGGCTTAATCACGTTTCTTGGCGAAAGCTTGTTGTTGTATAACTCGTGATAACAATAATAATAGACAAATATTGAGCTCAGTGTGAATCAGGGCCCTTGAAAGGTTCTGTGAAAGTTTTGAAAAACATGATTACACTTTTTTCAAGTAGCAATTAAACTTAATGTGTTACGTGTGATATATATATATATATTTACATAATCGTTTGCATATGGTTCTGAGCTGTGCTAACTGTATAATGTATAAAAAGCTGATAGACTAGTCTGAGTTCCTGCGTGGCACGTGTCGGTGTGTGCCAGCCGTGGATAGATAGACAAATCGTCTGTGTGTTTGTGTATTTTTGTACACACTGAGAGGCTGGAAGGCCACGTGTACAGATCTCTACTTAGACTTCTACTCGGTCACTTTTTTTTTTTTTTTCTTCTCACCTACTCACCCCTGATAGGCCTCTCAGGGCTCCCTGCATTTCACAGAGGCATGCGAAAGCTGTGCACCCAAAGGTCTCATGCAGACACACACACACTGTTGTGTCACAAGGGTGCGGAATACTGTAGAAGTCAAGCAAAGTTTTACATGTCAACGTTTCTTTGATGCGTGGTTTCATTCAAATCGATGTGGAGCGCCTGTTTGCTGGTGCACCATGGTAATGTTGTGGTGGCACAGTTGGCTTCTTCAAAAATACTTGCTGGCACACGTCTACTTGCCTTCAGGCCAGTTTGTGGTTTGATGTCCTGTGGGTGCAATGATCCACTTTTCATTCGGAGCCACAACCTACCGCTGAGGGAAACATCTTAGATCGCATAAAGGTTACCATTACTAAAGAGGCTAAGACAGGTTTCATGTCGATGTATGCATATGTTGCACTAAATAAGTGCAAAGTGCAAGATGCATCTTGCATCCTTGGATAGAAGCTGTAGAGAAACGCCTCTCAACAAAGTGGACACGCTGTGTAGAGTTTGGCTGTAGAGTGGAAATGTACACAAGAAGAGACATTGCGTCTTGATTGTGCCTCAAACACATCGGTCACAGTACATCCGAGCTTGTCACTCTTCCTTCCTCAGACTCCCTTATTTGACCCCCACCCTTTGCTGTCTACTGTACTGGGTCTTTGAAGCAGGCTCCGATTAAGGTCACTGTAGTGAAGGGACCCAAAGCAGGGTTTAGGCCTCTTAACAGCCAATCTGTTTTTAAGACCGTTCTGGTGGCTTGTTTACACTGGTGTTAGGTGTTGTGAACATATCCGAGGTGTGCCTAACAGGCCGCATGATGGATTTAATCTTGTTTTGCTGGAAAAAATAAATACACCAGAAATCAAAGTGAAAGAGAACATTATGCCCCCCCCCCCCCCCCCCCCACCAACTATTTTCCCCCCAAATGATTTTCTTTGCAAACATGTTTTGCAAATGTGTTGAAACCACTCGTCTACATTTTTAAGTTGAAGTTATTGTACGGATCGACCGTACCTGTGTAGCTGCTCGACTGTGCTGTCTATTCAACAGGGAAATCCTCTGCATGTATTCACACTCACAAAGCTGCCATAACCGACTCGTACCAGGTTGCGCATACATTATTTTGTCAATTCGGGCTTGGACTGTGCATCCAATTCATGACTCTATAAATTATAGATAATATTTCAATTATTGTTTTCCAAGTTATGACTGGCTTTACTGAGTAACTATCAGAAAGGCCAACTGTGATTTTTTTTTATTATATCTTTATTTGCCCAATGAAAATGGAAATCATTACCATGCTGTGATTGAATAACTGCGCGTATTGGAAATCCTATGTTGTGTCCACTCACATGCTTCCTTACTCACCTGAGTGTGTGCATATGACACCTCCTCCTCTTTTGTTGTGATGGCTTATTTACTGAAACAACATATATATTTCTGTTAATGCTTCCACGGCCATAGTCGGTAGTATACAACCTAGTAAAGTTCTGCTTGCAAACTGTGCCCAGATATGACTGGTGCCATGATTGAATATAGCCCCATTGTATATGACTCATTTTTACTTTATTCATTTATGTATCTGGTACATCTCATTTTGATTAATTTGGTGTACTTTTTTTTCCTCTTTAAAGAGTTTCATTGGAAGTCCTGTAAATTCTTTGATGTGTCGAGACTTGTTTTCTTATTGACGAATCACGTTGGTGGAATTTCCTGTCTCCGAATATGAAGCTGACAGCCATTGGCCACTTCTCTGTAATCTCTACTGGAGGTTTGGTTTTCGGTGAGGCGTTTTTGTTGCTCCGTTGGTGACTGAATGTGGGTCATCATCACTTACTCGTGTGTCTCTCTAACTGTCTCTCTTCTATGACACAGATGTGTAATCCCTCCTAACCAAGTCAGAAAGGAGGCAAATACCCTTAATCTGTGGAAGGAATACGCATGTGCCTTGCCTTCTGGGTATTCCTGATTGGACTAAAAGGAAAAGCACTCTGGGTGTGTCTGGGTTTGATGGCCAAGGTTCCAGGATCGCTCTTAGTTCATCAATTTATCTTTCGAAGAGAATTTGGGCTAATTTTGAAGGTGTTCTGAATTGTGTAGATCGGACTAATTAAGGATATTATTCATCATTATCCATCTGACTGCATAGTAAAATAATTATAATTGAAGCTTTTTTTGTTAAAATCAGACCCATAGATCATCTCTGCCACTTGCTTACCGACCCACACTTGCAGTTGGCCACTGGGTAAAACAATCTGTGCTTAGAGACCTCTGGCATAATGATTTATACAGGCACAAAGGAATAAATCAGGTGACTTATTATATAGAGTGACAAAGTCCATTTTAGGAGGTGGTTGGGATGTATAAATGGATCGACATAGGACTTTGACATGGGAGAGACCATGGTTTGTTTCCCAAGTGAAATTGGTAGTTTCCTATTTATGTCATCCATCCACAAGTATGTGTCAATTAATGTATTGTCATAGTATCAACACAAATATGTTTTTAATTGCTTTTGTCCTACTTTTTATTCTCAAACCTGCAGCCGGGAGACAACAGGTGTCTATGATTGTCTGAAGGCGTGCAGCTGTAGGAGCGCTATTGCACTAGATCAATGTTGTTGTTTTTTAATCCTTGGAGGGCCGTAGTAAAGGATTTAACATTTACACTAGTACACTGTAGGAAAGCTGGGTAACCCAGGGAGACTGTCAGCAGGTTGCTGCAGGGGCTACAGGTAGTGACCATCCGGCCCAGGGAAGCTGTGTTTATTATTTTCCCGAGGATCATGTTATTACCACTAATGTGAAATATCACTCAACTCCCTGCTTGAGAACATGTGGAGTTAATGATCTTAGAGTTGTTTCTGATTGGAAGTGCCCACCTGCTAAAGTTCACCAAGAAATAGTTTTAATAACGTGACACAATAATAATAATAATTATTGATTATTTATTAGTAAGAGCTAATTATTAAAGTGTCTATCTAACCTTTGTTATCAGGCGTTTTGTAAAATAACAGTTAACAGGAAGACGACAGTCATGACTGCTAATGATGTGATCAAGTGGAGTGCAGTATCTCAGTGCCAAGTCCAGCTAAAATGAGTAATGTGATTTTGTCTTGCAATCAATTTAACTGCCTTTTATTGCATCAGAGCTATTGATGAGTTTTTGAGCATGCAAAAGTTGGAACATATATTATTTAATGAGTTTGGTAGATTAGTCCTGTTTTCCTTTGGTGTAAAGTCTGGGATGGGAAAACTATTTTAGTTTGTCTTGATAGGTTCATTTATGCTGGCCGAGGTAGAACGGGCATAGACTGTCTTTAAGACGTAGAATCATCCAGCAAGCAGCCGGTTGACTGTTTATCTCTGACTGGACACATGCAGATAACTGCAGAGATGAAACCACCCATAGGTCTGTCAGACATTTTCAAGTAAAGGTAAATTGACGTTTGTCCTTTTTGTTACTTGGATCAATTCATTTGTATGGGAATACTGCCCCGCCTCTTAGCCACCATCCTGTCATTTTTTTATTTGAAATAGAAGCCCCTGTAGGTCTGGAGCTTTTCTAATATTAGCACAGTTAGTGCTGAGGTCAAACAACTATTTTTAAATGCGCTTTAGCTTGCAATGATAATTTGTTACTGAGTTTCAGTGTACCACATTTTGTCTCGCCAAAACAATTTGGAAGCAGATCAATGTGGTGGAAGAAGCAATGTGACAAACAAGTTATATTTATAGATTATTTATTGACATACTTAAGTTGGCCAGGAATCAAATGTGGGGTTAATACCAGTGGCTATAAAAAGCTTGTGTCTCATTTAGGTTGTTGTTAGGGTGAGGGTTACTCCTGCTATGGCCCAGAGTGTAGTTAAGGTCAGAGCAGGTTATTCTCTTTAATTATGTTGTGACTGGAAAAGCAATTGGTGTCAAACTCATTCTGGCTTTCCAGATTTCCATTTAAAAGTTATGAAACAGTGGTACCTTTTAATAAAGGAAAACAAAGTTGTGATAGTTTTGCTTATATGGGGTTTTGAGTGGATCCACCCACTTGATGTGTGATGATATTTGGTATTGCATCCACTTCACCTTCAGTATGCGTTGCATTTAGAATTGTGATAATGTACCTGCTAATGTTAGAGACACATCAGTCAGCCTCACCCATGCTCTATAATCAGTACTTATTATCAAATTAAACTTGATAAACCAGAATGGCTAGATTACGTAAACATTATAACTGCTGCTCATCAGCAATTTATCGTTTGCATGTTTGTATGCTGACATTTGCGTCAAAGCACCGTGAACAAACACAGCCTCACTGAACCACAACCTTCGCTTGTGAAATTGTTTTCAGAATTACTGTACAGTTTTATGATATAGCTCTATTCATTCGTGGCTAGGTTTCCGTTATTACTTTTGACATTTCAAAAGATGAACATTTAATCTACAAATTGAAAAATAATTATTTCTTAATTAATTGATGATGAATATTTGTTCTGTTCCTAGTGCACAAGTACACTACAGTGTAGTTCTGAGAAAACTTCTGCTTTAAATCATGGACAAAATACTTTTTGATTAGGGCCCACTGTGTAACAATAACATACCCACCGTGTCCACCAATCATTTCCACGTCTAAAGAGCATGGAGTGGTTCTTTGCCTTTTAGAAACACAGAATGATTAACAAAAGTGTGGAGCTATAGAAGTAACACTCACCCACACACCTTACGTTCTTCCTTTTCCTCCAGACTCTTCCTTCCTTCCTTCTGTCTCCAGCTTGGATTTTATATATATATATATATATATATATTCATTGCCTGTCTCTTTGAGCTCAGCTCAGGCACTGCACTATGAAGTGATACCGTTTGCGATATAGAATTTCCCATGTTCTTGCCATTATCAGGCCACGTTGGTGAATTGGTGGGGACTTTGATGCTCTGCGAGGGAAAGTGCAAACTGCAGTGACTGTTTCACCGACCACAAACTTTATTTTCTGTTAAACGTGTTGAACGGGTTCACCGATGGCTGGCAGTAAGTCAGCCACTTGACATTTACTGCGACAGTAAGGTGTGGACGACGTAGCGTTATCTACCCTCTTTGTTTCCTTTCATCGATTTTATGTAATAAGGAGATGATAGCGAGTGTGACTATAAAGTGGCACACAACTGAAATTGCCATTTTTGGGTCATTGGGGCTCGACAGTGCAACTGCTCCCTTTGCATTTTAGATATAAAATGCTTGTGTGCAAACTGTTTAGTATATTCAGTAGCATGCATGGAAATAGCAATATTAAAAAAAAAAAAGAAGGTAACAACGACAACAATGCCCTGACTGCACTTTTCCATGCAAAAGAAACTATATGATGACTTCATCAGACATTGAATCAGGCTTATTTGATTTTTAAAGTGTTTTTGTACGATCTTTCTGCTATTTCTTGGCGCATTTGTGCCCTGACAAACACGTTGCAGAAGCGCTACCCTGTGTAGTGAAGTGAATATTTGTAGATGCAGAGTAAATATATCTGCTTTGATGTGGTGCTTCATCACATCGACAGGAAAAGCTTTGCATTGTTTCAGTCAGCACTCCTCTGGCTAAATCAGTCAGTGGCACCTCAGGCAAACTTGATAGTGGCGTGGGTTTGACAAAAAAAGAAATTGGAATGATTTTGACTACAACACCAAACACCCCTGCACTTAATGTTCCCCCGTATGTCTGAAGAGTGTCCTGACTCCGAATGGAACCCTGCCCTGCCTTGCATTGTGAAATCCTGGTTAATCTTTTTTGGCAGCAGCTCGACTTGAACTACTTTGTTGAATAATACATAGCTGGTCTGAGCTATAATGGGAAAACATCTCGGCTGATGACGAGTCCCTTGATCATTTAAAATGGAAGCTGCTTGCTTTGTTTGATGGGATGTTATTTGACTGGAAATGTCTTCATTTTTCAACCTTCAGCAAGACCTTAGTGGCGGCTACGTTTTCGTGCATAAACCCGGCTGTTTTGACAGCTGGTAACTGAGTCCCCCGTCTGTGTCATAGTGCCTTGCAGAAATAGCTTCCACTAGGTTAACAAGGGTGTACGGTCTTGCTTGAACTTGAATTCTCAGGAGGCACCTTTTCTTTTTTTCAGGAAATGGGAGCACATTCAGATATGAAGGTATTTGAAATCTGTATCTATTCATCTTTCGTGCCTGTACCACATGTGCAGAAAGCTCCCGTCACTGGGGGCCTGGCTCAGGATATTAAAATACAATGACATTCTTCCTTAAGGATTTCTTTGGATTTGTTTGCTAAGAATTTGGTCACGGGTAATTTGCAGCTCCTCCATATCTGGCTTTTCGTGTCCCTTCCCTCTGGCACGGAGGCCAGCAAACAGTATTATGTAACCACTTTCAAAGGCTGTATTCAGGCAGACTGTAGAGGCTCAGTTTTGGACGTCTGGTGTCGGCATGTCATGCGTGCCTTTAATCCTCCATGCAAAGCCATTAGTTTAGCATGTCGGTGGACACGGGTGGCCCTCCTTAGCGCAAGGGCACTGACATGTCAAGTAAACATGCGTTTGAATTATTCCTTTATGCATCTATCACGTGCCCTGTGCACCAAGCGTGTCGAGGTTTGACTATAAGGAGTTTGCCTCATAATAAGCATTGAAACATGCGACTCTTCAATTGTCAGAGTAGCAAACCATCTGCTTTTAATATTTTGAACTATGTTACTGTCGTTTGTTTATTATACCCTTCGTTCACAAATTCCAATATTATAGGAAATAATGCTCCTTATTAAATTAATTCGCTAATATATTTTGGTGTAGTTCATTCTAATTATTGAATAATTCATTATTTCTGGTTAATGTGTGTCTAATTCAACTTGGGCACTTTAAATAGTAGCAACACTTGAATCATTTAAACAGTTTTTTAGTTAAAGTTGACAACAAACTGAGCTATTTTTTTCTCTTTCAAAGCATGCAGTTTTCATTTTCTTTCTCATCTGACTTGAAAAGTGTTACGGTTAATGTATGGCCAGCTGCTTGGATCCCTTTTATGGTAAATTAACAATGTTAGGGTTCATAATGTGTTATTGATCACATGCATACGGGAGCATTGCTTTAAAATGACATCATGACCAAGGGGAAATATGAAGCAAATCTAAATTGAAAATGATTTATGTGGGGGAATTTTTAATAGTTCACGGATGCCATCGTGATCGTCCTTTTGGAACCATAATTCAACTTGCATATCTTTTCAATTGCATATTTCCCATTGTTCATGTGTGAAGTTGTGGGGTGGTCGATATTTTTCAGCTGCTGACAGCGGTAGCGTGTCAAGAAAAGTTTGAGAACCACTTGTTTCGATCATGTGAAGCTTTTTCCAAGGGGGGAGGGGGTCATGAGACTTGTATGGTGAATAACAGCTCACAAGAGTGTTGAACATTTTTACATGGATGCAAACATAGTATAAGGCACTGAATGAAGAACAATAATCTAATGTAGTGCCACAGAGGGACATAGCATCATTCCGCCCCCAGAAATAAGAAAGAATGATAATAATGACAACACTCTCACAATAGTGATAAAACAATATATTATGAAAAGTATCCCTGGTGTAAATATTCGCCTGAGATTTATTGTGACCTACATAAAAGCCAGCTGTTAAAATCTTGTT
This sequence comes from Colistium nudipinnis, assembly GCA_016785305.1. Classification (NCBI taxonomy): domain Eukaryota; kingdom Metazoa; phylum Chordata; class Actinopteri; order Pleuronectiformes; family Rhombosoleidae; genus Colistium; species Colistium nudipinnis. Next base: position 1,017,707 of record JAFBJU010000458.1, read on the forward strand.
TCCATTGCAGTAAGCACCCTTGTTGCTTTGAGGAAGAGGAATCAGATAAGCTCCAGTGGAAATTGGCCCATTATCCAGCTGGGCAAAGAGTCTCTGTCACTTTCTCCCTGGTGCTTTCTTTCGCTCTCTGCCTGTTGTGTCCTTTGGCAAGAAATCGAACCCCATATTTCCCCTGATGGCTGTGCCGCTAGTGTGTAATTGGGATGTGTGATAGAGACACGCAACACATAGAAACACCTGAACACATAAATGTGTAAATGCAGTCAATTTCTTATCCATTTTGATTTTATCCAGGTTTATATATGCGATAGTCCAGCAGCCTCTCACACTCAAAACTTTTTTTTGTTTTTTCTACTGTCTTGACGTTTCAGATTCAAGTTGCAGTTATTTAGATACATCTCAATATCTATTGTGTTTTATCTGTTTTTGAAATTAAAACGGTGAACGAGTACATTTTCTTAGACTTAGTTGCTGTTTTGTCACCATCATCATTCTGATCAAACACTATGTCCTCCATTGAAGTTTTGTCCTCATAAGGCATCTGAGGGTTTAGTAACAGTTTGTTTCAACAGGGTTTGAACAGAGGCTTTGTAACCAACAGAAGTTGTGAAACCTGTTGGGATTGTTTACATTAACGGGTGACTTTGGCTTTCATGAGGTACTTTCAATGCTTCATGAAAGACGTGCCTTTTAAGGATACACACTGGACTTGTTTGAATATGTTTCAATACATGTAGGAAATCCCACCAAGAAACTTTTGCTAAGGTGAATAGAGAGATGCATTTGTCAAAAATAATTGACAAAGTGCTAACGAGATATTAACATCCTCAAAGGTAACACTGTTTCAGTCAGTCCTGGCTCCTTTGAGTCCTTGTCGGCAGTAGATAGGTCAGATTTGCACATTTTTATTCAAAATGAATAACAATATATGGTCTCGTATGATTTGGATCATTTGCCTGGCATGTTTGTTCCTTTCTTTCTTTCTTTATTCAAAGGGGTTAGAGTCGGGGGAAGGATATGAAGGCGGTGGTCGAGCAGTGTCTCAGTTTTCAGTTCACTCCGAGGATCTTGTCTCGTTTTAGACTTCAGCATATGGGTTGCATTAGTCAAATGTCCTTTAAGCCTCTGTGGCGCGTCTCTGCCTTGAGATCTGTTTGATTGGTACTTTACTCCAAGGAAATACATCAATTTGACACAACACCCACCGGGTTCCGCTGAAGTCATCTGGCATTAGAATGAAATCATAAAAAATGGGACAAAGTAAAAGCTTTCATCCCACCTGTTAGGCATTAACGTGTACAGTCAAATGGAGAAAAGAAACAATTAAAACAGTAACAGATCAGATACAGTAGAATGTGGGAGTGTGGGGCCTGTCCTTAAATGATCTGCGTTTTTGGCTGTCAACCTAGCACAGAACTGGTAAGCTCAGATGGAAAGTGATCTCAGCCCGCTGGAACACCTGGGGAGATTATCATGGAAAGCTATGAGTGTGTGTGTGTGTGTGTGTGTGTGTGTGTGTGTGTGTGTGTGTG
>JAFBJU010000458.1:1019447-1053686 GCA_016785305.1 Colistium nudipinnis
GTGTGTGTGTGTGTGTGTGTGTGTGTGTGTGTGTGTGTGTGTGTGAACTCGCTCAAACATGCCTCTGAGGCGCAGATAAAGTCCGTGCTTTTGTTGTGGTTGGTCCATTAATGCCGACCCTTGGTGAAATATGCTACGTTCACCACTAATGGATGTATTTACCTCCCTTAAATCAATGTTGCGGAGGCGTCTTTTTCTTTTTTGTAACTGGGACAGCCGTGGAAATTTATGGAGATCTAGCGTTGATCCCATATTACTAATATTTCCTCTTACAATATTCATGGTGTCCACGCGCATACTCGGTATACTTTTTAAAAACAAAACTTAAGGTTAAGTTTGTGTTGGCTATGTTCATCCATCTGTCCAAATTGCCTTCATCTTTGAACTTTTTTAAAGGAAACGTAGACCTTTCGAAAGTCCAATATCAAACCAATTGTGTTCATTCTCTTACAGCAAACATGCCTTATTTTGAGTACCATTGACAGAGGCAGAGGTAATTTCCTCTCCACACGCTGTGAAGTTGTTGTTGGTGCTATTTGTGGTTGTTGGAATAACAATAATAGGAGCAGGGCCAACTGACTCACCTCTCCAGAGCTCTTATCCAGCTCTCTAGCCTTCCTTGTTCCTCTTTATATCATTCAATGAGTCTAGCCCTTCCGATTCCTCTCTCCTTCATTGTAGTTCCTAATGTTTGTCATAGACCATAGTTCTACTCTTGAGTCTTGTACATTTACAGTCCATAAAAGTTGCCCTCCTCTGTCAGAACCTCACGTGACTTAACTTAATACGCAGTATGTCAGCAAGCCATGTGAGAAGAGATGCTTCTGTTTCCATCAAAACCCTTAAAAGTTTTGCTTAACTCTCCTAAAGAAGATTCAGACATGGTTAAATGCAACAGCTGCAGTGAGATTATTTGGTGTCAGGGTGGAAATTCCTCCAAAATGACGAAGCCTGTTACTTCACCATCTTGTGGATGTGGAGGAATTCTCCATGTTTTCAGGCAATGTGATGTTACAGAAATGCCCAGATAGAGCGGATAAAAGCAGAAATGTCTCACACCCACGTTTGGCTTTCATGCCTTCGAATACAGGAAGGCCTTTCATTTTAGCCATTAAAGGAAATGTGCTCAAAGACAAAGTGGACTTCACCAAACAGTGAAGCTTTTTTCTGCGAAGGGGTCGCGTCCTTTTTTCCTACCTTGGCGTTTCCTTCATTTATTTATATATCGGGCTATTCAACGAAGTGTCGATGGAATTTATCCTTGTTTAATATATTCCTTCAAAAAGCACTATGAGTAGAGCGTGAAATCAAATGTAAACAATGGTAAACGGAAGGTGATCACAGGACAAGCCGGAGGCTTATGCTCTTCTGTTTCCCAACCATCACTCACTTTTTTTTAAATAAAGTTGTAACAGTGGGAGTTGTTTGTGATATCCGAGTTGTGAAATCTAGGAAAAAAAAATGCAATTTAGCGCTCCTCTCCCTATTTCCCTATCCCCCCATTTATTATCTAATCTTTTCTCGGTATCACAGTATAAACCCCCTGCCACTCTCTGCTTCTCTCCATTTCTCTGCTCTCCTTTCGTGGAAATGCTCCGAGCACATCTCACTTCATCTCTCACACTCACTCTTTTCCCTCTTATTGTTTCACATGGAGGAGGAATGGGCTATATATTGTATTTTATACGTCACTGTGAATGTTTGTTTGAAAGAATGATAGAGCTGTTTTTAAAGTAGTTTGGTGCCCTCGTGGACTCGGGGGTAAAAGTCTGCTTTGACCACATGAGGTTTTACCAGGGGCAGCAAACTGCTGCTATCTAAGTCAGAATAAATAAATCAAGGGTATTGCGTGTGAGCATGTAAAAAAAATAAAAATAAAATACATTTCAAACATTGTTTTTCATTTTTTTTGCAGAAATTGTATGACTATAGCTTTTCACTGAGCCCAAAACCTGACTTGGTCCTTGCTTTATTTTCTTCACAGGCACTTTGACAATTGCTCAAAACCAACTCCGTTTCAGTTTTCAAATCACTGATAAATATTTAACTGAGTTGAGTTGCAACACAGCAGCATAGTTTGCCATATGCCTTGTTTTTTTTTAAAACTTTGTTTACTCTTTCGGCCCTGATATGGGTTATTATATATAGATATCTATATCTATCTATCTATATAGATAGATATAGATAGATATTTTACAGACGAGATCATGTGAAAAAGAAAGCCAGAAGTATTTAAACTTGACAATGTTTTTGTCTCTTTTTCTTCATTATTATGTATAACATTTAAATTTTTAGTTTAGTCATGACATCTATGTCGGTATTTAAATACTTTTACATAATAAACGCCTCCATAGATTTTTTTGTATATGATCCTTGGCTATCATTTTCATCTATTTTACAGCTCTTGGGTTCAGAGCGGGGAGTGGAATATTACTGATATATTATCAACGATTATTGCGTCTAAGTAAAGAGATGTTGTCTTGTAAGGTTATGCTGATAAGACTATATGGGTTTTTCCATCGTTTATAGTGTGTGTGTATGTGTGTGTGTACATATATAGATATATATATATATGTATCTATATGTATATATCTATCTATCTATATATATAGATTGCTATATGTACACACACACACACACACACACACACTGTATTAGACACTGGTGTCAGCTGTCAATAAATATTGTGTTTTCTGCATTTGAGCAACATTTGAGCACAAATTTGCAACAGACTTCAGAAGTGCGCAGGCTGTTTTTTGTTTGAGAACCAAAATGCTGCCAGATAGATTACTATGGTTTCGGATAGGCTCCTGCCAACCTCGCATGCACTAAACTTGCACTCGGACTCACAGGTAATTGCTCATAGAAACCACATACTTGATGTGATGGGGCAAAAGCAGTGCTTCCTCATATAGTTTCATCTGCTGTGAGCTATATTTGGCAACAGGGCAGCTGCTTGCATGAACAAGCCAACTATGTGCCGTGCACTGCACTGGATGGGAATCGCTTTTAAAACTACAATGAGCCAGGACTTGAGAAATGGCTGCAAAAACAGAAATGCCTTTCCATGTTGAAATCTGATCAGTTTGCTCAACTCTTTGTTGTTTTTTTAAACTACATTTTATTTTCAGGTTTCTAATTTGATGATCTGTTTTTTTTATGGTGATAGTTGAGTTTTTTTTTATCCTGGTTCTCTTGTAAAAGTGCAAAAAATAAAAAATAAAACAGGCAGAATGGTGCCATTTCACGGTAGCATTGTGCAAAGAAAAAAAACAGCCTCTCCTCAGTGCTCTCATTGCTGTGTGTTGGCAGCGTTAATTTAGCCTCTTCATCTTCATTAGTCTTTTTGCAGACAGAGATAGTGGGCGTATGTAAATTTAACCCTTCGTTAGAGCCATCAGTAATCTCCTCTGCTACTGTCGCTGCTGCAGTGGACATTTCCGCTGCATGTGCAACCTGTTTTCCAACACCAAACATGGCCAGTTTAATATCTCTGATGGCACACCTTCTTCTCTGCACATTGCCTCCTTTTGAAGTTGCTTAGTTAGTTTTTCAAAGACAATGATGTAAAATAAATTTACCGAGAGCCTGCAGGCTACAGGCCTGACCTCTGACCCCATTTGAAATCCCAAGATGTAAGCACATAATCTTATCAGAGATACAGTGCAGAAAAAAAAAATCAATTTAAAACTGCTACGCTTTGGTTGAGGTCAGAGGCAATTCTATTCACTGCTTGCTCGTGGGCATTTAATATATTGCCAATTCAATGATAGGAATCAATGGCAACCTCTCTTCGATTGTAGAAGCCAGGGATCTTTGCTAGTTATAATGTCTTTCTCCGTTTCATGTGACGCAAAGATTTATTTTCATAACCTGTGTCAGGGTCAGAGCTCGAGGTGATGGTGGGGCCAGATATTGTATTTCAGTCTCTGGTGAATTTTGTCTGTGGTTGTCTGACATTCAATAGTTGGTTAACCCAAGCCCTATGGCTCTTCCGCGTCGTATGTTTGGGCCTTTTCATGTGTTTAAGGCTGGTGAATACAGGCCAAAAATATGATAAAAATGTGTTGAAAATCATATAAAAGAAGCTGTTTTTATCATCAAATGATGTAGGACTGGCTTTGAGAGGTAGAAATCTACTCTCCAGCAGTAGGATGTTTATACCGCTATGGTTTACATGTTTATGGTCTATGTAAATATTGACGTTGTTGCGGTAAGCATATTGTTTTGCTCACAAGTACATGCTGCATGTCATGAAATGGAGTAACAATGCAAACAGACAGTCACATGGGCGCAGATGGCCTTTTGGTTTACATTTTGTCATTGTTTTATTGCCAGCATTATAATATTGAAAATGATATAAGCGGTGAGAGGGGGAAGTGATAAACTTTCTGCTGTGAGTGAGAGAAGAGGAAGAGGCAGAGAGAGAGAAAGAGAGCGACTGAGTGTGTGAGTGGGGGAGAAAGGGACAGGACACTTTCCGGTGGGTTATTTGTGGGGGGGCCAAAACATTGAGGTGCTAAATGAAAGCTAATTGCATTAGGGCACCAGGGGAAATGGGTGCTGTGTGACCTGAGGCTCTGGTCATCTATCTGATTTAAGACACACAATGTGTCAGCAGCAAATTGAATCTGCAGGAAGCAATTGAAGGTTCCCTGCAACGCACACACTTATTTTTTGTGCTGAGGTTACAACACTCACATTTAGATGCACGCACACGCACGCACGCGCGCGCACACACACACACACACACAGGCTTAGAATCCTCCACTTAGGCTTTTGCAGGATGGGTCAACACTCTGTCAACTGTGAGCTGGACATTTGTTCATGGAGTTGGATCATGGAATATGAAATGAAAGAAGTGCGGAAAAAATATAAGCAGAAACCACAGCAGCTTGAAGCATTCTAGGAGCGTATTGGATATTCTAGAAAATCATATTAAAAACATAATTTCTTATGCAAAAACAAATCTATTATGTTTTAACAGGATTACTATCGCAATAATGTAGAAACACAGAATAGAGAAAAAGAGACATCCAGGACAAAGAGACAGTACATAAATTTGCGAACAGTGTGTTTATTTCAGAGAAAACGTTAGAAGTCCTGCTTCGAAAGTGATATCGATCTAACACACGGACTACATTTCCTGATAAACATGCTTTATAAGGATGTGGCAGAACTTTTATGAAATGTTTCAGGAAAAACTTTGGAGATTGTGTCATTGCCCTTCATTCTGTTCCCTGTGGTCTACACCATGTGGCCCAATTTCCTGTAAAGCTCCACATTCCAATAGCATAGCTGCGCTCCGGGGAATTAACACGTGACCTCATCCAGCCTAAACCATAACCTTCTCAGAGAGGAACAGTAGACGTTTTGTCTCTCATGTAGCTGCTTTCTGTCACTCTCCTATTTTCAATATTCACATGGGTGTTTGTCATATCAGTAAGTTAACGTTAGGCATGATTTGGCATGATCCCTGTTACATATTTATATTTCATATTTATGTGATTTGTTAAGAGGGTCCAGTGCAATGCAGTGCCCTTGTTATAATCTGTTTTGACCACACTGGCATCTATGACAATATCCCTGATCATCACATGATGACAGAAAATAAACAGTGATATTGATTATGGTCTGAGTACTGAGGGAAGGCCTCTAACCATTGATGCTTCGATCTCTCTTTCAGGAACGCCGATTGGATCCTTGATCACTACACCCTCGATAGATTTGCAATGTGCCAGTAAATGCAGTGTTTATTGTTGTGTGTAGTGTAGTATAGTAGTAGGAAACTGTGGGCATTCCACTGTGAAGTATAATTTAACTGAGTTTGAGAGAAAAACTGCATTCAGGGCTGATGAAAATAAGCATTGAGTGGTTTATTTCAGAATCAGAGTTACAAGTCCCTTGGTTCTCTGCCATTCACAGTGGAAATCACTGTTATTAGATGTGACCCTGGCTACTTTGCTAAGGATGTTTTATCAGCACCTATGCCGGTGTATTTTATACAAGAGAATCCACAGAAATCATCTTCTGTAACAAAAGAGGAATACAACTTGTTTTTCTCCCACTTCACTTGAACTCAAAAAAAGTCTCAAAACTGACCTGATCTAAAGGTTTCGTGGATTATAACATTTTAATTTACCTTCATTTCTACATGCATATATATTTGGATCTGGTGCTCCTCTTGGTATGACAATAGTTTTGGTCCGTTTTTGTGCTGGTTTCTGATTGGCTAATAATATGGTTATGGTTTGCACTAAAGTAAATTCAGCTGAAAAACAGTTGATGACTCTCGGGAGGAAATGGATGGGATCCCGCTGCCTTAGCAATACAAACTCATCAGGCAACTTACTCATCCATAAAACCTGACATCTTCATTAACAGGTTTTGCAGCTCTGCAATATCACCTTTTCCGCCTCTGCTTCTGATGCGCTCAACACTCATAACTCATCTGGCTGCAAGGTCTAAATATAGAATTTGAACATACAGCCAGTGCTTGTCTTTTTGCCGAGTTTTGAATCACAAGGGAAAGACAACTGAAGCGTTTTCAAGCAGTGTGTAGGAGAGGGTGGGGACTCGGATGCGAGGAGGGGTGGGAGTCATGGCGGGAGGAGATGAGAGAGAAGAAAAGAGGGAGCCATCACACAATCACATGATGATTTCTGAAACAAGGGTAGCTTTATAACTGCGCTTCTCTCTAGCAACCAAAGGCTCAGTAATTCAAAGACCAAATACACACACACACACACACACACGGACACTGAGCATGCACACACGCAAGTGTATCTACAAAACACACATGCACACATACAGTTGGCTGTGTACACTTGTCTCCGGGTAGGTGAGTTAGATAATCCCATGACTCGCCTGACCTCCTCTGTACTCCCTGCCAGTTCTGACAGTGGATTGGCTGAGAGGCTGAAGTGGAGGGGGGGGGCTGCCCCAGCAGCAGTAATGCACATATTATATAACAGGCAAGTGAGGCGGGGTGAGGGAAAGAAAAAGGAGGAAGGAGTAAGAGGGGGTGGGGAGTCGGTGGGAGAGGCAAATGTGAAAAGAGGAAGTGAGAGTAGGGAAAGGAAGGAAAAAGAAAAAGTACAGTAAAACGATGAAATTGCACAAGGACGAGTTGAAATGCAGAGACATACTGGAATGGGTTACATATAGGGCTGCACAGTATTACTAAATAACAATTTGTGAAAAATCTGCTTTTCTTTCTTCTATATGGAATTAGTAATTTGTCAGTCAATGTTCTCAAATTGATGAGAATTCTTTCTTAATTTTCTTGAATGTTGTTGATGTGTATTTTGTTAGGGACTGCTTTTCAACCCTTTGTTTTTAGATTATATTTCACCCCTTCATGTATGTAAAGTAAAGCTCAGGGGGAAAAAAATGCAGATCTTCAACTTCTGTCACTTCTAATTGAACAATTAAAAGTGACGCATATAACAACTCGTGTGGGTATATATATATAGACAGGCTCGCGCGCACAAACACACACACACATGCACACAGATGTCTAAACGACATCACATTCTGCTGAATTCGAAAGTGTTCTCTAACCTTTGGACCCCGCTGTATATCTGAGGCAAACGTAAACTGTGGCAGTAGTTCATTTGTAAGTGGCTCGGTCAGGTCATCACAATGTGTAAAGTGTCTACTTTGTGGTAATTGAGTGATTCCAGCGAAATCTGAAGTTGAAAGTAACATGAATGAGTCACCGTTTCTCTGTAAACTATAGGTTGTCATGACTCACAGTGTTAAGATGGATCTGGCTGAGTTGTAACAGAGGAAGAAAGAGAGAGAGCGATTACGAGTTTTGTGAGTTCTGGGTTTGTGTTGATGTCGATGAGATATTACCTCTGGCTTCACATGTTTTAACCCTGTGGTGGTCGACTGACCAGTTTGTGTGTGTGGAGACTTTGCTTTATTCGATCTGTCCCTGTTCCGGAGCTAACACGAGCCAAGCAGCTGTCGGCACATATCAGGCTGAAGGCTTTCCAACACATACAGTGCAGATGAATTATTGAGCAGACTTTCACTTTCTGCCCTGTCTGTGATGGTTAGAGCATCTGCTGCTGGCTATCTATGTACTGTATATCTGACCGGGATATATATATATTTTTACATATGAATAATGAAGCAACCTTTGTAAATGGCGCAGGTGGTGTTAATGCAGGCCTACATTAATATATATTTGTATGTTTATGTTTTACAATTTTTGATTTAATGCAAATTTGATATTAAATTGTGTATTCAACATTCGCTTACTTGTTGAATGACAGTGAAATGTGGGTTCTGGGTTTTACTGAATTATCAAGAATTAGGTTAAATCAAATTGGCAGATCAGTTGCTATAGCCAAACCTTTTAGAAGGCCCACACTCTATCTCAGTACGCAGAGCATTCATGTGGTTCATCATGTGCCAAGAACTCCAAAGATCCAACGTATATGCTCTGAATATTTAAAAAAAATTATAAAACTGAATTCACATGTAAAGAAAAATCCAATCTGCAAACATGGCTCATGGAGTATGTGATCAAATATTTCCACGAACACATTTGCGATGCATATATGCAAGCACGTGTGTTCCACCTAATTCACATGTGTTTTTAATATGTTTTAACATGTGACATTTGTATGGTTTATCATAAAGGCATATTTTTTTGTTTAACCTTTATTTTGGATAGTGGAGACAAAAAATAGTGAGTGTGCAGTAAATGGTACTTTATCTCTATAAAGAAAAATTCTATTCTAATTTTATTAATTTTGTCATTTATTATTAAGCGTGTGTATATGACATAACACTAAACTTGACATTTCATGGCGTTTCCTCAGTCCCTAGCACTGTGATGGTTCACACGGTCCATCTCATACCTACTCCTCCCACACATTAACTTTGATCTGGATGGAAAACTTTAGCGTGCATGGGTTCCCACTGTAGTCACTGATCTATGGTTCCCTAGTGACACGGCGGGTCATTCCAGTTCAAACAGTCCTCCTGCTCATGTTCATGGTTCTATTAAATATGCTGACTCAACAAATATATTATTGTTTATGTAGAGATAAATAGGATTGTGCATTGCTGCAGATATGTGCTCTCTGTTGCTGCAGGATATCATTTAATATATCTTTTTTTTTTTACTTTCAAGTCCTAAACTTGTAAAGATGTTGTTGTTGTTCTTCACACAGATTTTTTTTTTGCAGATAGAGTTGGAAGCGACTGGCAACATGCCTCAAACCTTTAGCACAGTCTCACTTGCTCAGATTTATGATTGGTTGCCTCTTTCTCAAATCTGTTTGTGCACACTAGGGGAAAATATGGGCAGAGGAAAAGCAGCTGGCAAAGACTTGCAACCTACTTTGTTTCTGATCATTCACGTTGCTCAAGTCCCTCCTGGAAATATTGTTGTGATGATTTTGCGCATGGTTGTGTTTGCTTATTATAAGTTGGTGTTGGTGTCTATGCACACGCGACTCTCTGTGATGTATTTATTTGCTTCAGATTTGCTCCTTTTCATCTGCACACACAAGTCACACAAATTGCTGAGCATTTGTGCGCAGGACTGAGTAAGTGCACTTGTGTGTTGCACCGTGGTCCAGTATGGAGGCATTCCTAATGAGGCTTGAAACTGCACTGCCTGGCTCAAAGCCACGTTTGTTGGCAGAGTGATAGGTGGAGCATGTGAGTAAGTGGGAGGGCAGGTGCGTGGGTGGGTGGTGTTTTTTAATTTCACACACCACCCTGTGGTTATTTTTCGTTACCATCATTCTGAGTCATGCCCCAACAGAACACCATTCGAAACGCTAACAATCTGAATTGTAAAAACAAAGACCGCATAAATGCCCAAACCTGCTTCACTTGGGGAGTTTGTGGCTGTGTCATGTGATCTCCTGCGTCACTGTCTTTTTTCTTTTTCAAGGGTCTGCGATAAGCAGCATAAATCAAACGTAGCCCACAAACTAGTGTTCACTGCAGCATCCTCTTAACTTGAAGCAGCTATGTTGGATTTGAGTGAAGTGATGAGAGCCATCAGAATAAGCTCATAACTAAAGGGGGGGGGGGTCTCTCATTCGCATTAATGCTGTTGTAATTACAAGTTGTGGTTTGAGCCCTGAGTAATTCTAATAATATAAAGTCATGGTTGATCCCATGTTCGTTTTTATGTTGCCATTTGGTTTGTTTACCCACGTCACAGTGATATGAATTTTCTGTAATTCCCTTTGAAGAAAAGCAGACTTACAGAATGTTGGCCTAAGCTCTTCTAACCGTGTGTGGGTGGACCTTTGGGACCGGGCCTTTTCTAGTGGAAATCGAGGCGTTCAGGGACTCCTGTGGCAATGACAGACACACCATTCAATCCTATTTTTAGTCTAAACAGAGACCTATGCGAGACCTATGAGAGAGATCTATGCAGAGAGTTATAACAGGTTGTGGCCTGGATAAGTTTCAGAATGAGCCATACATAGCCATTTAGGTGCTAGTCATGCAACCTTTATGGTCTGAGGTTGAGTTATGCATAATTTATGTTTGAACAAACCTTTGGCACTGGTGTTCTTTTGGCCATATTAATAAAACCCAGTCCTCTTTTGATAGTCATTGCAGAGATGTTCCCAGTTTCATTTCCAGTTTCCGTTTGACCTTCTGTTTTAGCACCAGGCGAGGACTTCCAACTGTGTTTGAGCCATCTGCGAAATGGTTTGATTGTACATATTCCTTCATTGTCTCCAGTTCACATGAGCAAAGGGGTTGTCTTTCCAATGACCATGAGGCACCCGCCACTGTAAGATTATCCTGGTGTCGCAACCAGGGCTTCCATAACACCTCAGCAGTGCCGCAGGCTGATGGCCTCCGTGCCAAGCCGCATTGATGCAGTTAGTCATGCAAAAGGAGCCCCAACTATTTCGTGCGTACACATTAACACACCTTTTAGTAGGCCGACATTTCTGTATTAAAAATCCGTTTTCACTGTGTTTGGAAACAATCTATATCATTGAAATTTTAATTTATTCATTGAATTCCAGAAATAAATGAACTTTTCCTGAATATTCAAATTCATTGAGCTGCACCTGTATATGTATATAGGATGGGGGTGGCTCCTGGTCTGGTTTTATTTATAAACTCACCTCACACTCTAGAGCATTACGACAGTATCAAGGCCGAGATATCTATAGGCCTTCATGTAAAGGTATTATCAAGTTTAGCATGCCAGCTGCGTAACATCAATCCCATATACATTCCATGTAGGGCAAAAACAATTAAGGGCAAGCAGGGGGGGGAGATCACATGTCTCTCACCAGTCTAGTGTGTATGTGGCCACTACACACCCCGATAACCTCGACATGTTGAGAGTTTGGATGTAATGCGCCTGACGAGTTGTTTTGGGTGCCTCGTTAATCTTTACACTGCCATTCAGGTGTCTCAGTTGCTTTAAACCTAATTACAGACAGTTGGGGATAATGACAGCTCTGTGTGCGCACTTATGCTCCACGAGAGGTTTAAACAAGGCTTTTTACATTGGAACACAATTGGAAAGTGAGTTGAGACAAACCTGTTTCCCTGTGGTTTCAATGGTGCAACTTTTTTTCTTCTTTTGCTCCATCAATGTGCCTTTTTTTTATAGCATTTATACAAGAGGCCATCTGAGAGAGATGTGGGGGAATGTTTTTGCCGTGTACCAGGGACAGGGCTGACAGCCGTTTGAGTGATGTTAGGTCTAGGCTAGGCCCTTCAGGGCTCGGGACACGTGGAACGGGTGCTGCAGCATTTTCCTAGACGAGAAAACAATCTATACTTTCCATCGTGCTGGTAAGCTTTTATGCTGTGATGCTTTGCTCCAGGAGAATTACAGGGTTGTAAATGCATTCTGTTAAGAAGAACATCCAGGTCAGAGACGGATCAAGGACAGGTCCACGCAGAATATTGAGCTTTTAGCAGTGATTCACTGGGCTTAATTACTAGAGAGCTGATGTCATGTCCAGGGTGAGCTTTGCTCAACTAGTTTTTGTAACTCAATAGAATCTCATTCAAAGAAAAAAACAAAAAAAAACTGCTTGGTCCTCGTGGTCTAGTCAATCTGCAGTTGCTGTGTTGCAGTTGTTGTGATCACGCACCATACTACGGCCACCACAACAAAAACAAGCAAAGCTACACGGGTGCTTGGAATTTTTTATGTAGTGCTTAAAAAACACAAATCTCTCCAAAGCTCCTTTCTAAGGGACTTTTTTCAACTTTATACTTCTACACATGGGATTTTCCTTAGCTCTTTAACGCAGGAAATGTAAATCATTAATAAGAAATATTACAAAATCAAATCAAATTTAACTTCATTCTGTAACTAACATTGTCCCCAAATCATTTTTAGACTATGAACAGAAAAGTATTTTGGTGGCACAATAACTTTCTGTGTCTGCATGCGACCAAATGGTTTTCGGGTCTCCTGACATCCGCACAACAGCCATGTCTGTACACATTAATGACCCTTGTGCACCCTGCCTCCTTTTTCACATACACCCTGATCATTTCTTGCAGATCACCCAGTCTCATGTTTCCCTTTTTCCCCCCTCTCTGTTTATTTTGCAGTTCATCTCCCAGACCAGGAGAGAACAGCAGTCCTGCAGTGCCGGGCCAGACCAAGCCCAGCGGGCAGACCCACAAGATCTGTCTGGTGTGTTCAGATGAGGCGTCAGGATGCCACTACGGGGTCGTGACCTGTGGCAGCTGCAAAGTGTTCTTCAAGAGGGCCGTCGAAGGTTGGTCTCATTCGCCCAGACGTGACATGAAGACAGTTGATAGCATTTACACACATTTTTGGGGAGAGACGGTTTAAAGCCTCTGTACGCACATCATGTGTTTTAAACCATTATACCCTAGAACTGTCAGTCAAGCTTAGCTTTGTCCAATATAGTCTTGAGAAGTGGTCTAATCATATGATATATTATACATCCCCCGCTTTATACACTTCGTAGTCATGGTTAACTTAAGTCACATTTTGTTCATTACGTTGAATTGCAGACGATCCGCTCCTGAAGCTGTTGTACATGTCTGCTTTTTGTCTTTGTTTTTTATGCGGCGGGAAATTAAATCATATCTTATAATCCGAAATCAGAGGGGAATAGTAGAGTTGTTGTTGAGCTTAAGTAGACGCACATCATGTCGTTAAATAGTTGTGGGTTCGAGTAATGGTCCTGGCCTGACCTGTTCTGCATCAAAGCGGCAACAAACAGGATCAAAATGACTCATAATTTTGATCGATAACGAAAAAGATGACCTAAATCTCCAAATAGATTATTACCATGACCCCCTTCCATTTAACATAGTTGTGCGTTATAGAGTAGTTTTATATTAAGCTTCTTCACTTCAAACCTGTCTTGTCCTAAAACAAATTGCCTTGACGAAATTGCCTTTTGAAGGGAGGGGCAGGAATGCATATGACAAACAGAAAGTGATTTGTGTCAAAGGCTCTCTGACATGCATGCCATCGGCCCTTTTACTTCTCGGCCATGCATGCACATCCATTAACGATGATGCCTAGGTGAAAAGAGTAGCTAAGTCACTCAATCAGTTATTACTGACCCAGGAATGGAACTTAGTGCGTAGAATTTTAATATTATCATTTTGATTAGTAGACAGACACTCCTTTCCTTTTAATTTAATTCAGTGACGGCCTATTTCTGTTTCCTCAATATCTGCGACGACCATTGTGTGTGGGGGGAAAAAAAATGGGAGTGAGACACTTAAAAGTGGGTAATAATTACTGTGAATCTAAGTTGATGGCGGATTGTTTGAGCGAAACATAGCTGGTGATGTAATAAAGCAAACTTCGTTTTAGTTTCCGGCATTTGGTAAGGCATTTATTTGAGGCAATTATAGTTTTGGAAAAGAAGACTAGAATACTAAACAGAAATTAATGTAGACACATGAGTTGTTATGTTTTTTTTCCCCCGAAGGTTGTATGCGAAACTGTTATTTAGCACATTGGCTTTTTATTGCGGTGCTGCCATAATATCCACGCATTCAAATGGAAGTTTTTTTATAAAAAAAAAAAGTTGCTTACAGGAGCACTGAGATATGTTATTCTTGTTTTTCTCCCCCTTCTCCATTCTCTGGTCGTTGTCTCTTTGGTGAAGGATGGAGAGCAAGACAAAACACAGATGGTAAATAAATGCACTTTTAATAATAACAGAAATAATATGAATAATATTCAATAATTATTGTAATGATGATGATGATGATGATGATAATGCTGATAATGCTGATGGTAAAATGATCACCTCTGATTTTCCCATGTCCCTCTATTCCTTCAGCACTGAAATATGACCAATCTGCCTAGACAAATATGCTGTATCGTTCCTTCTGCCAACTATCAGTGAATGCATGCAAATGATCTGATGCGAAACTTCAGATAGGCGTAAACAGCCTGCTAATGATTTATTGCTCTTGAGTTTCTGCTGGGAATGCTCCACCCCGTCACCCTTGTAGGTGGTGGAGCCAATGATTGCAAATCACATCCTGCCCCAAATTCACCCAATCTCTTAGCACTTGACCCACACTAACCTCCTGAGATCTGTCAGAAGTCACCCCTCCAGTGTTTCCGATCTTCCCCTGTTGTCTCTTTAGTTTTTTTCCACATTTTCTGTGTTCCACTGCTGCTGAGATTTGTATTTAGGCAATGACGTGGTTTCTTCGTAGGCAATGATAGACATAGTCAGACAAGAGTTTTCATAGAGTCCAACACATCAAGCTGCTTGATAAGGATACTGGTAATAACATCAGAGGTGTTTTCTGATTCCCAACGTTTGACATGTTTAGCTTCCTGCATCCTACATTGTTAAAATGTGTAAGCCTGCCATATATTACACAGATGAGTGAACCTTTCAGTCCAAGAGAATCACCTTTCATTTCTCAATGGATGCCCTTTCAATAGAACACAATCTTGCATCAACAAGTGAACACACTTAAGAGGTCATAAATCATCATCACAAATATCCAGTTTCATGTGTAAGCAAAAATAATTTAAGCCAGAGCACTAATAATCTATTTTTACTGTGAAAAACACCTGTCCACATTGGATCGTACAGCTCAATTTACGCCCCCCTCTCAAGATAGATGTTATGCATTTCAATGTTTACGTATATACTATTATGAGAATTAAATTCTTATTTCACTATTTCCCTTTTGCTGGTCACTTGACGTATGATACATCCATCTCACTTCACATGTGCTCGCAGTCGCATGATTTCCTTGAATCTAAAGGAATCGATAAAGCAGAATGAGGATTTACGTGAAGGGAGGATTTAAACTCGTGTTTTTTGTTAAACTAAAAAAAAAGAGGTAAATCCAGGTTAAAACTCTGGACCACCTTGCTGTGAGTTTACAGTTGTAGCCGTTACATTGTGGCCCAAGTGTGACGCAGTCAGAGGCTTCACCCAACAGTGTGTGTGGGGGCTGCCAAGTCCTTGTTAAGAGATGAGGGGCAGGATAAGGGAGCGAGGATATCAGTGGGAATCAGCTGGCACTTTTGACACCACAGATGGCTGATTACGCTGTTGTTTGCAATGTCTGCCTGTGATTATCAGTGAAGGCTGCAACTGGCAGCTCCCAGGCTGCTATCTTGCTGTTACAGTCTTGCACACTAATACGACATAATATTGCAACCACACTAAATATTATCCTAATAGTTACATGTATACATTGATTTGATCATTGATTACATATAAACTACTACATTAAGTACTCTTACTTGTAAACATATCATTAAGCTGAGCTAATCATTTGCTTGATGGTCCAGATTTATTGTTTGCAGGTTCTCTTGGTGCGTGTATTTCAGTTGCTGCACCAGACAATGTGATGACCTCTGCATCACTTGCAGTCAACGTGGAGCAAAGAGTTCCCAGTACACTAAAAAAGCCTATAATAGGGTTTCCATGTTGTTATTTATCATATCGTAATATCTTCGTATATAGCGTTCTTCGTGAATAATGTATTCTGTTTTCATATAAGTGGTGATTTAGGTGCCTATTATAGTCACGCTGTTATCCACAAGAGGCAAATGGTCCTTGATAAAGCATTCTTTTCAACATTGCATTTTGTAAATGGGAGATTTCAAGTCGTGTGATATGGTTGTAGATTTGAAATGATTGATAGTGCTGCTAGTAAAGTGAGATGCAGAATGCCCGTCTGTAGTTTTGGTCACATGTCATCTCTTTTTAATTCATCTTAAATGCATTAAGTTCATGCAGCAAACACAGACCGGTGCATGGTTTGACACAAGAGGCAGCTTTGATGTAAAATCATGTTTCACTGACATGGAAATCACTTCGAATTTGAGTCCATTTTGATTGTAGCTAATTAGGACAATTGGATTTCATAGAACTTGTGTTATTCCCAAACCTAGTAAATGGCCATGGCATGATGTCATGGGACATCCTCTTATTCATTTGGTCCATTAGATTGATTGTGTCTCAGTCTGAACTCAAGAGGAGTGTGTCGATGCCAGAAAAATGAGATTCATGTGACTGTGTCACACAAGTACTGTATGTGCCGAAAGCACCAGGCCACTTCCACTGTAACACGATGTGAAATAAATCTTCCAGGCTGGACCATAAACTATTCGGCTTCATCACAGCACACTATGATATTACATTGTCGGAGCTCAGACTAGAGCTGATGATCCCTGTACACTTTCCATTGGAAAGTATATAGGACAGGTGTACAGGACTACCCCACAGAGGTACATCTATCATGTCAGACAGATATAGCTCGGTGGAGAGCCACATACTGGGCAGGGAAATCACAAAAGCATTGTGAGATGGACTAATCCATTGTTGGGGTTGATCTTTTCATCAGATTTGATGAAATACAGTGTGTTCCTGTGACTAGTGTTGCTCACACATCACTGACATGTATAGCATCAAAAATGTTTGAAAGAGCCAACACGTCTTTTGGCTTCTGCAGTGAAGATATATTGTTGCCTCTTATTGATCACATCTCTGGTTTATTTGCCCACATCCGAATTGAGTCAAGCCTTGATACTTGGCTAGCAATTCATTCAATTCAGATTTTTTTTAAGCGTGAAAGCATTAAAGACCTGTGGTAAAATGTGCAACAATGGGGCTGGTGGCTTTGTGGTCCTTACCTGATTGTTGGCCTTACTGTGGAATCAGAAGGTGGTTAGTGGGGTCATAGAGCAAAAAGCTCTGATGAGTCATCCTCAGCTATTTAATATGGCTTTTTCCTCCTTTTTTTCCTTCTTCTTCCTCTCCTTTTTACAGGCCAACACAACTACCTCTGCGCAGGGAGGAATGACTGCATCATAGATAAGATCCGCAGGAAGAACTGTCCAGCCTGCCGCTTCAGGAAATGTCTTCAAGCCGGAATGAACTTGGAAGGTAAACAGGCTGGACTACATTCAAAAGCACTCACAAGTTGACTCTATGGTTGCGTGGCAGTTAAAGTCGATTTTTTTCTCCTAAAATGACGCATATCCGGGACATACGAAATCATTATGAAGACGGGGTATATTTGGCCGGAAAGGATTTGATTGAAAAACGTTGGCATGGCTTTGTAGAGGAATTGTTTTTTATGATTTCATTTAGATCATTTAATCTTGACAGCAATTTCAAATATATAAAACATTATCCATGTCATTAGTACCGTGACACTGCTACCCCAATCTCCACAATGGTAGCCAGTGGGCCTGGCTTCTGTTTAACTCAGCATCACCCATCTATATTTTAGTTTTAAATTTATGCCACTACTAAAAGTGTGGTTAATGAAGGAGATGATGACTATAGTACTTTCTGTATTCACCGTTCTATGACAAAAAATCACTGTCTCCCCTTTTACTCAGTATATTTTATTTTGACTACTGTTTCTACCTCTTAGGCTCTCATTTGCCATTTTATTACCAGAGGAATAATATGGTATTATTAAGACAGCGCTTTGTTTGTCTCGATGCTAACAATGACTGATATGATGGAAAAGATATTCTGCGGCCTTTGAAAATCTGTTTAGAGCTTGTGGATTTGATGGTTTCAAGGTCTGCAAACATGAGAAAAACAAGATTGGTCCTTAAAATTGGCGCAGAAATTGAATAAATGGCTTACAGTCTCGTATCATGCCTAAACTCAACAATACGCCACAGCTCTTTGGAAAATGTGTTTTCCCAGGGGAATTGTTGAATGTGAGCACAATTATTAGGCCACAATACAGTACCAATGTGGGGATAAACACTTGTTTACATGGACCTTGAAAATCACTGACAATTTTTCATTTGTGCCATCCTGTGTGGATCTCCTGCGCAGAGGAGAGAGCACTTGCTCCTCACACACAGTGATCAATGCCTAAGGCAGCCACTGTAAAGCTGAAGTCCATATCCTTGGCTCTCCAGATGATCCTTGAAATACATTTAAAGGAACACAATAAAGCAATTGAGGTGTATCCAGATTAAGGGAGATGGACACATGTGTGGGAGCCACAGGTAGTTTTGGTAGAGGTGGAGTTAAAGTAAAACATCCGATGAAGTGCTTGGGACCTTGTTCTTTGTGTTATTTCCAGGTCTTTGGCTAATACATTGTCATCAATACTTTGTATAAATGCTATACAGTGTGAGATTTCATCTTAACACAGCCGTGTTTGTCAGAGAGAGGTGAACATAGTAACACGGGGGAGGGAGAGAAAAAACAGAGAGGCTTTTGATGGACGTCAGTGCATCAGCAGGCTAACTGCCACCAGAGAGGCTCTTAGTTGCCATAGAAACACCAGGAGAGGAAATTAAAAAGGTAGAGGGATGGGAAGATTCACGTTCTCATGATAACCTCCCACCCCCTGACATGTTTTGCACATTTAGCGGGGGAACATATCTAAAATGATTCCCAGAAAAATCTAAATGTTGTGAACAAAAACACAACAATTTGCCATCGCCGCTGTGGCACTCAAGAGAAAAACTATGAAACATGCAAATTTGTTTCTAAGAAATGGAATGGTTTGGGGATTTTGCCACTTATTCCTGGGCACAAACCTGCATGATGCATGTTGACCCTTTAGTGGCCTGTATGCCTAACATGGTGCTCAAGTTCATATCAGCCCGTTATTTTTTTGTATTATGGGGTTTATAGTCTTGCTACTTATGTTGGGCTTTCACATTTTTCCTTCATGAAATAAATGTGTTAAATACACTATAATGACAATTATATTACTGGTCCTATATTTGAGGCTTTGGCGTGCAACAGGAGCTTTGCAGCCATTACTCACAGCTGTTGCTCAATATGTTCTGTCATTTAATAGACCCAATGAATATTGTCGTATTAATTAAAAAGAAAAGGTAGTGTGTTCAACTAATAAGAAAAATAATGATTCACTGCATCCTCAGGGAATTTAGTTAATTACCCCCAAAGCTCAAGATATATTTCCTGTTTCTGCATGTCCTGGAGGCAGTTTTCTGTTATGAACTGTTTATCATTTCATCAGCTGTTCTCTGTTATTCAGGTTCTGTTAGTACTATAATTATAAATCATTTGTTTGAGAATTGTAAAATTTGCTAAACGCCTTTATTTAATTTTTCTCCTCTGTCCCTCCCTCAGCGAGGAAAAACAAGAAGATGATCAAGATGCAGGTGCAGCGGCCACCGCCACCGTCCGAGCCCGTTGGCAGCATGCCGGTCGCCGTCATCCCCAGAATGCCTCAGCTTGTGCCGACCATGCTGTCCGTGCTCAAGGCCATCGAGCCCGACATCATCTACTCGGGCTACGACAGCACGCTGCCCGACACGTCCACACGGCTCATGACCACTCTCAACCGGTTGGGCGGCCAGCAGGTCATCTCCGCAGTCAAGTGGGCCAAGTCCCTGCCAGGTAAGAGCTGGGGTCCGGGTGCATATCTCTGCTCGAGCGAAGCGTGTCACTGGCTGCGAGAAGAGGCCTCGAAAAACCCTTGAGTGTAGCACAGTGGGATAGAAGCAGTGGTGGAAAAACAAAGACACATGTTCAGTCATTTGAGGCTTTTAGCACATGCAGCTGGGCGGGGAGGTTACATCACCCCGAGATAAAACTGGAAGACCAGACATTGCAGACTAGACATTCAGCACATAGTGGCAAAGCGTTGCCTTTTGCCCTCCGGTGAAACGAGCGTCTGCTCGCCATTCCTCAGTAAAAGTAAAGAAACACGAGTAGCCGCGAGTTCACTTGCGAGAAAATTCTAAATATGTGGCGTTCGCTGTCGAGAAGTGTAGACGCATGACGATGCAATTTTGGGTTAAGGCTGCTAATCAAGGGGGCCTGGTTCACGCTTGGGCCGTTGGGCAATTAGTCTATCAAAAAACAAAACGGCAACAGCGGCCATGTAATAAGATGGGACCTGTGTCATTTTAGTCCTTTGATTTTAATCAGAACATGACCAAGGTCAATGTGTTTGAATCTGAAGTTTTGGTCTCTTCCCACAGCCTGTGTCTGTCTTTGTTAAACACATTAAAATCGGCAGATCCATTGTCAGGGTCGTTTTAGCACGCCTGAGTGTGAAACTGTTATTTCAGCATCCCGGATTATATGATCTAACAGTGGAACATTTCTGAGAGGCTGTCAGAGGAGGAGCAAGTCATGGCTTATAGGATCCAGTTCATACAGGGGTGTATATTTATAGGTTGATGTTGTCTCCAGTAAGGTCAGATCCGGTAATAAACATAAAAATAAGGTTGAATTTGAAGTGACACGGAAATTTTAATCGCTAAAGTATGATTTTCTTTTCTTTTTTTTTCTTTTTCTGCCTCATATTCATATCTGTCTGAAAAGAAGGCACATGACTTGGTAATCCAAATCTTTGCTCAGAGATTTTCTTTTTTTTCTCTAATTGTTGCTGTTGGTCACTCCAAAGACGTAAGATCAGATCTCTCAGAAATTCTATGATTTTTCTTTTTTTTGTTTTGTTGCTGTTACAGTATGATGAGGGAGAATCTGGCTCTGGTCTTCTTGTGTTTGCGTTGTGTACAGCTGGCGGGCTGCCAGGGTGCAAGTGAGGAAAAGCTCTCGGGGAGGAAGGCTCTTGCGTAACGGCCTCGGTTTAAGGCAAATCTAAAGTGAAAGGACTTCTCATGTGCAGTTCCACTTTTCAAGTTTGGACAGTGTGGAAACAAGTCAAGTGTAACTTAAATCCACTTTGAACATCGACTTAACTCCGAAGTTTTTAGTTTTGCGGGAGCCAGCTTTGTTATTGGATTTGAACAATTATTTTTGGATTCTCCCTCTCATTGCTGTTTTAACACAACTATCTGATCTGACGCGTCTAGGTTTCCGTAACCTGCACCTGGACGACCAGATGACCCTGCTGCAGTGCTCCTGGCTCTTCCTCATGTCCTTCAGTCTGGGTTGGAGGTCGTTCGAGCAGTGCAACGGAAGCATGCTCTGCTTTGCCCCCGATCTCGTCATCAACAAGTACGTGCCTCGCCTAGCTGTTGTGTGTTCACCGGAGGTACACACCTCCAGCATGTATCCTATTTGGCGTACATTGGCTGTTGGAAAAGGCCAGACCTGTGTAGTTCAACAATAGAATAAAGACATTTAAAAAATATTTGCTTATTGCCAAAGCACATTTCCTCATGCAGACAGAAGAGAGTGCATCGACTGCATACAGAACCATACATTATTGATAACCAGGCCAAGGTAGTACAGCAGCTTGTTAATTACAAGGCCTCATTACTTACACAGTCACTGGCTGCACAAAAAGATTGTGTCAGTATTCACCACAGTGATTATAGTCCCGAGAGGAAATGGTATAAAAGCTAATCTACAAAAAAATATCTACAATCTGTTCCCATGGCGCTGCTTCAATTTCAGCCATATGGGAATTAAAAGCGCATATTAAATACTGCAAAATAAAACACTGTGGCATTAGTTCATATGACCACTGACTCCGATGTGGCCATGTGGTAGTTGCCTGAAGTACAGTCCCTCTTTTTCCTTCGAAGTCTACATCTTTTTTTATTTGTTGCTGAATGACAAAGGTGCAACAAACTCCTCTTCATTGGGACAAGAGGGAAAGGACTGAGCCTTTCTCAGAGTCCTTCCCAGATGACATGGGGAGGGGGGTGGGGGTAAAAATAGATATGAAAGGTGAAGAGGGCACTGTCTGTAGCACTGGAGTTGGCCAGGAGGAATAGACGGCCATAAACCCAAAGCCACAAATCCAAAGAATGTACATGGATATTGATTTCAGAGGTATAACGCAGTGCGTGTTGTGTGTTGGTGGGAGCGAGGTGTGAAAATCCATCAGCACTACTTTTCACAGTCCGGTTTCCTCTCGCAGGGCTGAAGCGCTTCCCTGCTGGGGCTGTTTATTGAGGATTGAATAACAGGATGAATGAAAGAGCTTCAATCTAATCTGTATGTCTCCCTTCCCCTCCGTTTCCCCTCTCGTCTCTTCGCTTACTCCCCATCTCTTTTCTTGCCCTCCTTTCAGAGAGCGCATGAAGCTGCCCTTCATGAGCGACCAGTGCGAGCAAATGCTGAAGATCTGCAATGAGTTTGTCCGACTGCAGGTGTCCTATGACGAGTACCTGTGTATGAAGGTCCTGTTACTGCTGAGCACAGGTAATGGACCCACACACTGCTTTGAAAATCCATGGTGCATTTCATGTTTTAATATTTCATAGACAAGATGATTGTGCACAATTATGCACTTTGTCTTTAGTCCACCTGAACATATGAAGTCCACTATCTTTTTTTATCTCAGAGGATAAAATTCAGGGATCCAAACACTTGCAAATTGCATCAATAGAAGCACACCACCTTCTCTATTTGGATTTGATCTTTTGCCAAAATTGGACTCGTCATCATAGTGTAGGTCTCTTCTGAACAATTGTTCATTGGTTGTCAGTGATTTGCTTGAGTTATTTTAGAATGGACAAATAAATGAAGGCCATTTGCCAACCTACTGTTGGCATAAAAAAAAAAAGATTGAATGCTTATCAGCCCTCGCTTGCCTCCCATCTAAAAAGCGTAAAATTGATGGGCATCTATGAAATCCGAGTGCTCTGCATTTACTACCATTAGAAATCACCAGAATAACTTCCTACACCGTAAAACATCATTACAATTTCTGACGTTTTCTCAGTTATTCCCCTTGAGAGAAATTTTTTTTCCTTCCAACCTTATATCAGACTTGCAGGTGAAAGAAATGCACTTAGGAGGTGATTTGATCATTATGCAGACAGAATGACATTTCCATAGCAAGCAGTGGGCACATGCATGTACCCGAGAGCTATTTCCATCTCCTCCATGCAGGGATGGTTGCATCATTCTTTGTGCACGTGACAGGTTCCTTTATTTGCACGTACTTGTCGGGTACTTTCCCCCACTGCCCAACCTGTAAATGCATAATGTAGAAGCGGGAGAGCACTCATCTGGTAACGTAGATCGGAGAGTATTAAATTCTGATCCTGCTCTCTGTGGCTGCACGTAATCTGCAGGTCAGTGACTGTGGCCGTGGCTTAGCCTAGGCCCAATGCCAGACACCAGGCTGACAGGGAATCCATAATGTGTTGACATGGTTGTTATGAGAACTGCATATTAATGTTTTTCATCCGTTTGGGATTTTTTTAGGTTCTTACCAGTGACGGCGCTGTGAAAACGCTCGCCGCGTGGTCAATTAACAAAACGGCACAGCATTTGATCTTACATTTAACTTCGCATATTTGTTTTTCTTAGTAGCTGCATGTGTGTATTCATGTTTCCCCAGCATTTCCTCAGGGTCTTTGTTGGGGTCCCACACAGAAAGTTTTAATGCCTTGTGCTGTTTGTCGTAGCAGTAAACCGGACTTGGACTAAGACAAGTAGAGACCTTATGGAGGGACTTTTTTTGATTTTTTTTAAGACGGAGGTAAATCAAAATGTATATGATCCTCTTAAGGTTCCCTGTGGGATTGACTCTTATCAGAGCGGTGTGTCCTTGGTCTGATGTGGATATATTTGCAGTGTATGTCAGCGTGGACCCGCGTTTACCTGCGTTTGTCTTTGTATGTGCGTGCAGTACCCAAAGACGGCCTGAAGAGTCAGGGGGTCTTTGACGAGATCCGGATGACGTACATCAAGGAGCTGGGAAAAGCCATCGTCAAGCGAGAGGAGAACGCCAGTCAGAACTGGCAACGCTTCTACCAACTGACGAAGCTCTTGGACTCCATGCAGGAGGTCAGACACACACACACCAAAACAGTATATGGTATCATGATTTAGGTGTTATTGTCTCTTTGCTTTATACAGAATTCACAACATATTGAAAATGTTAAGGTCGTTATATATACTACAAAGTTTGCTGCGTGTATCGTGTATACGCTCCCAGATCCCACTCTGTGCATTATGTTCCAGTCGGCTCTGTTTCAGCTCCTCTCGCCCTCTGCTGTTCTGCAGAGCCCTCCCAGTTGCAGATGTTAAGATCTGCTGTATGTGGACCCGCAGCTAATTTAGAGATGAGCTTTTAGATAAAAAAGAAACAACACCTAACAGGTGCTTATTAATCGGGCTGCGTGTGTGCCTCCTTGGGTCTTTCCCACAGATGGTCGAGGGCCTGCTCCAGATCTGTTTCTACACCTTTGTGAATAAAACGCTCAGTGTGGAATTCCCGGAGATGCTGGCGGAGATCATCACCAACCAGATACCAAAATTCAAAGACGGGAGCGTCAGACCTCTGCTGTTTCATCAGAAAGGACTGCCTTAAGCTGTGAAGCGATGACTTTAATCCTCCACCAAGAGCACAATACCTGTAGCCTCACGAAATCCTAAATTCAGTCTCAAATACAACCGCTGAGCTACCCGAGAAGGCCCGACTATGGACCTGCAGCCTTTGGACTTGGCCAACTGAGAAGAATTTACTCCCCCAGAGGAAAAACTTTGGCTCTGAATGTCTTTGTGTGCTTTTTTTTTCCCCCTCCCCAAAAGCTCCTCACCCTTTACGTCTTTTTTTTTTTTTTTGTCCACCGACAAGCCGACCCCCCCTGGAGCCACCTTTTCCGCCCCTCAACTTTATGACACACTGTGTCAACACTGTTGAAGCTCGCCCTCCCAAGTTCAAGATGTGAGAAGAGGAAGAGCACCTATGCTCAGCTGCCCGGCTCGTCTTTTGTGGGACCGTCCCAGATCCACTGTGCAGAAAATAGTAGAGTGTCCACTTGTGGTGATTGCCAGACAACTGTAAGCGATGAAGAGGACAAACACACACACCAAGAAAAGGAGAATATACTCAGTGATTCATTTTGGAATTCTTTTTTTCCACTCTGGACCTGCGAACAGCGAGGACAAACTCCTTTCAGATGTTCACCTAACCATTGGAAGAAAAGAAGAAAGACGGACAAGGGGACGAGTCCGACTTAAACACACGGACATGCCTACAAAGAATACGCGCACATGCATTCACACGGCAACATGTTTACACAGGATGTATCCGAGAAGGGAAAACCAGTGCCTTTTAGCTTTTGAAGCTCTTCATAGCCATCCTTTCTAAACCGCCGTTTCTTTGCGTAAGAATGTAACCTTGACATCCTTCCACTTATTTTCTCCGTTTAATTTTTTTTTTTACACTAGCAGTTTCCGTTTTCTTTCCAAAATGCCTTTGCAGTGTTTTTTTTTTTACCCTGGGCGGCTCTTTCTGGTCCCCCCCCAAAAAAAATTGAGGACACAGATACAATAAGATAAGATATTATGTTAATATCTTGATTTTTACTTCTTGAAACCAGAATCCCATTGAAAGACACAGGAAAAGTCTTGAGCATTTCATGTGTCTTTTTCCCCCAAGTGACATGCATTTGATCTAAAAAGGAAAAAGAAAATGCATCCCCCTCTCAGGATTGAATTGTGTTGAAACTTACGACACCCAAATTAACAATCAACAAATAATTTGATATTTAGCTGGTTGTCCATTGAAACGAAACTTGCTCACAAACCTTTGCAACTATCTTTGATGCATCTGTTGAATTGAATTGTTTAGGAACTGAACTGTGTTGGAAGAACAGATCCAAGGTGTTTGTGGGTTAACGGCCATTAGACAATACCGGCCTTTCACTGCCAGCTGCTTTAACGCCGAGGTTTTAGATCACTCACGTCATTTTAAAAGGTGTTTTTTTATGGAACCTTAGTTGGGTTGAGTGACCAGGCCAATCTGCTTGTTTCCATCTCAGAGATCACAGCACGGTTAAAATAGGAATGTAGGTAATTCCTGGTGTGTTGCGAGAGTGCTCCACTGGTTGGATTTTCTAGATGATGAGTGATTATTGATTGTCAGACTTTGAAATTCTTTAAAATGTATAAATTGACTGGATCTGATTAGTGTTGATGTTTAGTAGTCCCGATGGGTTACTTGAATTAGTTATTATTTGTATTGTGTTGATTCTATCATTTTGAAATTGACCCTTGCCCTTTAATCAGCTTCATCTCAGTGTTTGCACAATCAGGAACCGAGGTCATTATTTTGCTGTTGACGTCAACATGGCGGAAAGGTTAAATTCTGTGAGACGTAGACCTAGATACTCTTGATCCCTTATTTGTTGTGTGTACAAGATTTGACCTCTGGATAGTTTTGGAAGAAAGATGCAGTTTGGTCCAAATAATTCGAGTTAAAACTCAGGCCTTGAGTGGCTACATCGACTGGATGTTTCCCACTAGTGCCAAATGCAATGTGTTCTGATTGTTATCATTCAAGTAAGTATGTGATAGTTTGTTTGTTTTTTTCTTCAGGTGCACAAAATGTTGTATTTTTTTAATATTGCAAAATAACCAGTACTTTCTATTGTTGTCAAACAGGTGGTGATCAGCATTTGGTACATTTGTAATGTGAAAATAGGATTGTACCAGCTCATGCGATAGCCAAAGCAAAACCCATTGACAGTGCAGTTGTACACTGGCTTCTGCGTAAACAACCATCCCCACCCCCCTATAGTAGAACGATTTTTTCCCCCCCATAATGTTTTTTCTAACTGCCCAGGATTCTCTGCCTAAAGCGTCGGCCGTATAGATTTTCAGCTGTTTACTCTGAATGGTACTTGTTCTTCCGCAGCGTGCAAGTCTGAATGGCAGTTAGCAGACCAGGTAGCAGGTTGTCATAGAGACTGGCCATTTGTGTGTTACTTACAGCTCCGCACAGCAGGCTCTGGACACATGTAAGCCACTGTTCATTGAGAAGCCGTCGTGTATGTAATCAGCCATGCAGCCAAAGGACGCTCATTCGCACCAGGGTTGTTGTTTATGTGCAGACTAGGCTTTCAGCTTCACCTGTTAACTTGGGGTCGTGGCCTTAGGCCTTTGGCTTCAACGTCTTTGTGGATTACATTGTGGGGTAGCTTTCACTCAACTGTCCATACGCTTGGGTAACTTTGCATTCAGTATTACAGTCGTTTCCAAGCTTTGGAAAAAACAGCTTTAACACATAGAGGAAATCGTATCCCTGCTCGTTTCTAATGGCCATAGGTGTAAATAGCAGCGGCGACATATCCAGTGCAAGTCAAAGTGTCTATTATTATAAAATATTTTTACATAGACATAACCTCTATATTCCTACACGGTTTCTCTTTTGCCTTTCAGCTTAATTTCCGACTTAAGGCCTTTGCGAGAGGGAGTCAGCGAGCCATAGAGATAATATTTCAAATCAGGAAGTAGGTAATCCCTTAACAAATATCTGTTTAAAAGACAATATTTTCTGCAGTTTTAATACATCCGCTTAATCCTCTTTGATATATAGTACTTTTACTCAATCCTTTTTGTACATTGAATGAGTCAAGAAAGTAAATATTTTTCTGTTTGTCGGTTTGTGTTAAAATGTAGACGTGTTGAATACATTAGGAAGTGTTAAACATTTTATGTCTCGTGAAGTAAATGTAAATTTTACAAGTCAGAGAAAGTCTACACGAACGCTCACTGTGTTTTAAAGTCATAAAGAAACGGAGGGAAGGGGCCGGTGGAGGAGGGGAGGGAGAGAGGTGGGCTACGGTAGGTTTTGTGTTTTAGAGTGACGAAAGCAGAGATATAAAAAAAAGATTTAACAAAAAAAGAAGTATTCAAGTGGTTAGATTTTAAGTAGCACTTATTATCCAACTTGTAGTACTTATTTTATCTGACAAGTATCTTTTGTAAAGGTCAAGGCTTTGGATCTCTTGTATATTGCTGTGAGGATTTACTGGTCACTTTAAAATAGGATATAAGAAAACAAATAACATTTAATCTCTGCCAGAGCCTGATGGAATTGCACTACCCTCCTACTGGTTGACAAAGTCTATTTTGTATAATATACATGCAAATATTATCTTTAAAGATTAAGGGCAGATCATGTTTCATTGTTAAATATGGCTATGGCTTTCATTGAAGTCTGTTATGTTCGTATTTCAGTTATGTAAATGTAATCAAATGTATAAAATACGAAAAAAAACACACAAAAAAAAATATATATATATAAAATGTTTGCCTAAAAAACAATAGTTTGTATAACTTCTGTATTACACCTCTTCTGTAGTCAGTGTCGATATTTTCACCTATTTGATTAAATGTTGAATTATCTCTGTTGTTCTGTGACGTTCAATTAGGCTTCCAATTGGTAACATCTTCATGTTTTTTGTCATCACTAGTTAAAAGTGAAACTTGGAACAATCAGGAGCCTTCGAGGTGGGCAACTGGACTAGTTGAAGATGTCTCTCCTCTCATCCAACAGGCTTCTTCAGTTCTAACTAAATGGTGGGACGTTCTAATTAGATAACGGTGGGACATTCTAATTAGGTAGCCCACAGAGGATACCTGAACTTTTGCCACCAGTTGGTTAGAACCGAAGAAGCCAGTTGGCAAAGTTCAGGCATCCTCTCTGGGCTACCAAATGAGAACTTCCCACCATTGAGTTAGAACTGAAGAAGCCTGTTGGGTGAGAGGTGAGCCGTCTTCAACTAGTCCTGTCGCCTGCTCGGAACGCTCCTGGCGATGCCATGACCGAAAACCTTCAGACAAATTTGGAAGAAGTGATTACTCTTTAGTTCAAACATCTAACACAATGAACTGTTCTGTTTTCCAATGCTACTTACCTTTCGGGGACCGAAACGTGTAACTTCAAAATGCAACAAATCAATTAGCACATTTTGGGTTTAGTTTGTGCACAAAGAAATACCAGTTGCAATTTAAAGTTACAAAGTTTAAATCAAGAAATGCACCAGGCGTTTTACTTACCCACTCGATGGGTGGCCAGGCCCCTAAATCACAAACAACAAAAAAGCTGCAGCTGCTCTGCATTAATCTTTAATTCTGCACATGCTCACCAGTTCACCAAAACATCTGAAGGAATATTTAAGGCTGTATATAGACTTAAATGACACAACATTCTTGGGCAACAAAGAAGGAATTAAGTTAGTAAGCTAAAAATACAAAATATAAAATTTCATACTTAAAAAAAATTATACCTTGTCGTAGTTATTTACAATGTCAAAAAAAACAGGTTCAGCACTGCGCCCTTAAGAAAATCTGATAAATAAGAAGTTTAGATATGAACAAAGTAGTCTCGTTTCACATTTTTCACTGTCCCGTCAAAATGCTATATTTGAATATTCTGTCCTTAAAGAAAATAAAAGCTCAATCAAAAGAGTGAACACAGATGTTCATCAAGTGGGTTGAAGAGAGGGGCGAAAGGAGGACATTCACTGGACCCCCAAAGCGGCTTTCATATATGTATCTGAACAAGTTCTATGTTCTCAAAAGTCTGCTTCTCCAAAAGAGAACAAGACACACGGGCATTTCCTTTTTGCAATGAATGAATGCATCGCCTGTGGACACCAAATCCAAATGTAAATGCGGACCATTACATGATTAACATTGTCTTTGTGATTCGGCAACGGAAAAAGGGGGGCTTGTGGTGCTGGACAACTTGCACAAGACAAACGCGTCAAATTTGGACTTCCAAATGACCTCAGCAGTTTGAATACTCCCTGCTGCTAGACACCAACGTCTCTAAAGTAAAGCCTCTGGCTGAATGTGTACGATAGATACGACAGGAAGTAAACCACTCAAGCTTACAATAAATAAACATGCCCCATCACATGTAGATCTGAAATCACTGCTCTGTGATTTGGACAGCAGCCCGTTTGATTGGAATTCCCCAAAAGCATTACATTAGTGCAAACACGTCTCTAAACTACAATCCGGTTATTGCCAAAAATACAAAAATAATCTTAAGCTATAGAAGCAAAGAGAGACATTTTTCAAAATCTTTTTGGAGGGCTCTGCAAAGGAGAAACCCACTGCTGACCTTTCAGCAAACTATTTTCAAAGTGACCTCACCCCGTGCCGCTCCGCTTTGGGGTTCCCGTTGCTGAATCAGAGCTTTGAAACATTGGCCGCCTCAAGTCTTGTTCAGGGGGAAAATAATCAACCGACCGCCACTGAGTCACTAAAGTGCTCACAAACACATTTGGAGACTTTCAGCCAAACCCAATCATTTATATCTGCTTTTAAAACATCCACTCCTCAAACTGGGTAAGCAATCGTGCAAACCACCACATACAGGAAAGCTTGCTTCATCCTTTACCCCATCGCCAAGTCAATCACCTCCAGACAGCTTTCTATTTGTAGCCGATGATAAAAAAAAAATGAAAAAAGGGGAGACGGTGAAGCAGTAGGGGCAGTGCAGTTGGAAATAATAAAGCAAGGGATGAAAAATAATCGCAAGCCTCACAGCTCGAAAATATCAACCCAGGATAAACAATCTCACACACATTTTCCTCTCCTCCCTAGCAAACACACACACACACACACATTACCACACCATCATCATCATCAAGACATGGGGAGCTATCCACACTAATCAAATCACAGCCAAACCCTTTTTTCTTTTTTTTTTCCAGTGCAAGTCACGGGTCTGCTCCCTTCCACTTCTGCATCATATCCCTTGGATATGGTTCTACTTGGTCCAGTTACAGTTCTAGTCGCGATAAGAGCGGTCTCATCGACAGTGGTCCAAATCCAGTATAGCATACCATCCAACAAAGTCTGTCCAGTCAAATCTAGTCCCGTTTGGGTCACCTCTAGTCCAGTATCGCCTGGTTCAGAGATGATACCATAAAAAACTATGTGGACTGTAAAAACTCCACATAGTTCTCTGGAATCAGTCCGGTCCGACCGTCCAGAGTCCCTTCCAGCCAACCCGGCTCCCTGGAGGCATGAACTGCAGAGAGAGAGAGAAACAGCGAATGAGTCATTTACACTGAGCGCGGTTTGTTGGGAATTTTAGCAAGTCTGTGTCCACCGCAACATCAAGGTTCTTTGAAGGCAGGACGATGGCCACCTGGAGAATGTAAGTCCAAAACTCATTCTGTTTAAAGCTCAGTAAGTGGTCTCTACTTTCTCCTGTGGGGGAAAATGACTACCAAGTTTTTTGTTAGTAATTTAAGAGGAACAATTCAGCCAGTTAAAAAGGACTTAATTCTTATCATTCAATTGATGACAAATGAGAATGAGAATGAAAAAGAGATTGAGCCAATAGCACAGTTCCATTTATGTGTGCACATGATCCTGACAGGAACAGGACATTTTACGCTTCATGCCTGCATTTGGATATTCAGTGATATGCCTGACACAAACAAAGCTGTGCTGTGAAAGTGTTAGACTGCAAAAAGCTTTGTCAGGTGACAGCATGAGCTCCGTGGGGACAGCTGGGATGCTCTCTCTCCCTCTCTCTCTCTCTCTCTCTCTCTCTCTCTCTCTCTCTCTCTCCTTGGCTAGCCATGATCAGAAAGGGGTGTTGAAATTGCCACTGTAGGGATTACATCTCCACAAGGTCACATTTTGACAAAAGGGCTCAAATGACACTGCTCTGCATTACATAACTCTCAACAGAATTTATGCTTCTGACTCTATTTGGGGTCTGCGAGTCTGAGAGGCCATGTATCAAGTGGCATCACCAAAAAGGAGCTTCACAGAAGTACTCAATCGTAAGATATTAAGTTATGGGCTGTGCTTAATCTCGTTTTTTTAGGGTAAGGTAAGGGGTAAAAATAAATGTAAATCACCCCTTGGAGTGCATGATATTAATTATGAAAAGCATCTTCATTCAAATCCAATGCACCTCTGTTTCCTCCGGAAACTGCACATTACTAAAGGAAACACTTAAGGGGGAAGGACAGGAACCATTCCATTTAAATATGGAATGCTTAACTAAGAGGGAAAGCTGTGTTAAAAGCCTTCCAGTTATCATTTCCAGGGCCAATTGAATTACTTGGTTTTTGAAAAACTGACATTTTCAACTCCAACAATGACATCTGGCAGCAAGCAACTAAATACATTTCAATCAAGCAATTTGTCTTTTTGATTCAACAGTGATTATTTCTTGTTTTTATAACGCCAACCCACATTCTTTCCTTTTTCCTTTCTTATGACAAGTCCAGAGCCTGACTCACCGTTCTCGAAGATGGTCCCAGCGATGAAGGACAGCTCGGAGTTGTGCTCTGCCTTGCATGCATACAGCGCTCGAGCCTTCCTGCCTGCGATGCTGTAGACATTAAAAAAAAAAAAAAGTTTGTATTTCATTGCATTTCATTTTCATTGCTTCATTTGTCTCCTCAACCAAGAACTTGAAATACAACACCACACATTGCAAAAGTCACTGGAACAACATTACACAAACCGTTTCATAAGCACCAAGTGTCTATACTCCCACGGGACAATGAATGTTTTTAACTGACCTCCAAATGATGTGTACCCCTTGGACTGTTGTTACTTAAATGTTTTTTATTTGACACCTATTGGTGTGTTGTTGTAGGATGAAAGGTGGCTGTGGCGAGGAGGACTAGCTGTTAGGAGCCTCTGCAGCGGCACTGGAAGTCTTGGAAGCGTGAAACATGCAGCACTGAATTCTACTGACAGACAGTTACTCTGCCAAGGCCCAGACAACTGCCTCCAAATAAGGTACATTTTGTATTCCAATTTAAATAGAAAAGCCTATATAACAATGACTGCAGTCTTATCTGTGCAAAAATAGGCTGCATAAAGGTGCTGCCCCCGAGGAGCAGTTTAGCTTTTAAATTCAATCCTTTCAGAGTCAGCGGTGACGGTCTTCTACATGATAGGTTTTTAAAGCGCATCGGGAGGAGGGGTTATAGATAAGATAGGGTTTGAGGATTTATGTAGAGTTACACCAGTAAATAGTAGCATATTTTTGACAATGTTGAAGTGGTTGATGAGCTCTTGAATTTAAATTTACTGGCACTCAAACCCACCTCCAAAAATGGAATTAACTATCATGAAGATGCATAAAAAAAAATCACTGCTTTCATTCATTGTATGTCCTCTCTTACTTTTGCAGAGGAAATCATAAAAAGGGTATGGACCTGACAGGAGAGGAGTCACTGGAGGCGGAGGACGTCGGCTGTGGACTCGATGGGGCGGAGAACATCGGCCTGGAGGGAGAACGTGGTGAGGTGGGGCTGGGTGATGTTGCACTGAAAGATAGATAGGTACAAAATGACACTGGCAGTATTTTATTGGCTCAGATTTATTCTTAAGTTAAAGATTCAGTTTTCTTACCTAGTTGGTATGCTACCACGGCCCTTCGGCTTGAGCCTGCAAATAAAATAGAAATAAACAAAATATCAAGATTAAAGATTAGGTAGTCCTCCTAATCAATGAATATTTTTTGCAACAGCCTTATTGGACTTGTTTTCACGTGTGCCGGAAATCTATTGTATTTAAATGAGCCTGATATTAGTTTAGACATTATACTTTAAGAGAGATGATGTTGTTTAATTGATTTCCTCACATACTGAGGTCTACTTGCATTAGATGAACTGGGAATAAAAAAAAACCCTGAGAACGCCTCAAAATGCTTGAATGACAGGACAGTATGTGTACTGTAAAAAAACTTTATAAAAAAAACATCAACGATAAAAATATAATATGGGGAAAAACATGAGAATAGATAGTGTGTATTATGACTACTGTGTTTTTCCGAACTGTGTGAACCTAATCCTATCTGCCTCTTAAACTGAAAACAACTACTTGGACATAAACTGAATTTCATGTAAAAAGGCTGTACACTGTACTCTGTGTTCTCTCTCCCTCAGCCTGCACTCTGTATGATTGAGACGATCTTGTAAAAAATAAAAAAACAGCAAAGAAAGAAAGCTTAGTTTCAAGAATTCATTTCAGAAATGACCATGTATATTTTCCACAATTTATGGTGTGTAATTATTTTGAATTTTTGATGACATGCAATACTATGACATTTTGACTTTTTTGACTT